>MU226853.1:2308208-2318244 GCA_018584345.1 Thuja plicata | reverse complement strand
TCTTTCATGCCAGTTACAACAAGATATCAAGTAAATCAAGGAAAATGACTTCAAGTGGTTTTTAACCAATTACCCTTAGTTCAAACTTGCCAAAGACATAAGGAAAAAGGACCCATATTTGATCAATTGCCTAGGAATACCTTAGAGATTTGGTTTGATTCCAAGAGTCACCTTAGTGATTTGGGTATCCTCTTAGCATCTTCTTGCTCTTCTATGGATATGAGTTACACAATGACTCAGAGGGAGAGAGAGAAGCCATGGATAAAATTTATGAGGATTTGTATGCAAGGAGTGGGCATTCTCTTTCCTTCAGTGGTTCCTCTCACAATAGTAGACCAACCTCACCCCTTATTTCAACAAGATATTTGGATGCACATCAAAGGGATGAGAGAGAGAAAGGTAAGAGACATGTTTATGATGATGAGTTATCCCAACATGAGAACCAAGGAGATGAACTTCATGATGCTCACATCAATGCAACTTATACCAACAACTTGTTTCAACATTCAAGACCAAGCTCACCTCTTAAAACATCTAACAACTACATGAGCGACAGACTCAAGAGGATTGAGCATGAAAAGAAGGCTTTCCAAGATGAGAAAATTCATAAACAAGAACAAATTAAATGTCTAGAGTTAGAGAAACAAGCTTTAATTGAAATGGAAAGGAAAACCCTTCAAGAAGAGCAAGCTAGGCTCTTGTCTAGACGACTTCATGGTCCATTTAACCATATGCATATTATTCGTGGAAATGGTTCTCCTCCATCTACTCCTCCAAGGACTCCAAGAAGTAGGAGACATTCAAGATCACCATCATGATCTCCTAGTCCTAGAGGAAGAAGAGTTTCTAGACATGATCATCATAGGAGACAAACTCCTCATAGGAGCTCAAAACCATCTTGGCAACATGCTCATTATGGCTCACAATATGGAGGAAGTAACATGAGTTTTGATCATACCTCCCAAGATTTTATGCACATGCAGCAAGAACCATTCTTTCAACAGTATGTGGAGAAATATGTGAAGCAAAACCAGGATAAGATCCTAAATAGTCTAATTGATAATGGGGCTAAGGTCCCTTACAACTTTGATGTGGATAGAAAGATTAAAAGACAAAATCTGTCTCAAGAGGAGAAGATGGATGAAGTGCTAAAACAAGTAGCCAAGATGTCTACACCTAAGAATTCTTTCTCATTGGACTCAATTTGTCCTAATCCTTTTGATAAGAGCGTTGACATGAAAGAATTTCCTAGAAAGGTTGAAATTCCTCAATATGACAAATATGACGGAAGTGGCGATCCACATGATCATGTGAAATAGTTTTATACCACTAGCTTTGAATTCCATCAAGATGATTCATACCTCATGAGGTTATTCCCACGAAGTCTTAGGGGGCAAGCAATAGAATGGTTTACTAAGATAACTCCTCCTGTTAAGACTTTCAAAGAGCTTGTTCAAAGATTTGTTCAACACTTTGCATACAATATTTCAAGATCTATCACTTTATTGGATTTACGTAACTTAAAGCAGAATCAAGGAGAGTCCTTTCTTACTTTCTTGCAAATATGGAGATGAAAGTGTTCTTTTTATTCTAGAACTATTCCTGATAATGAAAGGATTGATATTCTTGTTAACAATTTGGTCCCTGAATTGCGGTATGAAGTTAATAAAGTGGTTTCTGATTCATTTGACACCATGGTTGAGACTGCATGCTGAATTGAAGATGTTTTAAGAGAACAAGGTATTTTGACTAAACATGTAAACAATAACAACAATGGTAAAAAAAACAACAATTCTAACAACGATAAAGGGAAGAACCAATATTAGAATAAGAACAAACAAGTGGTTAACGATGGAGTTGTGGATTCCTCCCAACATAAAGATCAACCCGTGTTACACTTATCTAGTACTGTTCAAGCTACAAAGCTCAATACATCCAATCAACAAGAAAGTAAGACAAGTTACTAAGGTAAGCCTAAGAGTGAAAGATGTCAATTTACAAAACTTGGTGAAACATATGGGGAAATTTTACAAAAACTTTTTGACAGCAATTTGGCACATCCTCTAGATGCAGCACATTTTCATATACCAAAAGAAAAACCATGGTGGTGGAAAGAGAATGACTTTTGCATATATCATTATGGTATTGGACACAATGTTGAAAATTGTGGGAGACTCAGGCATCTCATTTAGGATCTCATTGAGAATGGAAAATTTTTAGTAGATGGATTGAAAACCAACGCTGATCACGCAACATTCAAGGAACTTTTTCCCAAACATGAAAAGGGGGAAACCTCTAAAGCTAAGAATGGAAAAGTAGCAAACAACTATACTTATACAGATGCAAAGAATACCATCAACATGCTTGAATTTGTGGAAGAAAATGTTAACATGATGAGCGGAAGAGATCCTTATGGTTATGATCTAGATGAAGACTCTCCTCCTATTTTTGATAGTGAACTTGTTGTGGTGCTAAGGGGTCCCAACTCTAGAAATTTGTCTCAAGCCCTTAATTCTATTACCCAAAGTCAAGGTCCTATTGTCATTAAGGGACCCAATACAAGTGAATCCAGTAGGCCTAAACAAGTGGCATCTAAACCGATTATCTTGAAGCCAGCTGTCAATGCTAAATCAAACTACAATCTTGTTGACCAGTTACAAAGAACACCTGCTCAGATTTCAATCTTTGAGCTTTTAGAGTTGTCTCCAAGACACAAAAAATTCCTTGAGGATGCTTTGCGTATGGAAAATGTCACCAGCAACTTAGATATTTATCAATTTCAGAATATGGTTAATCACATTGCTAGCCCTCATTACCTTACATTTTCTGAAGATGATGATAAATCTTTGAGCCATCCACAAAATCTTTCCCTTCATATTGAGGTCATGATCCATAGAACCCGTGTTAGGCAAGTGTTGATAGATGAGGGTACTGGGCTTAATATTGTTTCTTTTACTCTTTTGAAGGAATTGGGTTATTTTGAAGAAGTTATAGATACCAGAAAGAGAATTACTATCAAAGCCTATGATGAGGCAGAAAGAATTTCCAAGGGGTTAGCCGTCCTTCCTGTTAGGATTGGCCCTATTCAAAAGGATATTTTGTTTGAAATAGTTGATGTTGGACCCCTTGCATATAATATCTTACTTGGTAGGCCATGGATTCATGACATGCAAGCACTGTCGTGTACCTACCATCAATGTGTTAAGTTCCCCTACAATAGCATAGAAATTTGTATACCTGGGGATAACACTTTATTTGTTAATTCAATTTCAATAGAGGCTCATGTTCCCTTCAATAGAGAAGTAGAAGATTTTGATGCTACCTTAGCAAAATGTAAAGACAAGTTTAAGACAATAGACCTTGGTATGGGGGGGTACCAACTCAACTCCCTCACAACATTGCCAGTTTGACCTAGGTCTTATGGTAAACCTTCAAAAGAGATGAAGCCTTCCTCTTCAGTAATGACATTTTTTGGCAAATTTGTAGAATCATCAGTGCCTATTCAGAATGAGAAAGAGGAAACATTTGTTAGAGACTGGATATATAGAGAAGAAAAGTACAAGCACAATGAGAATTTTCTCCTTCTCCTAAAGCTTATGGAAGGGGATATACTTTTGTCAAGTATATGGGTTATCCTGGGTATGGCCCTCTTAATCAAAATTTGGATGCTAGGTCTGAACCTCTTGATCATGCTAAATTTGGATGCAAGTCTAAAAAACCAGTTGGCCTAGGATTTGAAAAATGAAAAAAACATACCAACCCTCTCTTTGAGAAGTTGGAAAGTGATGATGAATCAGAGTATGAACCTAATTTGACAAATAAAAAAATATGTGTGAAGATTGGGTCCCTTCTACTACTCTCCTTTGGGGAGATTTAGATATTTCAGCTACCCATGCATCAGTTGCAACTTTAGAACAAGAATCAGATATAGAAGTTCCTTTGAGAGAGTGTCAAAGAAAGAATCTTTCTCATTTAATGAAAAGAGAAAATACTGCTTTTGATGAAACTGGACCTTCAACATCTTGATGTCCCAAGCCTTCATGGTGTAAGCATCCTAGTCACAGTTTAGATACCATCTCTAATGAATATGAATGGGACTCTTTTTCAGAGCCCTCAACAGTTGATAGAGATGTTGATGTTGTACACATTTATAGTTCTCAATCTGAGTTAGCCACAAGTCACATGTAGGATTAGAGGTTTTGAACCCACATGTTTCCTTAGTGGATGATTCTTCACTTGTTAGGATGAATCTTGATTTGGGTAGCTTAGAGGGATACTTGACAGACTCTGACTCTTTAGTCACCAGTGATAATATCATCCATATTTATAGCCTTGAACCAGTCGTTGACTTGCCTCTTATTCATCCCAACCTTATTGATTGGTCCCAACACTATCAAGAACCTAAGCTTTTGACATTCCAAAATGATTATGAGATAGCCTGTTACCTAAATTCCATTGAACCCATAGTCTCTTCCACCAGTGAACCAACTACTAGTATGAAAGAGCCAGACATCAAGTACCTTAGTCACAAGATAAGGAAAAAAGAAAATAAAAAGAATAGGTGTTCTGATGGTGAAAACCACTGTGTGGTGGTGTCAGAACCAAAAAAAGTAAAAAGAAATGATGTATCCAAGGGTGAAACCCTCTCTGAGGTGCCTAAGGATGAGGTACTTGATCATCTTCCTAGCTATTTTCGGGACAAATCTTCTGGGATTATTGAGCCAACACAAGCAGTTAATTTGGGTACAAATGAGGCCCACAAATAGTGCACTTGGCTGAGTCCTTGTCACCAACAGAAAAAGAAGCTTATACTAAGTTCTTATAGAGAAAGAAGATCAATTTTGCATGGACTTATTCAGATATGCCAAGGTTGGACATCAATCTTATTATGCATCACTTGTCCATAGCTCCAAATGTAAAACCAGTTAAACAAAAATTGAGGAAAATGCATCCTCACATAGCTCTTCTAGTAAAAGCAGAATTAGAGAAACTCCTTGGAGAAAAATTCATAAGAGTTATTGCTTATGCTGAATGGATATCAAATATTGTACCAGTTTCCAAACATGACAAATCCATTTGAGTTTGCACAGATTTTAGAGATCTTAATAGAGCATGCCCAAAGGATGACTTTCCACTCCCCAATATAGACATGATAGTGGATATGACTATGGGTTATGAAATTATTCTTTGATGGATGGTTTTTCTGGGTACAATCAAATTAAGATAGCTCTTGAAGATCAAGAAAAGACTACATTCACTTGTGCATGGGGAACCTATTGTTGGAATGTTATGCCTTTTGGATTAAAAAATGTAGGAGCTACCTATCAAAGAGCTATGACAACCATTTTTCATGATATGATGCATAAGAATATGGAAGACTATGTAGATGACACTTTGGCCAAGTCTAAACAAAGAGATACAAACTTAGATCATTTGGAAGTAATTCTAGATCACATGGAACAATTTTAGCAAAGGTTAAATCCTAAAAAGTGTGTATTTGGAGTCACCTTAGGAAAGTTACTTGGATTCATTATTTCAGTAAAAGGAATAGAGGTTGACCCTAAAAAAGTTCAAGCAATCCTTGACATGCCACCTCCTAAAAACATTGGTCAAATGAGGAGTCTTCAGGGACATCTTCAATCTATAAGGAGATTTATTTCACAATTGGAAGATAGAGCTCAACCCTTTAATAAGAACTTGCATAAAGGAGTCAAATGTATTTCGAATGAGGATTGTCAAAAGAGCACAGATCAAATTAAAAAGTACTTGGCCAATCCTCCTATTTTAATGCCTGCTATCCCAGGGAAACCTCTTATTTTATACATTTCAGCTACAAAATCTTCCTTGGGGGCATTACTTTCTCAAGTTGATGAAAATGGGAAAGAAAGAGCAATATACTACATTAGTCATACTCTTGTTTCATATGAGGTTAATTACACTAGAATTGAGAAAGCTTGTCTTGCTGTTGTGTTTGCTTCCCACAAGTTGTGACATTACATGCTTGCGCATACTATACACCTCATAGCAAAAATAGATCCAGTCAAATATTTACTGAGTAAGGCTTCCCTCATAGGTAGACTTGCTAAATGGATGAAGATACTTTCAAAATTAACATTGAGTATATTGAGAGAAAAGTAATAAAAGGACAAGCTATAGCAGATCAATTGGCTGATTTCCCATTAAGAGATAATGCACCTATTCAAGTTGACTTCCTAGATGAGCATCTTATGTATATGACTGCAAGAACTTGGAAGATGTTCTTTGATGGATCTTTTATGCAAAATGGTTTAGGAGATGGCATGTTGTTTGTTTCTCCTCATGGGTACACAATCCCTAGGTCTTAGAAATTATTGTTCCCATGTACAAACAACATTGCTGAATATGAAGCCTTAACAAATGGACTTAAGATAGCCATAGAATGGAGAATCACAAAGTTACATATCTATGGAGATTCACAGCTGTAAATCAACCAAGTTAATGATGAATATCAAATAAAACATGAGAAGATGGTACCTTACAAGAAAATGGTTGATTCTTTAAAGAGATACTTCACATTTGTCACATTTTAGCAAATCCCTAGAGAAGAAAACAAAGCAGTTGATGCTATGGCTACACTTGCTTCACTTCTTCAGTTAGAACAACATGAGTCAAGATTTGAATTCGTGGTGGAAGAGCTACATCACCCTATCTTTGACTCCCAAGAAAGCCATATTATTTGTACCCTTGTTGGTCATGACTCACCCCGTTATGGTGCCATTTACTCATATCTTCATGATGGCATTATACCTAAAAATTTTAATAGATCTGAATGCAGAAACCTTACCTAAAACACCTCTCGCCATTCCCTTATCATTGGTTATTTGTATAGGAGGGGTCTCGATGAACACTTCTTAGATGCCTAGAAAAGGAAGAATCCGAACAAACGTTAGTTGACATTCATGAGGGCATCTGTGGGGGACACTCCAATGGTCTTGCCATGGCCTGAAGGTTGCTTAGGGAAAGATACTATTGGCCCACAATGTAGATTGATGTAGTAGCTTTTGCAAAGTCATGTGAAAAGTGTCAAAAATATGGTAACCTGATACATGCTCTAGGTAGGGAGCTTATTCCTTCTATTTCTCATTGGCCATTTCAATGCTGGGCCTTTGACCTTGTTGGGAAAATTCATCCCAACTCATCAAGTGGAAACAAATTTATCATTACTACTACTGATTACTTTACTAAATGGGTAGAAGCTATCCCACTTTCTATTGCCTCTGGCAAGATAGTTTCTTTATTCATTTTGAACCATATCATCTATCGATATGGAGTGCCTTTTGAGATTATTACTGAAAATGGAGGCCAGTTTAAAAATAAGGACCTTAAACAACTCTATAGAAAATTCAAGATTAAGCAACATTAGTCCTCCATTTACTTCCCGCAAGGAAATGGTCAAGCAGAGGCATCAAACAAGACCATGCTTAAGATTTTGCATAGAACAATGTGTAAGAATGGTAGAGATTGGCATTTACAGATAAATCTGGCTTTGTGGGCTTATAGAATGAGTATTCGTACTCCTACTGGGGCTACTCCTTTTTCCCTTGCATATGGTGTTGAAGCAGTGTTACCTTTGGAGGTTGAGATTCCTTCACTTCGAGTTTCTCTCCATTGTTTAGTTACAGATGAAGACTACCGCGCCATGAGACTTCAAGAGTTAGAAATTCTAGATGAAAAATGTCAAGCATCATTTGACCATATGAGGGTCTATCAAAAGAATATGTCCAAAGCCTTCAACAAAAAGGTTCGCCCTAGAGAATTCTAATTAGGAGATCTTGTCCTATGTGAAAATCCTAAGAATCAACAACATAGAGATCAAAAGGGTAAATTTGAACCTAATTGGCTTGGACCTTACATTATTACAGCTACTTTTGGGACAAGTGCTTATTTACTATCTACAGAAAAGGGAGAACATCTCCCTGATCCCATCAATGTCTTGCACCTAAAGAAGTTCTATCCTTGATGCCTGTTCTGTCTGGGGGCATCCTTTTGTACATATTATTGATCCTGAAAAAATCCAAAAAAATGATATATTGCCAAAAATTCTAAAAATCAGAAAATGTCCTGAAAAAATGATCATCTTAGTGAAAACCTAGCAATAGGTTCTTTGATGTATCTTCAAAAAAATTAGATATTCCAAAAAATACGAAAAAATTAAAAATTCAAAAAAATTTAAAAAAATAGAAAAAGTGCCTTGGTGAAAACCTGGAAACAGGTGCCTTGGTAGCAAAAATTCAAAAAAAAATATAAAAAGTCCTGGAAAAAAGAAGAAAAAAATGAAAAAAAGAAAGAGAACAAATTTGTAATAAAACCCAAATGATAAAAACCTGGAAACGGGCGCTACTTGAGGCCTTTGCACCCCTATTTCTTAGCGCGTGTCCTCGACACTTAGCCCTTCTCCATCATGCCTTGTCCTTGTTGCTTTGGTTTGGAATTGGTCTTTGTCTTTGTCTAGGAGGCATAACTGTGTTATCTTTGGTCTCTTAGATAAGTTTTTCTTTAGGACACCTCGCAAATGGTGTTTTTCAACACCACCCTCAATTGTATTTTTCAATACAAGCCCTGACATCAAGTGTTTTTAAACACTTATCGGTTTGGTCTTACCCCATTTTTTTTATGTGGTCTTGTCTACTTGTAAGCATTCGATCCTTATCCTCGGAACTCAGTATCAGTTAACACACTTAAATTTTTAAACGCAACACTTAATGCTTGAGCTATGTCATGATATTTTCTTTGTGCGCTGACTGTTATTGATTTTTGTTGAGTGTCCTTGTCTAATAAGTCTCTCCGTGATGCATAGCTAGAGGACTTGGGGCATGGGACAATTTTATTTGCTTCCTGCTTTATGCTTAACTATTTTTTGCACAACCATTCTGCTCGTCATCCTGGCCTCTATGCCTTGATGAGAGCGTGGTTTTGCTATATTAAATTGGGTGGTAAGCTAACATCAAAGTCATCTTGACCTTTATGTCTTTGATGCTTATGTTAGAATCTTTCCACATTTCAAATCTGATGTACATCACATTCATATCTTCATAGTTGCACTCGTGACTAGTGATGGTTGTGTGATGTTTTTGATATAAATTGCATTCATATCTTCATAGTTGCACTTGTGACTAGTGCTGATTGTGTGATTTTCTGATGTCTGTTAATAATGGCCCAATGATGAAAATAAGTTCCTTTACATTCTCTTATGAATGATGAACACAAGATCCTATGTTTGTTGATCTATTGCAAGTACACCTTTGCATTTTCATGTAGCTTGCAATTTTAGACTTCATGTTAATTTGCATTTTTAGGCTGCATTATGAGTTTGAGAGGGTTTCCATCATCTTTCTTGTGGCATTTTAATCAACTGTGATCACGTTGTGATCTTCATTTCCTTATCTTCTTTCGTGATCTCAATCAAAATTTTCTATCTTAAACAGTTGATTGATTTTGGGGCATTCTCTCTCTTGAGGCAAATTCTTTTTCTTCTTCTCTCCATTTCTTTCCACCTCTTCCAAACTTCTATCTTCCATTCACTTTCACCCAAATTCTTCTTCTTCTTCTTCTTCTTCTTCTTCTTCTTCTTCTTCTTCTAATTCAACCTTGGGGCATAATCTTTCATGCTTGATGATCTACCTTGGTCCTGTGATCATTATATCTTTCATCTTACATCAAGAACCTTATCTTTAGTTTGATTTGATCAAATTTATCAATTTGTTGTTTCTCCTATCAAACTTCAATCCTTGATTCAGCTTTATCAATAATATCAGTCTTTCTTGAGATTCTTATCTCTGACATGTCAATTACTTATTTCGGTGTTGACTTTGTCTTTTTCAATTGTGCTTATTTTTGTCCTGATGTGTTTCTGAATCGACCACACGACTAGGTTGTTTTGTGATCCCAAGTCGACCTCACACTTCAACTGCATTCTTTGACTACATGTGTTCCCAAGTTGACCACACATTTGTCAAAGAGGGGAAAATGTATGCACCCTAAAATGGTCGCCTAGACT
>MU226853.1:2275459-2289513 GCA_018584345.1 Thuja plicata | reverse complement strand
TTGTATGGTTATATCTTGCATCTGGTTATGCTTGGTTATTTGCAAGATAATTCATAAGTTGGTTCAATAAAGATACATAGCTAATCAGTGTCCACATTAACAAATACTGTGTAAACAACAATCTTAAAAGGTAAAACCTGCCTGAGTATTTGTGGAGCTCAAAAATGAAGAAGGACCTTATCCAATCCTTAGCAATTAGGCTTTTCTTGTCTCTGAATCAGTATTAGAAGGCATAGTGTTCAAGTAGTTATTTCAAGCACTGAGATTCATACAAGAAAAATCCCTAATAGAAGATGTGATAGAGAAAAAAGGGATAGAGATGAGTGGAAGCTTTGAAGCTTGTTGACTGCTGGATATAGAGTAGAGTTGATACTTCATTGGAACTGACTAAGAAAAGACAATTTCTATTAGGCAGTTCACTAGAATGTGTATTTTCTTTGTACACTTGATTCAGAATGTAAATCCTTGATGGTGGCCTTGACCTTCTTTGGGCAGTGTGCCTTAGCAGTGAGCCTACTATTTTATTTTGACTCCTAACAAGGTCTGTCTCCTAATAGGGATTGTGTATTGTAATGTTGTAAAAAGCTCCTAATAGGGCTAATGTCTTTTAATAGGGATACTATAATTTTAGTATATTATTTTTTGGTGTTAATTCCCACTGGGGTTTTACATTTAACATGTTTTCCTCAACAAAAAATATTATGTTATGGTGTTGGCATTTATTGTGTTATCATTTACATTTGCATATTTGGTTTATAAAGTTTAAAGTTTTTTAATCTATATCACAAAGGATTCACCCCCCTCTTAGTTTTCTTGTGGACTGTTATTCCTAACAATTTCTATTAGAGCTATTGGTCCTTAGAGAGAAATTATAACATCTTTAGGTCATCCTAAAGATGAGTTACTACAGAAAGGATAGTCCAAAGTTTGATCTTGAAAACTTTGACAGTTGGCAAAACAAGATGAGAACACATTTTATATGTCTGGGAATTGATTACTGGATGATAACAAAGAAGAAAGAAAAGGTAGCGATTGAGGATGAATTAGAGAAAGCCACTAAAGATGAAAAGAATCTATTTTCATGCAATATGGTTGCAAGGGAATCCTTGATCAGTGCACTATCAGAAGGAGAATTTACTAAAGTAAAGGACTTGGACTTTGCACACAAAATCTAGTCAAGACTGGAAGCATTATATGTTGGAGAAAATTTTACAAATCAAGCAAAGCTACATAACTGGAAGACAAAGATGGAATCACTAAAGATGAGAGAAGATGAGAAAATCATAGAATATGCATAGATAATTACTAATGTGGTTACTAGTATTAGGAACTCTAGAGGAACTTAAAGTGAGGAAGAGGTGATTGCAAAGATACTCAGATCTTTGACACCTGCATATAGAACCAAAGTTCAGGCTATAGAGGAGATCATACCTTTGACACCAAACTTCACCAAAGAGATGTTGATTAGAAAACTAACTACATTTGAAGTCGCAGAATTGGGAGACACTTTACCTAAGGTGGAGTTAGCATTCAAAGAAACCATGCACAAAAGAAAAAAAATCTTACCTGGAAATGCAAGCTCAAGTAGTAGTGACCTAAGAGAAGACCTTGGAGCCTATGCCAATGAATGGGAACAAATACATGAAGAAGAAAGGAATCTAGATGAAGTCGTAATAGTGATTGCTAGAAGAGAAAAGAGACGTAAGGGTAAGTTTGAGGGAAAATTACCTTTGAAATGTTTTTCATGTAACAAGATCGGTCATTTTGCATCTAGATGTCCTACAAGAATTCCAAAGCACAAACCTAAGTTTTTCAAATCTAAATTCTCAAAGAACAAAGAATGTTATTATGCTATTGAGGATATATCTGATGATGAGGATGGTGATTATGATGAAATTAGATTTATCGCTATTAAGGATGATGAACCTATGCATGAAGAAAAATCCTTAGTATCCCGAGTTGAAAATAAATCTGAATGCGTCATAGATAGTGGTTGTTCACATCATATGACTAGAGATAAAAACAAGTTTGTGAGTTTGAAAAGACATGATGCTGGTGTTGTTAGATTTGGTGACAATAATCCTAAACTTATTGTTGGAATTGGATCTATTTCTTTGGATAGAAATACTAACATTGATAATGTATTACTTGTTGATGGACTTAAGCATAACTTGTTCAGTGTTGGACATCTAGTGGACAAGGGTTATCAGTTGAACTTCATCAATGGAAAATGTTCTATCAAGAGTAAAACAAGAGACTTGATAGCATCTGGTACTAAATCCAGAGGTAATGTATTTGAATTGAACACATCTAAAGCTTCTTTTTTATTGTGAAGGTTGATGATAGTTAGTTATGGAACAGAAGATTTTGTTATGTTAATTTTGATAACATTATGAAGGAAAGTATGAAAAAAGCACTAAGAGATCTACCTAGAATTGTAAATCCATCTAACACTATGTGTAGAGAATGTGTTATGGGGAAATAGACTAGAAGCACTTTCAAGAGAAAAGCGTATTTAGCAAAAGGGAAGTTGGATCTGGTGCATATAGATCTATGTATTCCTACAAGAACAAGATCATACTATGGTGAAAGGTATTTCATAATTTTTGTTGATGAATTTTCTAGAATGATGTGGGTTACATATTTGACAGAGAAATCTAAAGCATTTGACAAGTTCAAGTTATTCAAGGAAAAAGTTGAGAATGAATTAGTTCTAAAAATGAAGTGTTTGAGATTAGATAGAGGAGGAGAGTTTACATCAGAGCTATTCAATACATACTGTGAAGAAAATGGAATACACAGAGAGACTTCAGCCCCTAGAACTCCACAACAAAATGGGATAGCAGAGTGAAGAAACAAAACCATATTAGATGCTACAAGGACTACGTTGCTGGAAGGAAATGTATCACATGTTCACTAGAGAGAAGCAGTTGGCACTGTTGTGTAGACATTAAAAAAAATTCAGATCAGAGAAGGTACAAGTAAAACACCTTATGAATTATGGTTTGATCATACACCTACTGTGAAATATTTTAGATTATTTTGGAGTAAATGTTATATCAAAAGAGATGATGAGATAGGCAAGTTTGATGGTAGAAGTGATGAAGGAATATTTCTTGGTTATTCCACCAAGATTAAAGCATACAAATGTTTCAATCTAAGATTGAGGAAACTGATTGAAAGCTCCAATGTGAGGATAGATGAAAATTTTCAAATTCAGGAAAGAATATATGATTGTGGTTAGATAATAGAAACAAGAGAGGTTTTTTCTGAACCTAAAGGACCCTTGATGATAAAGAATGAGATTAAAGAAGAAGAAGAACAAATTGAAGCTACTGAGATATTTAAGACACCAAGGAATGTCAAGATAAACCATCATGAAAATCAAGTTATGGGTGATGCAAACAAAGGGATGATGACTAGATCCAAGGCTAGAGATGAAATTTGTTTGATTTCTCAAGTTGAACCAAAGACTAATGATGAAGCACGTAGAGGTAGATCTTGGACTAAGGCCATGGAAGAAGAACTAGAACAGATAAAGAAAAACAATACTTGGGAATTGATTCCAATACCTAAGAACAAAAATGTGATTGGAAATAAGTGGGTTTTTAGAAACAAGATGGATGAGGAAGTCACATTGGTAAGAAACAAGGCTAGACTAGTATTTAAAGGCTACTAACAACAAGAAGGCATAGACTATGAAGAAACATTTGCACTTGTTGCTAGATTGGAAGCTATGAGACTATTCCTTGCTTATTCTGAACATAAAGACTTTAAAGTGTATCAAATGGATGTGAAGTCAACATTCTTGAATGGTGATCTAGAAGAAGAAGTGTACATTGAGAAACCTGATGGTATTCCTTTGACAGATGATGAAAACATGGTTTGCAGACTAAAGAAGGCACTGTATGGACTGAAACAAGCACCAAGGGCATGGTATGAAAGACTGGATAAACATCTACTTCATCTTGGTTTCAGAAAAGGTAATGTAGACAGTAATTTGTATTTAAGAATTGATGAAGATAGAATCTTAATTATAGAAGTTTTTGTTGATGATATCATTTTTGGAGGCAATGATAAAATGAGTAAGAAGTTTGCTAAATAAATGGAGAATGATTTTGAAATGTCAATGATTGGTGAGATGAAATTTTTTCTTGGTTTGCAAATTAATAAAAGTAAGAATGGCATCTTTATATATTAGACCAAATATCTTAAGGAAATGTTGAAGAAATTTGGAATGGAAGATTGTAAACCTGTTGGTACACCCATGGTGATAGGGAACAAACTAACTAAAAGTGATGAGACTCAAAGTGTTGAGTAGACTAAGTATAGATCAATGATTGGAGGTCTACAATATCTAACACACACGAGACCAGATATTACCAATGTAGTTGGAATTGTGGCTAGATATCAGGTAGATCCTAAAGAGACACATTTTATCGCTGTAAAAAGAATTTTTAGATGTTTGAAAGGAACAGTAGAATATGGATTATGGTATGAAAAATCTGATGATTTTACATTACAGGCTTATACTGATGTTGATTGGGTAGGTAATGTGGATGAAAATAAAAGTACAAGTGGTGGTGCATTTTTCCTTGGGAAAAGGCTAGTTTCTTGGTTGAGTAAGAAGAAAAACTATATTGCTCAATCTATTGTTGAGTACGAATATGTTGTTTCTGCAATAAATAGTACACAAGTCATTTGGATGAAACAAATGCTGAAGGACTTTGGAATAATTTTCAAAGAACCAGTAATTATCCATTGTAATAACACTAGCACAGTGAACATGTCAAAGAATATTTTAATGCATTCAAAGAATAAACATATTTCTATTAAGTATCATTTCTTGAGGGAGAAGGTAGAAGATAAAGAGATTAAATTGGAGTATATTAGCACCAAGGAACAGATAGCAGATATATTTACTAAACCTTTGCCAAAAGATGCTTTTGAATATCTCAGAGGCATGCTTGGGGTGATGGCCCCTCCCAGTGGAAACTAAAATGATGCACATGTGCATTAGTCCAATAGATCTTAAAGGTATATCATTCTCTATACTTGATGTATGGATCTACTCCTTATGGAGAGTGATCGCAGGAGACTACTATGGAGTACATTTGGATGATCTTGCACCTAGCTAATTGGGCACAAAGATTTGAAAAAGATACACCTTACAGAATACTAAAGATGAGTTATGGAACCCTTTTCCATTACTGCCAAAGGGGGAAGGAATCTATGTGAAAATCCCTACTATTTTGGGGAGATTTGTGTTGAGGATATTGAGAAGATTGTATTGAGAGAGAGTACTTTTGGGTTGACGCATATGGATTTTCCCATATGTTTCCATCAATGCAAAAGGGGGATATTATTGGATGATATCAATTTTGGTTACTGATCATGCTATTGATATTCATGTTTTGTCACTGATGTCAACATATATTTCTATGGAGAAGATAGACTAGCTACTTAACTGGAAGGAGTGTACGGACACTGTACGGATGATTCAGAATGATCAAAGTTGGATTTATATAGAAGGATGTGTGTTGAACTTATTCCTAAGGTTTCTTGGCTCTATGTTACATATTGTGAATGATATAGTTGATTTGGTGAAGACTGGTTTTCTGGACTGTGACTGTGTTTCTAGACATAGATTCTGGACATAGAAGGTCTCTGTGTTTCAGGCATATCTTTTTGCCAAAGATATTTTAGAACTTGCAAGCTTATTGGTGGATAGACAACATATGGTAGAGTAATGCATTGAGTTAGATTGTTTTTTGGATACTTGTGACATGATCTGTGGCATGTATTTAGGAGAAGACCTATTTCTTGGCCAACTTTAGACATGTAGCGTGTAAAATTAATTGTGGGCATGAATTACAGATCTTAAAGTATATGTGATGAATTGTAAATGATGTATACTTTTTATAGGTACCGTGTGTATCTTAGCAAGGGGTTATGTAATTATTTGTATGATGCAAAGCCTTAATTGGCTGACCTAATTAATTATGCATTAGGAAAGCTTAACTGGTTGACCTAATGAATTATTGTAAAAGGGTATATATGAATGATCTTTTCTTGTGGAGAAGATGTGATAGAGAAAAATTGGATAGAGATGTGTGGAAGATGCAAATCTTGTTGACTACTGGATAGAGAGCAAAGTAGATACTTCAGTGGAACTGACCGAGTAAAGATAGTTGCTATTAGATAGTTCACTAGAATGTGTATTTGGTTTTTACACTTGATTTAGATTGTAAATCCTTGAGGGTGGCCTCAAAATTCTTTGGGAAGTGCGCCTTGGAAGTGAGCCTACTATTTTATTTTGACTCCTAATAGTGTCTGTCTCCTAATAGGGACTTTGTAGTGTAATGTTGTAACAAGCTCCTAATAGGGCTAATATCTTTTAATAGGGATACTATATTCTCAGTACATTATTTGTGGGTGTTAATTCCCACCGGGGTTTTACCTTTAACCAGGTTTCCTCGACAAAAAATATTGTGTTATGGTGTTGGCATTTACTATGTTATCATTTACATTTGCAGATTTGGTTTATAAAGTTTAAATTTTAATAATCTATATCACAACTGATTCACCCCCCCTCTTAGTTGTCTTGTGGACTATTATTCCTAACACTTTTTACTCACTTTTACTAAGTTGTCAAAATTAACATGACATAGCCTTTTGTTCCATAGTCATACATCTTCAATCTTAGCAAATAGACAACTCTTTATGGATGTATCAATGTAGAATAATTTACCTTTAGATTGACCTCTGGTGGCAATCAGACTTCCCTTCTATTCAAATAATTTAACCTTTGTGTTTTGAAATTCTAGTCGGTGACCTATATTATTTAACTATGCAACACTCAACAATTTGTACTTCAGACCTTTAACCCAATAAGCATCATCACATTTAGTATTGTTCAGTAGAATTATAGAGCCTTTTCCCTTTATAGGATATGGGGCATCATTTCCAAATCTAACATTACCAGCATTATTCTCTTTCAAAGTAATAAAAATATCAATATCACCAGTCATATGGTGTGAGAAACTACTATCTATAATCCATGTATCATTTTTACTTACCCGTGGTATTAGGGATTTTTCTTCAATGTACCTTTCTTAATCATAATCATCTTTAATAGCAACATAGAAAACTTATTCTTCATCATCATTGGTGTCATCATCAGATGTTCCTCCTTCAGCAATGTAGCATGCTTTCTTTCCTTTGTTCTTAAAGTCTTTGAATCTCTTGAATCTGTTCTCAGTCTTGTTTTTGTCTCTGTTATCTTTCTTCTCACTATTGTTGGGAAAATTAGAAGCTATGTGACCAATTTTATTGTATGAGAAACATTTCAAAGATGGCTTAACTTTTTACTTTCCTTTACCTCTCAGTAGCCCCCTAGCCAATAATGCTTCAAATTTAGCTTCATTATTTTCATCTTCAACGTATAGTTCTTCAAGATCATTCTTACAACTATGAAATTTATCACTAGAACTACTTGCATATCCATCAAATAAATCTAGAATATCTAGAATTTATAATAATCAAAGATGATTTGAATGTAGATTAAATCTTAGAAGTAGCACGCAAACTATGATCAAAATTATTCAGCTCAAAAGTAGTTACCTTATTGATTGTAGCATCCAAAGTAACAAACATCTATGGAATGGATCTCAGCTCTTGAATAACAGAAACTCAGATGGCATAGATAGGTAGAAATATTCTAAGCATATTCATTGTAACATATTATTCATTAAAGGTTCCACTAGGACCTCTAATAGAAATAAAAATCTCCTTTGGTCTTGTGCTATATGCTGTAATATTTTCTCCTTTCATTCTCATTGATTCAAACTTTCCTCTTAAGCTTTCAGCCTTATCTTTCTGAACATGTTGATCTCCACAAAAAACCAATGTAAACCTATCTCACATCTTCTTAGTTGTATCACAACCTTCTAAATCATTGAACTTTAGGTCGCTGAGAGTAGAAGCTATCTCTATCATCACTTGTGTATGTTCTTGTCTTTCTCTTATCTTCTCAAGTGTCAAAGGACCAAATGTTGGAGGTGAGTACTCATTTTCAAGATGATACAGTGCATAATATCCAATACTAGATATGTGAAGCCTCATTCTATTTTTCCATGTACAAAAGTTGTTCCTATTCAACTTTGATGCTTCCCTCTTATACATCTTTGGATCTTTAACTCAAGTACCTAAAAACTTATCTTCTCTTTTTCAGGATATTTACATCTTGAGTTGCAACCTTTTCCTTACCTAAAAGCATATGTTCATCCTAAATTAATACCCTTATTTGGAAAATTAAATTTTATTGTCCTTTATCGAGAATCCCTTTTTCACCTAGCAATAAGGGGCTAAAAGATTGCATTCTTGTGCTTCTCCCTCTCTTTTTATTGAAGATGTTATTGTTGTTTTACCCTACTAATGATGGTTTACTGAGAGGCGGGTGAATAAGAAAATATTGAAACTTAAAACTTTAAAACTAAACCTTTGATTCAATTTAGTGATTCAAATAACAACAGCTATCGAAACTTGTAAAAATTTCACAAACATGATAAACAACATATAACATAAGAAAATAAAATTCACAGTTATCAAGCATCACATGTAACACCAGATTTAACAAGGAAACCCAATTTGGGAAAAACCTCCATGGGAATTGTCAGTCACAAAAAGAAATACTCTTCTGAAGTATGCTCGGTTAAGATCTAATCTAGTTAAAGATTACAATGTACATTTGTTAGATGTGACCCTATTAGGGGATTTACCTTAGATATATTTAGATCTTCACCATATTAAGAGTGGCCTTGTCAAAGGGATTTAAACATTCATCCTAGAATGTTACCTTTGACAAGCATTTAAAAAAATATGTATTAGGTCCACTCGGTTAATAGATTTTTTGTTACAAATATTAGTAAGCAACAATGTACTCGTTTGATCTGTTATTCTACAACTATCATTTTCTTGATCAAATCCCTTGTTTTCTCTCTGAAACTTACTGTAGACACCTAAAATTGACCAGGTGTATCTCAAGCATTCCAAACTATGAATCTCAGCCAAATGCCTTCAAATCTCATCTCAATTCAAAACAAATGGACATTTATCAAAACAAATGGACAAAAACCAAATCAAATTAAAAGATCAAATAATCATGAAATCAAATAATTAAATTCAAGCCTAAAGGGATTAATCAAATTATGCAATTGATTTTTCAATTGTATAGTTAAAATCAAAAAGATCAAATCCAACCCATTCACCCTTCCATGGCTAAATTAATTAAATGATCGAGTTATTTATGTTAGAGTAATAGTCTCTTGGGTTATTAATTAAATAATTATGATCTAATTACTAACTCACCTATTTACTCTAGTTTCTTAAGCTAACCTTAGGGTTTCCCTTTTAGGGTTTCGTGATTCCTTTTATAAGGATTCACCTCTTTGTATTTGATAAGGAGTTTTTTACATTGCATTGTATCATCTTGAAACATATTGTTAATATATTATTTTCTTGTGCATATGATGCCTCTGGCTTTTTGGCTTCTATAGTTTTTACTGTCTTCTGTATTTTTCTTCTTCCATGTGATAGGGTTATGCATGCAGGTGTTCTTGGGAGATTAGAGTTTTACCTATCCTAAAAATTTAATTCCTAATATCTTTGAGACAACCAACCAATGTTCCCTCCATTTGAGAACATCTCAAAGCTTTTTACTTAACCAAACTTTGATCATGATCAACTCACTCTTCCCCATACCCTTGGGAAAATGCTATAAATACAAGCCATTTCCTTTGTGTTTGGGATCCAAGAATTTCAAGAGAAAAAGAATCCTTATTATAGGCATATGAAGAGCATTTGAGATCATTTGAGATCTTTTGAGAGTATTTCAACATTTGCATAACATTTAGTATATC
Organism: Thuja plicata; assembly: GCA_018584345.1. Lineage (NCBI taxonomy): Eukaryota > Viridiplantae > Streptophyta > Pinopsida > Cupressales > Cupressaceae > Thuja > Thuja plicata. The sequence goes on along the minus strand of MU226853.1, from coordinate 2,279,593 downwards.
ATGTTTAGGAGCATTTGTTGTTTTCTAACATATCTTGGAGGATTTTGAGCATCTTAAGCTAAATTTGAGCATTTTGTTTATCATTCATTTCTCATTCTAGGATTGTCCTTGAGAGAGATTAATCCTGAGAGCTCTCTTAACAAAGCTTGGATAGAGAACCATGAGATGATATAGATTTTTAGGTTCAATTCTTAGATTAATTTGTATTGTCTTTCCATAGAATTGTTGTTCTTAATCTTAATTTCATGAAGGTGTAATCTTACACACACAAATGACGCCCACTGTGGGGCTCTAAGCCTCTTTACTAAAGTTTCTATCATAAGATTTGTGTGTTTTTCTTTTTTCTTGGTGTTATTTTTGTAGAAAACAGGGGAAGAGCCACTTATGTGATGTTAAGAGCTGCCTATGAATAATAAAATGCCACCTACGGAGCCTGATTCGTCTCCGTCTTTCATTTTGTAGCTGCTTTCTAGATAAAGTGGGCCACTTGCTAGATAAAGTGTGTCTCCTACTAGATAAAGTGTGTTGCCTAAGATTTTTCAACAGCCGCTTACAAGCAATCTCTAGCCACTTTTTACACTTTCTATACCGCCTGCTCATTTTAATTAGCCGCCTATGACATCTTAAGAGCCGCTTGTTAAGATTTAAAAGTTGCGTAGAAAGTTTTCATTTACACTTAAGAACATTTGAAAGCCACTCTTTAGCTATTAAATTCTACATAATTACTTTTGCTTTAAATCAGATTTTGATTAATTTGGTCACTATTGTAACTCTTTGTGTTTTCCTGTCCTACAGATGAAAAATCACCCAAAGGTGCAGAAACCAGAGAAGCGGACCTCAAAGCCTAGTAAAGAGGTAAGAATCAAAACCAAGAATGATAAAGAAATACATACAGCAAATTTGTTAGAGAGTTTATTTGAGGAAGAACACTTGTATGATCACTACATTAAGGTGTTTTTTTCTTACAAACAAAAATTTTCTACTCTTTAATTGATTTTTATGCCTACTTCTTTAAAGCTTTAATTGATAAATCTTTCATTAAAGGAGCTTTTAGGAGGTAATTTTTCATTTGATTTTTTCCAAGTTTTCTTCACTTTGCCTCGCTTTGTGTTGACTAACTTGTTGGAGGAGCCAGAGTGGGAATGATCACCACTAGGTGAGTGAAATAAGCCAAAAACACTCAAAAATGTGCTTGCCTTGCTAGCTTTGAAAAATCAGGTATTTATCTAATCAAGCTTGCATTACTTAACTTGTGGCATTTCATTTAAATCTAGCATAAATAGGGACACCTTACTATTTTCTATTCAAACAAGACATTAGGTATATGCTCTCAACTTTTTGAAGTTGATCAAAAAGCCAAAAGTGTCAAGTTTGGGTGGTAAAAAGAAAGGAAGGATTAATCCAACCACACATCTCATTTTTTTAAGAACCTCCTTGTCAAGAGGTTGAAAATAAACTAATTTGTTTGTGTTTGGAACAAAGAAAGACAATAGGGATATGCTCTTCACTCTTTGAGTGAATTAGATTCCCAAACTTGTTGGACTGAGTTTGGTTCTTGCTTTTCATATCCATGCTAGTTAAATAAAGCTTTAAAGGGCTCACCTCCCAAGAATTGCCTTACGAGGACGGTGAGAGGGAATGACCCAAAGTGGGAGATATTCACTTTTACCACAATATCGTCTGACCCACTATAAATAAATGCACTTTACCTTAATCAAAAAGTGACTAAAACTTGTGCAAGCCATCCTCACTTCCTCTAGTAGTCCTTTGGGATTGTGCAAAATCATACTTTTGTGCATGTGCGAAGCCCTCAAAGGGGTAAAGGATCTTGTCAAGATTTAGACTGGAATAGTTTGAGACATAATAAAGTAGCAGACCTACCTTTGTAGAGCCATGACTAAAAGCCAAATTCGTTGACGCTAAGGTAGATTGCTTGGAAGACATTCTTGTGCAAACCTGTTAAAACATGCGAGAACATACACTTTTAGTGTGGTTTTAGGAATATGGTACAATTTTGATGTGTGTGTTGAGCTTGTACTCTGTTTTCATGCAAGAATCTTTTTTGATAAATCTGATCAAAGACTTTAAACTTTTAAACCCAGAAAATACCAATAAATTTGTTAAAATCAACTTTGATCAGCAAAGCGCCACATATCATCATTTCAGAACTGCTTACAAATAAAACTGGACCGCTTATCAATCTTAAAATGCCGCTTAAAAGAATTAAACAACCACATGTGCTACTAAAAATTATCGCGTACAAATATTTCAAAACCGCCTATCAACAGAAAAACGCCGCCTGCCAACTATAGAGTGCCACATAAAGGTTTTCGAGTGACCGCGTGCTAACATTTAAAGGCCACCTACACACAAGTAAGGGCCGCCTAGAATTTTAAAAGGGAAAATAGTGGGTATCTACCGAAGGATTGAAAACAAGAAAGTTTAATTTTTGGATACCCTTTTGGACGTTCTATCACTATGGATACCTGACTTGATCAGAATCCATCATTATTGGGCATTTTGCAAATTTATTCATGGATTGGTCATTTAAGTGAGTTTGAAACCTAAGATCTTTATCTGACATATGTTAATGCTAGTTTTTACTCGATCCCATTACATCAAGACTACCCTACAACCAGATGGATCTTATCTGAGACAAGAGTGTCCCTTCCTAGGTGATCCTTTTTCTACAAAACCCTTACACGAACCCATCAAAGAAGAAGAATTGAGGATGTCTTTTCCATTTGGCCATATAGATCTTGATCAGATTAATCATGTGAACAAGGATATAAATTGTAACATAGACAAGCGTTACTATGTGTAACATATGAAATGATGTCACATTTGAAAATGTAGATGTTTGTGTGATGTGTGGAGAAGATAAGATGTTCCTTTTAACCTCAAATGCACAAATGAAAGATCCAAATTGATTAACCCAAAAGAAGGGTCATTACACAAATGAATCATTCATTCAGAAATGAGAGCAAAGAGGAAAGATCTTAAATTCCCGTTTTAGAAAGAAATGAATGTGATAGTTCTAGGAATTTAAATGGATGAGATGAAGTACCAACCTTAAAATAGTGTAGATCAAAGAATGTTGTTTTTTGAGGTCTGTAGGCTATTTCTAAAAAAACTGAAGTATGATCCAAAAATGAAACACATAGACAAACAAAACCCATAAATCATTTTCCATTCTGATGTCGTCTCATGAAAAAGGTCAACCTTGACCCACAAATGTCAACCCTGACCCCAAAATGTTGACCCTGACCCAATAATGTGGACCTTGACCTGCAAAGATCTGAAAGTGACTCTATTTGTGGATCCTGAAAGTTTTCCAAAAAGGGTATCTAGATCTGAGTCCAAATCCACAGTCCTAAACCTGTATCTACAAGAAAAAGAGATTTGTTTGTTGGGGGGGAGGGGTTTGCCTTATTCAAACCCTGGTTTTGGAATTAACCTCAAATATATGTAATTGAAATTGTAGAAATAAACAAAGTAAATAAAAAAATTCACCTTGCTTGTATGGAGACCCTTGTGGTAGATTCAAATCCTTAGATCCACAAGGATGAACGCTTGAAGTTGTTTGAACTTTGTAGAAGAATATGAAGTTGATCTACCATGCCAATTCATGGCTCCATGGAAGTAAATGTGCTCAAGTGCTTGAATTGAGAATGTAGATTTCTTGAATGTTTGAGAGATCTTGGTCTTGCTTCTTGATCATGATTATAAGACTTAGCTCGCTTGATCATGGTTAGAGAAAATGAGAGAGAAAGCCCTTCTTTTATAGTAATCTTGGGCACAAAGGCCAACATAGAAAACAATAATTAAGGGTCCATGGCACAAAACTCTAAAGAGGTGCACATGGAGAGGAGAACCAAATTAAATTCTTGACACAAAACTCTAGAAGGGGTCCACCCTTAAGGTAGAGATAATTATTTAAGAGCCTTGTCACAAAATTTGAGGTAAGGCCAACCCCAAAGTTAATTTGAGCACTAGGCACAAAACTCGAGAAAGGCTTATCTCAAATAATAAATTAGGAATCCTACACAAAGCTTGAGAAAGGTCCACCTCAAATATTAATTTAAGAGTTTGACACTTAACTCAAGGAATAATGGCCCCAAAGAGGGAAAATAT
>MU226853.1:2237340-2257561 GCA_018584345.1 Thuja plicata | reverse complement strand
TTGTATAGTTCAAATCAAAAAGATCAAATCCAACCCATTCACCCTTCCATGGCTAAATTAATTAAATGATTGAGTTATTTAATTCCTAATATCTTTGAGACAACCAACTAACTTTCCCTCCATTTGACAACACCTCAAAGCTTTTGACTTAACCAAACTTTGATCATGATCAACTCACTCTACCCCCCACCCTTGGTAAAATGCTATAAATACAAGCCATTTCCTTTGTGTTTGGGATCCAAGAATTTAAAGAGCAAAATAATCCTTATTATAGGCATATGAAGAGCATTTGAGATCATTTGAGAGCTTTTGAGAGTATTTTAGCATTTGCATAACATTTAGTATATCATGTTTAGGAGCATTTGTTGTTTTCTAACATATCTTGGAGGATTTTGAGCATCTTAAGCTAGATTTGAGAATTTTGTTTATCATTCATTTCTCATTCTAGGATTGCCCTTGAGAGAGATTAAGCTTGAGAGCTCTCTTAACAAAGCTTGGATAGAGAACCATGAGATGATATAGATTTTTAGCTTCAATTATTAGATTAATTTGTATTGTCTTTCCATAGAATTGTTGTTCTTAATCTTAATTTCTTGAAGGTGTAATCTTACACACACACTTACTGTCATCATCAAATCATCAGTCTCTCCTCTGGACTAGTTCTCCAACTCTTTCACTACTCTACTCGGTAGCTCTTCAACTATTCAATTCGCCAGCATCTCTATATAAAAATGTAGAATCATCAAATATAGGCCTCTAGTTTTCTTCTCAATCCTATTGATTAGGTTTCCCTTAAAATTGCACTCAGTTGTTAGATCATCTTAAATAAAATGATTCAATGTATCAGCCAACTTGGTTCGACAATTAACCTTGCCTCATGACTCACACTTTTCTTAGAACTCACAAATTTCTTTTTTCCTCTTAATCTATATCTCAGATTTTCAATTTGAATTTTCAAGACTGTATATCTTTTAACAAACTTTAGCTTCATCCTTAAAATATTCTTGATCTTTGTACCTTCACATTAAATTCCTTCTGATCCTTAAATCCAATATTTTCTCAAACTATGAAATGTTCTCGGTGACTCGGTGACTATCTTCACTCGGTGTCTGACTTTGTTTGGTTACCAACCTTGCTTGGTAACTATCTTTGCTTTTCTCGACCGAACAACACTTCATTGCTCAGTAACTAGGATGTTCCCTTTACCGACTTGACATCTATGCTTTACCAACTTAACAACATCAAATGTTAAGAAAAAATAATTATACCAATAGTACCTCATCATTTTCTGATCTTTCTTACCTACCCAATTAAGTTCCTCTCCATTTGATATGGAAACTTAATATAAACCATAAATCAATTGCTTGACATCAATGACAAAAAAAAATGATCTAACCATTCTACTTTCTTGTATTCTTGTGAACTTGGTCTTCATCATCATTACCATCAGTTGGGTATTAGGTGTCTTTGTTCAACAAACTCCTCATGAAGATAGACATCTTGTAACCAAGATCTCTTCCTTTTAAGGTTCTCTTCCCACTTGCGAATACCCTTTCATTATTATCTACTCCTTGGTTAATAAGGTTTTTTACTCTTTTCTAGGGTTATAGCATACATTATTGTTTTAATAATATCTCCTCATTGTTGGAAGTAGGTATCATTGTTCTCTTTTCCTTATGATGCCACCATAGTCCTATTAATCCCTAAGGTGACAATTCTTTCCTTAGGAATGATATTATTTATTGATCCCTAAGGAGATAATTCTTTCCTTATGATTGATCATCCTTATTGATTCCTAATGAGACAATGCTTTCCTTAGGAACGATCATCCTTATTGATCCCTAAGGAGATAATTCTTTCCTTAGGCTTGATCATGCTTATTGATCCCTACAAAAATAATTATTTCCTTAGCATTGTTCTCTTTTTATGGATCCACATGGAGATAATTTTTTCTGTAAGACTAATCCCATCAGCCTCCCTTATGCGCAATTGTTTTTAAGCTTCTCTTGAGAAAAAAAATTAAATTTGCCTTGTGCGTAAATGTTTCAAGGTAGAATTTACTAACATAATGCAGTGATAGGGAGGCTCTCTCCTTGGATATATGACCTAATTCATTAATTTTCCTTTTAGGACCTCTTAGGGTTTCTTTCTCACCTAGAACCCTACTACTTCAGGAGGTCTCAATACATTACCCTCCTATCCTCTCCAATCTCCACTATCAATTCTAAGTGCTCTTTATTTCTATACTTCTCTTGAAATCACTAGGGTAAGTTCCATCACATCTAAACAACCCTCTGTCAAATGAGTTTCAAGAGTCTAGGACGTGTATACAATGTATTTTCATCCACAAACCCATCCTCTTCAATTATTCTTGATCTAATTTCCCATCTCTTTCCTAATTTCCTTCTTTTAAGAGATACTATCCTAGTAGGTCACAATTAGCACTATTTTGTAGGGTTTTGGATTTCTTTCACAAAAGTTTCATACAAACCTCTGAACTTGTTGGTGATGTAGACACCCTTTTGGAAAAGGTTCAATATTTTCCATGTCTTGGTCGTTTAGATCGTTCGTACACCACAAAACCCTAATTGGGACAAATTACAAGAAAATGAACCAGTCTCTATTCTTTGCATTAGAAATCCATTCAAATGGATTCAAGACTCATATAGCTCGTAACCCAATATTTTTAAGGGCCTTCTTACCAATGCCAAGGTGTTGGATTGACCATTCAATCAAATCCTACAAGTTATCTTCTTCTGATACTCTTGCTTCCTAGTCGAGCTATGGAGGAGCTCGCCTAGGGAAAGAGGTTAAAAACCAAAAAATGCAACTTCCAACATCCTACAAGAAAACAAAACCTATGTAGAAGGACTCCATTTTCATTCCCCCCAAGACTCGATTGTTTACCATGATGGGAACTTCAAAATGGAGTCACATTTTCTATAGAAACCCTGTCTGGTCCAGAGACTTAGAATTAGGGACAAAATTAATTTACAAGTGCAAAATCAAAATAAAAACACTAAAATAATACTAAAAACATGATAAAGAATTGAAATTTCACTAGCTAAAGCAAGGATTGGTAGATTCAATCCATTAAACTCAAACACAACCCAAATGCTAGAAAATGTAGTAATATCATAAAGCTATCAACTACTTCTTCTTGGAAAATGTGTCAAAACTTCAACCAACCTCAATACAATGTTTGAAAATTTCATAAATATTTCACCTTTTCATGTTTCAACCACCTATTTTGACACATAACCACTTTAGGGAACTTTACAATATTTGTCCAAATGTTGTCATGTGACATTTAAAATTTTCTCAAGCAACTTTTGACAATTTTTACATTTATCCATCTTATATTGCTTTGACCCAATGTATAGCTTCCAAATGAACTCTAACATATCTCTAGACCTAAATACAACTTAATTAAGTCACCTTGTGCACTCTTGGTTTGATTTCTCATATTTTTCCACATTTTCCTTACATTGCTCTATTAGAGACTTTTGACACATTATAAACACAATCAAAATACAACATTGACAAACTCAACTACAACGTTCCTAAAACAACCTTATTTATGCACATGACTTTGATAATGTCTTCCAAACCAAAATTTGAGGGTTAATCTCACCTAACCCCTACGTTCACCTGCACCATGCATCTATCTAGATCATCAATTATCCTTCCCTCTTTCTTTGGGATGAGTGGAACTAGCATAACATGACTTTCTAGCATTCTCTTCTTATCCTCTTCCTCTCCCATGGATCACCTAGAATAACACAAATTTCTAGACTATTGGATTCATGTAATTTATCTCTTCCTTCTATTCTCTCATAGCTTTGCTAGTGGGTTAGATCATGGATTTTTGTTTCACCCTCTGTGTATGCTTCACTTTATCAATCATATTGTGATCTAGAAAGCTCTAACTCTCACACTAATTGTTGCACTGACATCATGATTCAACTCCCTATAAATCAAAATTTGTTATAGGATGTTTCAGGTTCATCTTAAACCCTATTTTTTGCATTTATCAACAAATTTTCTTTCACAATTCACTGTGGTAAACATGATACCCTATTTCACCTTCCTAATTAGCAAGCGAAAATAGGGGGCATATAGCTACCCACAAATTTAATAATTATTTTAGTAATCCCTAGGTGGTTTATATTTTTCAACTAAAAAAATAATTTTTCAGAATGTGGTTCCTAAAATTTTATTGCAAGAATTGCATGCTAGGGGCTTTAACTTATCCTTGTTCATTTAGTGATTTCATGTACTCTAGCTTGCATATGCCCGTAGTGTCATATACTGCTAAAGTGAGGGATAAATGTACCATATAAAATAGTAAGAAACTAAGTGTTATACATTTTCATGATTGTTTAGCACCTTACTTAGTGTGTTTTGATTATATTTTGCATAATATGACTTCATAATTGCACTTAAAGAATACCAAAATTTGAATATGGGTCCTTTATCCCTTCAACCTTGTTCAAAATTGAGGCAAGCCCTTATTTTTAAGTGTGCTCCTCTATTTTTTCTCTAATTAAATAATTTATTTATCTCCCAGGCCCCGTCTTACCATGTGTGGCCTTGGTATCCTGTCCTAACATTAAAACTGGTTGTTCGATCAAATCCTGCACCCCCTGACTTTTCAGGAACCACAATCTAAATTTGGGTCTAATTAGGGTGGGATAGAGTGTTTGAAAAATTATTTCCCTAGATAAAAAATGTTTCAAACATTATGTATCCTGATTTTTGTGCCAAAATTTGAATTGGGTCCCCATCCTGGTGTTTTAGCGAGTGATTTTTTTTTACAGTCGGCTCTCTTGATTCTATCTCTTGATTTTGTATAAAAGTAACCCTCACACTTCATTTTTGTATGATTAAATAAATTTAATGGTTGGATACCCAATTTTAAGATATCACGTGAAGTGAGGCCTTGAAAATTAAGGATACATCAATCTTTTATGAAGAAACCAAGCATCCAACCTTTTTAAGCATTCAAGTATTCAAGTAACTCAACATAGTTCCAACATCAAGATAAAGGTACAAAAGGATTATGATGATGACTAGGAGATCATTGAATTACGATTGGCTTTCACTCCTCTTCTTTGGATTTGGTATGGTTTATTGTTATCTTTAGATATACATATTTGTGTTTTAGGTTTATGTTCATTACATGCTCTCAATCACACATTAATTGCATTTTCATATTATGGTTTACTCTATCACACTGGTGTAGGAGCACCTTAAGGTCTTGCAAAGATCTTTAAAAAATTTTGGCTTTTAGGTTGGTTTAGCCAACTACAAAAGTTAATAAGGACTAAATATGAATTCCCAAGTGTGTTTTGTGTGTGTCTAGAGTTAGGAGTGGTTAGGGTTTAGATTTTGATAAGATCAAATAGGATCTAGGTGTTTAAGTCCTAGGAAGTCAACCAAGTGGTCAAACTTGCTTTAAGTTCCCAAAATGGAGTGAAATTTAGGATTTTTATGTTTTTAGGTGTTTGAAGGTCTTATATGATGATTTTAAGTCAATTTGTGTTATTATACATAGTGGTTTGATAAAATGCTAAAAGTTGTAAAAGTTGCTCATGACAACTTTCCAATTTTGAAAAGTTGTCATGACAACATTTCCTAAAATCTAGGAAAGGGATTTAATGGTGCCCAAATCCTAACATGAGGGTCCAAAAATGTGATAACATGGTATATAAGGTGGATAAAACCCTAATTTGATAGTTAGTTATCATTGTGTATGGACTGAGCATTGAAAAGGAGAGTTTTTTTTACTGTATTCTGTAATAGAGCTTTGAACCAGTTGTTTAGTGGATTGAAAGTGATGAAATAATGCATTGAGACCTTTTGTTTTGGGATTTTGATACTAAATTTTTCATTGGTTTAATTGTTTAGTGTTACTGGTTAATCTTTTGTAAATTCTTTCTTTTCTTCTGGTTCACTGTCTGGTTTTGAGCCAGTCATGTAAATATACACCCCACTTGAATTCTTGTCATCAAATATTTATGACCTCTTGGTATAAAGTAGGGGATTCCATGTATAGTTTATATATGGCATGTGGAGTATTTTTGTGCAGGGGAAGCAACTTTAACACCAAGCCCTAGGTGAGTGCTTGTATATTCTGGTTAGGAGCTTGGATGAGATAGTAGCAAGAAAGGTTGCTAAATGGATTGGGGGAACCCAATAAAAGATGGGAGCATGGAGAGGAGAGATTCCTTGATAATTTGATGCAAGGAGATGATCAGAGGAGTTGAGTAGACCACCTAGTTCAAACCAAGAACAAAGACTGGTGTACATGTTCCAAAAACCCTTACAAGTAGGGGTTTCTTGAAAGTCCTATGTACGGATAGGGTGGAGGTCTAAATTTTTTAAAATCCTAGAGCCTATGATAGACCTACAGAGAATCCATAATTATTTTGGAGGGTTATTAAGGGGTCTTGGGAAGAGTTCCAAGAAACCCAATTTTGGGAGGCTTAATTGACCAAAAAGGCTACAAGGCCTCAAAATAAGAAAACTAAGAACTCAACTAGAAACCTATTTGAGAGTCCATCCAATTGAGTTGGAAACTATATAAGGGGACGTAGAAAAGGTCAGGAGACTCATCCTAGTAGCCAAGAGAAGGATTGGGAGATTTGGTGGTTCAATGGAGCTTTTGGTGCATCATTGAATGGAGAAGGCAATAGCGGAAGTTTCAATTTGGTGGAGAGTTCACAGTGAGTAAGAGGATCATAGAGTTATCCTCTGGATAGGTTAGAGTAGGATAACCTAAGAAGGGAAAAAGAAAGGTCTTGATTGGAGAAAGAGTGCTCTTGAGAGTGAACTCCCCATCAAATTGGTATCAGAGTCATTGAAAGTCTTGGGAATTGATTAGTGTATGTCAGTGGGAAGTGAATCCATTGGAGAAAGAACCATGGAGACCAATGAATAATTGACAAGGGACTTGTTAGAGAAAAAAGTCAAGAACAGACTCCTAGAACAAGCTATGGAGGAAATGAAGATAAAATTAGCAGAAGTTGCAGAGTTAGTAGCCAAGATAAAAGAACAAATGATAGAAGAGAAAGATAAGGGAAAGAGTCAAGTTGAAGAGGAGTTAGAACTAGAGCCTGAACCTCTTCTACCTGAGGAACCATTCCTCAAGGCCCTGAAGGAATTAAGTGTCAAGGCCCTATAAGGAATTACAGTGTTCTCTAGAAAGATGGATGCAGAGATGGTTATGGAATGGATTGAAGGTATGGAAAACCATTTTGAATGTGATGGTATCACAGAGGCACAAAAGGTGAAGATAGCCAAATCAAGGCTAAGGGGAAAATAATTAAATTGGTGGAAGTTTTTGCAAGAATAAAGAGAGAAATAAGGGACGAAGCCAAAAGAAAATTGGAAAGCTATGGTGGCTAAGGTGAAGTAAAAATACCTACCAGAAGATTATAATATTCAACTACACAATAAGAGACAGAATCTCAGACAAAAGGAACTATATGTGGCATCCTATACTGAAGAGTTTCAGAAGATTTTTCTTAGATCTAGGGTGTAAGAGACAAAGAGAATCAAGGTTTCTAGGTACCTTAATGGATTAAGGTGGAATATAAAAGAAGAGATAAGCCTCTTTACTCTAACCTCCATTCACATTTGTTTTCAAATGGCTCTAAAAGAGGAAGAGAAACTTAGGAAGATACAAGACTCCACCTCTTGGGGTAGAGGAAGAGGTAGAGACTCTAGAGGAGGGCATAGAGGTGGTTCTAGTAGAAGGAACAATGAAAACATAAATCAAGGAGAATCTAAGTTTGTGGAACAAAACCATGAGTCCAATAACAAAGGAGGATATAACAGAGGAAAAGGAAGATCAAGTGAGTTTGGAAGTAGCTCACACTTTTCTACAATGAAGTGTTACTATTGTGGCCAATTAGGTCACCCTACCTATAGGTGTCCAGATAAGCCAACATATTCACAAGGTGAGAAGAATATTTCTTATGTGCAAGAAGACGACATGACTAAATAATCAAAGATCAGTCTGGATTCAGATATGGGAGAGAACCTTATTCTTAGGAGGATTCTAATCAAGTAACCTAGGAAGGATGAACACAAGCAGAGAAGGGATATATTTAGGGTCAAATGAAAGATACTTGGTAAGGTATGTAGGGTCATAATTTACTTTGGATCTACTGACAATGTGATCTCATAGGAAGTAGTAAAAAAACTTAAGATGGTCAAGATTCCTCATGTATTCCCTTACAAAGTAAGTTGGTTGAATAAGGGACAAAATATCTTGGTTAATGAACAAGAGTGGGTTGAATTCACTATTGGAAAGTATCAAGATAGGATACTTTGTGATGTGGTTCCAATGGATGCATGCCATCTGTTGCTTGGTAGACCATGGCAATATGACAGAGAAGTAGTTCACCATGGGAAGGATAATAAGTACTCATTCAAGAAGAATGAAGTAACTTATAATATATAGTCATTAATAGAAGAAGAAACACTGGAGAATATGGACTCCAATACCCTACTAATGAGTGAGAAATAATTCCTCAAGGACATGAAGGAGGAAGAAGGAATTGGCTATGAAATCCTAGTGAATCCAAGGGAGGAGGAGACACCTAAACAAGCACCCATGCCAACAGAAGTGAAAGAGTTACTAGATCAGTTTAAAGACATCATTTTTGAAGAGATACCAACTACATTACTACCAAAGAGAGAGATAAGTCATCAAATTGAAATTGTGCTAGGAGCATCATTGCCTAACAAGGTTGCATACAAAATGATACTAGAATAGAACAAAGAGATAGAAAGGAAAGTTCAAGAGCTAGTGGACCACGGGTTTATCAGGAAGAGAATAAGCTCATGTGCTATCCTAGTGGTGTTGGCTCCTAAGAAGGGAGGTAAGTGGAGAATGTGTACTGATTCTAGGGAAATTAATAGGATAACTATTAGATATAGATTTCCTATTCCTAGAATATAAGATTTAATGGATTTCTTAGGGGGTGCTAAGTACTTCTCAAAGATTGACTTCAGGAGTGGGTACTATCAGATTAGAATGAAAGAGGGTGATGTGTGGAATTAAGCCTTTAAAACTATAGAGGGGCTATATGAAGGGATAGTAATACCCTTTGGGCTTACCAATGCACCTAGTACTTTTATGAGGGTCATGAATAAAGTATTGAAGGATTACATAGGTGTGTTTGTAGTTGTTTACTTAGATGACATCCTCATCTTTAGTAAAACAAAGGAAGAACATATGAAACACTTAGAACTCATGTTGAAGAGGTTGCATGAAGAGAATCTTTCCATAAATCTTGAAAAGAGTGAGTTTATGAAACAAGAACTAGTCTACCTAGGATTTGTAGTATCCCCAAGTGACTTGAAGATGGACAAGAGCAAAGTTGAAGCTATTTTGAGTTGGCCTACTCCTAAGATAGGGACTAAAGTTAGATGCTTCCATGGGTTAGCCCAATTCTATAGGAAGTTTGTTAGGATATTTAGTGAAATCTGTGCACCATTCCTTGATACTATCAAAGGAGGACTTAAAACAAATTTTGTATGGACCAAGGAGGCCAATGAAGGATTTTAGAAATTGAAGAAGGAAGTAGCCACCCAACCAATACTGGTTTTACCAAGTTTTAATAAAATTTTCATTTTGGAGTGTGATTCTAGCAACATAGCAGTGGGTAAAATCCTAAGTCAGGAAGGTAGACCATTATTCTTCTTTAGTGAGAGGCTTAATGAGGCAAAGTCTTGATACTCCTCATATGACCTTGAGCTTTATGCATTGGTGCAGGCTCTTAATAAGTGGAGGCACTACTTTTTGCCCAAGGAATTTGTGGTTTATACTAATTAATAGGCCTTAAGATACATAAATACACAAGAGAAGCTTATTTTGAGGCACATAAAATGGATGGAGTTTCTGCAATCATATACTTTCACCATCAATCACAAAAAGGGGGTGAATAAAAAGGTAGAATATGTCCTTAGTAGGAGATTGCTAACCATCCAAGAGATTTAGTTACAAAGTACAGGGAATGAAGGATTCAAAGACCTATATGAGGGAGATACTGATTTCTTAGAGATTCATATGGTGTGTACTGATTTTGAGAATCAATTTCATAGTGAGTTTGCAGAATATACCTTGCATAATGAATTTTTTTTAAAAGGAAAATAGTTATGTGTTCCAAGGGGTTACATGAGGGAGAACCTCATGCAAGAGAAGCACAATGGAAGTTTGAGTGGACACTTTCGGTTGAATAAGACCCTAGACTTAGTGGATAGATTCTACTAGTGGTCTAAATTGCAGAAAGATGTTAGAAGGTTTGTGGAGCAATGTGGAGTATGTCAAGAGGTAAAGGGGATATCATCAAAAGGTCTTTACCAGCCTAACCATCCCAAGTAGACCATGGGAGTGCATAAGTATGGACTTCATAATGGGGTTACCTAGGACTCTAGCTGGTTTTGATAGTGTGTTTGTGGTTGTGGACAGATTCAGTAAAATGAGTCATTTCATCCCATGTAAGACAACTCATGATGCTGGTAACATTTCCCACCTTCTGTTCAAGGAGATAGTTAGGATACATGGCTTACCAATGAGTATTGTTGCAGACAGAGATGTGAATTTTATGGGGTACTTTTGGAAGACCCTATGGAGAAGACTAGAAACTAACTTGTCTCATGGATTTGCATATCATCCTCGAATGGATGGTCAAACAAAAGTGATAAATAGGGTTCTTGGAAACTCTATAAGATGTTTGAAAAAAGACTATGGGAAAGGATGGGAACAAGTTATCCCATGGGCAAAATTTTCCTACAATGATAGCAAAATAAGATTACTGGTAAGAGTCCATTTGAGATTGTATATGGCATACATCCAAGGGGTGTACTGGAGCTCAAAGACTTAAAATTATATGAGGGAATAAGTGGAAATGTAGATGATATTGCACAGTCATAGAGAGAATTCCATGAACAAGTGAAGAAGACTCTAATGGAGGCCAGTCAGAAGTTGAAGTTTAAGAAAGATGAAAGAAGGAGAGACATAAAATTTCAGGTAGGAGACTTGGTGATGGTAATTTTGAACAAGGCTATATTACAAAATGAGATACCAAGAAATTTACAAATAAAGAGGATTGGACCATGTAAGGTGATAGCCAAATATGGTGCCAATGCCTATAAGATAGATCTACTAGTAGATATGTCTATTTCTCCCATTTTTAATGTGAAGAATCTGATTCTATACAAGGAACAGAGATAGATGATAGAGAGTATAGTGTAGAGGTAACTAGGGATGTGGAAGAACCTAGAGTACCTATTCAAGCTAAGCCACAAGTGGAAAGAATACTGGATTCAAGAGTGAATAAGAGAACAAGGAAGAAAGACTACAAGGAACACTTGGTGAAGTGGGAACACCAACCTAAGTTAGAGGCTACATGGATAGTAGGGGAATACTTTAAGAATCATGGAATAAGAAGGGAGTTCATCACACCTAAAGTACCTTTATTTTCTTGTTGCAGGGGGATAATGGTGCAGGAGTACCTTAAGGTCTTGCAAAGATCTTTGAAATATTTTGGCTTGTATTTTGGTTTAGAAAACCACCAAAGTTAATAAGGACTAAATATGAAGTCCAAAGTGTGTTTTTTGTGTGTCTAGAGTTAGGAGTGCTAAGGGTTTAGAGTTTGATGAGATCAAATAAGATCTAGGTGTTTAAGTCCTAGGAAGTCAACTAAGTGGTCAAACTTGGGTTAAGTTCCCAAAATGGATTGAATTTTGGGATTTTGATGTTTTTAGGTGTTTTAAAGTCCTATATTATTATTTTAAGTCAATTCAAGTTATTATACATAGTGGTTTGATAAAATGCTAAAAGTTGTAAAAGTTGCTCATGACAACATTTCCTAAAATCTAGGAAAGGGATTTAATAGTGTCCAAATCCAAACATGAGGGTCCAAAAATGTGGTAATATGGTATATGAGGTGGATAAAAACCCTAATTTGATAGTTAGTTTTCATTGTCTACGGACTGAGCATTAGAAAAGAGAGTTTTTTTACTGTATTCTATAACAGAGATTTGATCCAGTTGTTTAATGTATTGAAAGTGATGAAATAATGAATTGAGACCTTTTTTTTTGGAAATTTGATACTCAATGTGGCATTGGTTTAATTTTTTAGTGTTACTAGTTAAGCTTTTGTAAATTCTTTCTTTTCTTTTGGTTCCCTGTCTGGTTTTGAGCCAGTCATGTAAATATGCACCCCACTTGAATTCCCGTGGTCAAATATTTATGGCATATTTTAATAAATTAGGGGACTCCATGTATAGTGTATATATGGATTGTGGAGTTTTTTTGTGTAGGGGAAGTAATTTTAATACCAAGCCCTAGGTGAGTGCTTATGCATTCTGGTTAGGAGCTTGGATGAGACAGTAGCATGAAAGCTTTATAAATGGGTTGGGTAAACCCAATAGAATATGGGAGCATGTAGAGGAGAGATTCATTGATAATTTGATGCAAGGATATGATCAGAGGAGTTGATTAGACCACCTAGTTCAAACCAAGAACATAGATTGGTGTACATGTTCCCAAAACCCTTAAAAGTAGGGGTTTCTTGAAATTCCTATGTATAGACAGGGTGGGGGTCTAAAAGTTTGAAAATACTAGAGCCTAAGATAGACCTAAAGAGAATACATAATTATTATGGAGGGTTTTTAAGGGGTCTTGGGAAGAATTCCAAGAAAACTAGTTTTTGGAGGCCTAATTGACCAAAAAGGCTACAAGGCCTCAAAACAAGAAAACTAAGGACTCAAATAGAAACCTATTTGAGAGTCCATCCAATTGAGTTGGAAAATATATAAGGGGACCTTGAAAAGGTTAGGATACTCATCCTAGTAGACAAGAGAAGGATTGGGATATTTGGTGGTTCAATGGAGCTTTTGGTGCATCGTTGAATGGAGAAGGCAATAGTGGAAGTTTGAAGTTGGTGGAGAGTTCATAGTGAGTAAGAGGATCATTGAGGTATCATATGGATAGGGTAGAGTAGGATACCCTAAGAAGGCCCAAGGAGAGGTCTTTATTGGAGTAAGAATGCTCTTGAGAGTGATCTCCCCATCAAACACTAGGGTAGATCTTAACATTTTTTTAATCCACTTTAGCTTATAGAAATTTATATATTCTCTTGATTCATGAGCACTACACACTATCTTTATTAAATTTGGCTATCCGTGGAGGTGGGTATCACCAAAATGGGGGGTTGACCAAGAAAAACCCCTATATAGAGACCTACATATATAAATCTCAGATTTGTAGGTGCAGAATATCCAAAAATTAGTTTTGAGATAATTTAAGATATCTCAGGACTGAGATAGTCTGTCTGCAACTTTTCCTAACAGAAAATCTTGGATAAAAAATGTTTCAAACATTATGTGCCTCGATCTTCATATCCTAGTTCTTTAGTTACAAGTCTCTTTGGGATTCTGACAGTCGAGAATTTAGATCTGAAATCTCATTTCTCCTATTTCATTTCTAGGTACATTCAATTTCCCCTTTATTCTCTTTCAAATATTATATGTACTTAGAATAAATCAGATCTTATCCCATTTAGTATTTTTTATATCAATATCATTTATCTCCATCTCAATTCTAAGTAGCAAAGGAATTGAAACTCCAAGAGAAAAAATCTTTCTTTAGCATCCCTCCTATTAGGTGGTGCTAATCTAATTTGTCTTGAGGTGGTTTCATATTCTAATGTGTCATATGAATTTTGGAAAACTAGGCTTTTAGTTGATCCCCTTTTCATATTTTACAACATGGAAAACCCAAGATGGGGAAAACAATAGTTAGAGAATACTCACTATATGAAAATATCAGATTATAAAGTTTTATACTAGAAGCCAATAAATATACCATCCCTACCATTTTAGGAACACTTTCAAGGATCTCACTAACCCTCATATAAAAAAATATGTCTCTTTATCTCTATAAAAGAAACTCCGTGCCTCCTACAATACATTGAAAAAGATTCAAAATAGGATCTCCTGATTTGTTGTGTGATCTATCTATCTAAATCAATAATTCACTCCTTTATGTTGGAATTATAATATGGGAAAACAGTAACTAAGAGATGGAGGGGGGGAGGTGAATCAAATCTATAAAAATTCTACCAATTCTAAACAAACTGATTCAACCATGTATTCATAAACATAAATTGAAATTCTTTAAAGATTTAACATCTAATCATGAACACATAACACAAACATTTTGGTAACCCTGAAACCCTTGAAGGTAAAATTGGGGTGGGGATGACACACACAAATCTTAAATTGTGCATATTAGGGATACAAATTTTTTATAACTTCTGATGATGTACCCTATGAGGGGTCTACCCTGTTAAGAGCTTGCAGACTTATACAATCTACCATGTTAAAGGATTTAAACTTATAGAAAAGTAAGCACTCAGTTAAGAGATTTACAAGACATTCTTTCTCTCTTCAAGACCTTATCTTGGTATTATTTAGAGTTTCTATCACTACCCTAACTAGAGGATACCTCTCTGATCCTCTAACACCCTAGGAGCTCTCCAACAACATTAAACACTTCACTAAAACCTTCTCCATAACTTCTCACATCCATGGCTTGCTCTGACCTTCTACTTCCCAATTAGGGTAATATTCTTGTGGATTGGATTCTTGACTCCCCTTAGATCTATTCCAACTCCTATGGATCCAAATTTGTGGATCTTTCACCCAATTTCCAATTTCCAATCGGGTTCTAAGTTTCTAGTCTTTTAGGCTTTGTAGCCTTTTTAGGCCTATTAGCCCTCCTAGACAAGTTGAAAAGATGAATTTTATACTAAAATCCCTTAACACCCCTAGAAAAAAATTGCATATTCCTTGTGATTTTTTCCTCACCTTAAATATTTTCTAGGTCTCAGTATTCTACTTTGTCCGTACAATGGACTTTCACCAAACACCAAAAATCAAGGGTTTCTAGGGCATGAACATTGGTCTCGTTTCTCTATCTCCTTTTTATGATCAAATGAGTTCCTCTAAACTTATCCTTACACAATTTGGTCTAAAATTCATACCCCTACACTCCTCTATCATTTATTGGCACACACCAATCACTTAGCAATCACCATTGCCTCTGCACTATTCAGTTACCCTAGCCAGAATAACCAGTACTCGCCTAGGGCCTGAATGTTATCTTGCTTCCCCTGCAGACACACAAACACACACTCCAAACACTATATCTATAATTTAAATAGAATGATTTAATGGATTCCAAGTGTTCATGGGACTTTGAACCATGGGAATGCCAAGAAAATCCATTTTCTACATGACTGGTCCAAAATTGGACAGTGAACTAACAAAACACAAAATATTTACACAAAGCTAACAAGAATGAACAATAGACTAATAAAATGTGACAAAGATCTAATAAATCACATATTAAACACTCTCCATGCTTTCATTCAATCCATTCAATCCACAAAAGTGGTGGATGATGGCTCTATACGCTAATTACAGTGTTAATTGGTCTTTTTCAATAACCAGTCCATACAAAATGAAATCTAACTATCATTTTAGGGTTTGTGTCACCTTATATACTCTCATCCCACATGCCTAGACCCTCTAGTTAGGATTTGGGCATCATAAAAGCTGATTCCTAAAATCTAGGAAATGTTGTCATGACAAATTTGCAAAGTTGCAAAAGTTTTCATGACAACTTTGACAATTTTTGTCAAAATAACAATCTATCAACTTTGATAGTCCTATTTGGTTTCAAAACTTAACAAATGACCCTAAAACACTTGAAAACATCAAAATATTTAATATCTCTCCATTTTGGGGTTTTGGTCAACTCTTTGACCTTGTAGTTGACTTCTAGGTTTTAGACCCCTAGAATCAATTTGACTTAACTCACAAACCCTAATCTCTCCTATCACTAAAACACACCTTAAACACACATGGGACTTTATAGCATAGTCCTTATTCAAAGGAGGTTTTCCAAACCAACCTAGAAGCCAAAATGACTAAAGATCTTTCAAAAGACCTTAGGGTGCTCCTGCACCATCCTCCCCCAACAACAAACAAGTTAAGGTACCTGTGGTGTCAGGAACTCCTCACTAATTCCATGCTTCTTGAAATCACTCTTAGCTATCCAAGTGGCTTCTGACTCTATTTTTTTCCTCCACACTAGTACATTTGAGTCCTTTTTTCAATCACGACCATGTGTCGCAATTCTAACTCTACCCCATCGGCCAAGTGACACAAACCGGTGTTGCAATTTTGGTGTCAAAACTACCAATGGATGTTACATGTATCATTATTGCGATGACAATAACCATTGCAATAATCATTGGCTATGTTTTTTAGCTTGTCATTGTTACACTTTAAGACTGTTGCAATTACAACGGGTGTGCGATGGATATGTTGTACATGCGATGTCCAACTGTCGGCAATTTCTGACATCTGGCCATCGCATGTATAGCTTTAGTGTCGGTCATTCTCTGGCATCTGTCATAATTGTGATGGTCTTCAATATTATTAAAAAAATATAATCATCTCAATATAATGCCAACAGTTTTAAATGTTCAATATAATGCCTGGAAATATAGAAATGGTATAGAGGCCTTGGCAGGGATGGTAGTTGATATGACTAGTTTGATTCCTTCAAATGAATTTGTAGAGGTAATAGCCACAATTACCCTTATTTGAATAATCTACTAGAAATCTGCAAGAGAAAGCACACCTCTTTTAGGACATTGGTTCTTTTCATGACAGGAAGCAGGTCACTTTGATAAATGGTTATATGCAAGCAATTGAACCCCAGTCCTCTAAACATACTTATGAGAAATGTTGATGGCCTTTCTGCCATGTAGTCAATATCAACAAATTAGCATCTTTCTTGAATCCATGCTATAAAAATAGTATGCAGATTGCTGAGGTAAAGTTTGGAGAAGTAATCTTTTAGATATCAGAATCATCAATGAAAATGCAAAGTAAGAGAAGACTCAACACATAACAATATCATGTAGGTTCAAGTTGAGAATTATATTTGCAACTAAACATGAATCTAAATTACCATTCTTCCTATAGTTTTATTTGGAGTAGGATTCAAAGTGGCTTTTATAGTTAAGCTCTTGGTTATAAAATTGAGAAGTTTCAAATTTTCTATTTTCCAATGGGAAGTCAAGGAAATATGTGTTTGACCAACCTTCTAACAAATAAAGGGCATCATGCATTGTTTATGAGCTCACTGTTTGAGCACCACATTACCTTGTTAGGAGCTCTATTTGTTATATACATATACATATATACATATATGTATATACATATCTACATATATACATATATGTACACACACACACACACACACACACACACATGTATGATGTTATTGGTGTCATTGCATGCTTGCTGCTATTGTGCACCATATATTATTTTATATATACATTGTTTATTTCATTGAGACCATGACTAGCTTATCATTTGTAATGTATTTGTTGTTATTGGATCAATGGTGCCATTCTGTTGAGGTTGTAGATGCATTGAATCACCACTGCCATTCTATTTTGATAGAATGCAATGTTTGATCTCTCTTTATTTGTTTTTTTGTTGATATTCACTGTGTGGTACTCCCCATTTATGATCATTTCATGAGGAAATGTCTTGATGGTTCGTGGGCTGCAAGCTAGGGCATCATGCATTGTTTATGAGCTCATTGTTTCAGCACCACATGACCCTGTTATGAGCTCGGTTTGTTATATACATATACATATATATACATATATATGTATACATATATGTATACATATAAATATACATATACATATATACATTTATATGTATGATGTTATTGTTTTCATTGCATGCATTTTGTTGTTGTGCACCATATATTGTTTAATATATACACTATTTATTTCATTAAGACCGTGACTAGCTTGGTATTTGTAACATATTTTTTGTTATTGGATCAATGGTGCCATGCTATTGAGGTTGTAGATGCATTGAATCACCATTTCCATTCTATTTTGATATCATGCAGTGTTTGATCTCTCTTTATTTGTTTTTCTATTGGTATTCACTATGTGGTACTCCCCGTTTATGATCATTTCATGAGGAAATGTCTTGATGGCTCATGGGCTGCAAGCTAAGGCATCATGCAATATTTATAAGCTCACTGTTTGAGCACCACATGACCTTGTTATGAGCTTGGTTTGTTAAATACATATACATATATACATACATATATATACATATATACATATATATGTATATACATATATACATATATATGTATTATGTCATTGATGTCATTGCATGCTTGCTGTTGTTGTGCACCATATATTGTTTTATATATACATTTTTTATTTCATTGAGACCATGAGTAGCTTGGCATTTGTAATGTATTTACTGTTATTGGATCAATGGTGCCATGCTGTTGAGGTTATAGATGCATTGAATCACCACTGCCATTCTATTTTGATAGCATGAAGTGCTTGATCTCTCTTTATTTGTTTTGTTGTTGATATTCACTATGTGGTACTCCCCATTTATGATCATTTCATGAAGAAATGTCTTGATGGCTCATGGGCTGCAAGCTAGGGCATCATGCATTGTTTATGAGCTCACTATTTGAGCACCACATGACCTTGTTATGAGCTTGGTTTGTTATATACATATACATATATGTATATACATATATACATATACATATACATATATACATATATATGTATGATGTTATTGATGTCATTGCATGCTTGCTGGTGTTGTGCACCATATATTATTTTATATATACACTATTTATTTCATTGAGACCGTGACTAGCTTGGCATTTGTAATGTATTTGCTGTTATTGGATCAATAGTGTCATACTGTTGAGGTTGTAGATGCATTGAATCACCACTGTCATTATATTTTGATGGCCTTGCCTATGTAAAATATTGGTAAGGGGTGGCAATATCAAGGAAGAACTCAAAAGTAAAAGACCTAAGGGCCAGACCTAATGCCTTGGGGGCTCATCATAGATGGCCTTGCCTACGTAACTCTTAGAGACATCGTAGTTTAGGTTTAACTTTAAAACCAGTCTTTTAAAGGATGGAAGAATTGGTTACACAACCCCTTTGTAGGGTAGAGTCCCCAGACAGTGTCTCCATTGGGTGCCACCCAATTAGGTGAACAAGGATGAGATCCTAATTAGATTCTACCTACAAATAAGTTATATGTAGACATCCTCATAAGGTTACCTACCCAATGGTTCATAACTACGATGGAGAACCAATTGTTTTAAGATTAATATCCATGATCCCAAACCTACAAGATTCATAATTGTATGAGAGGAGATACATATTACCTAATTCTATGACCACTTATCTTAAAATCTAACATATTAGTATACCATATATATAATTTAATCATATCATGCATTCCTTTAAAAATATACCAAAATATACCTTTAAAAATAAGTGTAACTATAATAATTTTATTATTACAACATCAAGACATACACATTAGTCATTATCAAATAAGTTGCATATTAAATGAGAATCATTTATTTTTTAACTTTTTCTTTTTTTCTAATTCTCTATAATCTTGCAGAGGCATATCCATCTCAGCATCGACATTTTTTTTCACCCGTGGATGTGATCTCGTTGTCCTTTGCAAAGGTGGGCCCTCTGCAATAACAAATAAAAGGGTTAAATTAAAAACATATTATCATAATTGGGGTTAATTTAAAAACATGTTATAATTGTTACAAGCATTTCAGTACTTTAAAAACCATAAACGTGACGCTCTTTACCTTGTGCAACCACATCTTCTTGCTCGGTGGCTTGAACCTCAACACACTCATCAAGAACCTCTACATTCTCTGCATCTGCAATTATAATTAAATTTTTATTGCTATGCCAAATTCAATTTAAAATGTTTACTTGTATTAATAAATCAATAATCAAAATTCGAATAGAAAATATATACCTTGAGTTCTACAATGCACATTTGAATCGACGCCTCTGTCAACATGCTTGGATGGTGTTTCAAGATCGGAAAGCTACATTCCAATGTAAATAATTAGTGCATTTATTGACAACATATACATATAAATACTGAAAAATGTTAATCATTCAATTTAATACATATAAATATAATCACTTTAAAGTTTTAAACAAATATATAATCATTGTTTCCTTACTTAAAACAAATATATTCACTTTATGTTGGAACTTAACATCAAATA
>MU226853.1:2230032-2236734 GCA_018584345.1 Thuja plicata | reverse complement strand
TACTTCAAAGTTAGCCCCACTTTCTCAAGGAGCCTAAGTCTTTGAAAGGCGTTGGGTCCAAAAAGTGTTATCATAGAGTCAATGAGTTTATCCTTTAACTCTTTATCTTGTGATTGCCACCTTTTAAAAAAAAAACTGTTAGATTCATAAATGAAGTGAAGCTAAATTTTAATATACTTGAAGAAAATGATGAAAGGAAATCTGATCTAGAAATGAAATCAAAATATGATACCATGTGCGTATGGTCAGCCCAAAAATGCGCAAACATTCATCATTAAGTTTTTCATAAAATAGATTATTCCCTGCAAAATAATAATGGGATTATTAGTTATTGCAAGGGACTGCATAGGGGGTTAGTGCATTACATTATGAGTATAATGTTGTATATTAAACGAAAGTATCATTCTTTAAAGTACCTGGAAGCTGGGCTACTCTCATGGGAAGACCATCTTTAATGTTCACAAGAAATTGATCACAATTCTCTATTGTTCTCGTACATCTAACACGAGTACATCCAGGAATTTGGTCATTGCCTCCTACATAAAATGAATCCTATATTACAAAATGCCCCCTAAGAAAGAATAGTTCAAGTGAAATAAACACATGATAAATGAGAGAGAAAAAGATGAATCTACTTACCAATAATAGGTGTTGCCAGTGCATCTGTGGCCAAGCTACGTGTTGCCGACATTGCAGGTGGCAGTACCTCTATAGTTTGGATCCTCATAGTAGGTGGTGTAGTAAACATAGGATCAATAGTAGGTTTTGAAAAATAAGATTGTTAGAGCATAACATGAAAATATGGACAACCATGGACAAGATTGTTAGACCTATTAAATAAAAATATTGTTTGAGAAAAACACAAGTGGACGATAAAACATGTGATCTACTTGAACTGCTTGAAGTATCTACATCTAGGGCATGACCCTTAAATAATTTTAGCGTCCTCTGTAAAAATAACACATGTATTTTAGTTAATGACATAAATAAAATAGTATACTATAAAAACCATTATTGTACTTTTGTTATAATTAAAAACTACATTAATACTTACTATATAAGTCTAAACACAGTGAGCCAACTCATCCTCTCTCATCATTATTTCAGGAGTCTAAGGTTGAATATCTTCCAATCGAGTTAAATCTCTTGAAATTGCATGGAGGAACTTTTGCAGTGCAACCACAAGATCAATATTTGATGAAAAATCAATAATGAATGGATCTTTCTCATCTTGCGGGTCCTCATGGAGTACTTGTTCCTTTCCCTTTTTAAGATTAGCACTCGTTTGTGAGAACAATATTATTAGCACTTTATTTAAAAGCTATCCAAAATATAAGTGAATAATAAAACATAACAAAAAATACACATTAACATTTTTCTTGTATGTGCATTTGTACAACAACAATGAGTTTTACCCATCAAAAAGAAGTCCCATGAGAACCATCATCACTGTGTGTATCATGTGGTTGTTGATCCATACTATAGCCCTGTATTTCAAAAATTAAAAATTATTGAGACATGTTAAAACACATGTTCAATTAAAAGAAGAGAGTTTTTTTTATTTTTAAAC
The DNA here is from genome assembly GCA_018584345.1 of Thuja plicata. Taxonomy (NCBI): domain Eukaryota; kingdom Viridiplantae; phylum Streptophyta; class Pinopsida; order Cupressales; family Cupressaceae; genus Thuja; species Thuja plicata. The sequence goes on along the minus strand of MU226853.1, from coordinate 2,235,164 downwards.
AATTTTAAATGGTGCATAGTACGTACCACCTCATCCATGATAGTGGGTTTAGATGTATCTATGCAATTCAAATTGTAATAAAAAAGTAGCTCTTCGTCTCCACTTATTGATTTGATTGCACATAGAAATACATGATTTCCCTCGCGTGCCTCAAATATGCAATTGGGTTGCTTCTTAGTTGACATAGGTCATGTACTGTTTATAAAACCTACAATATTCCTTGATGCTTTTGGCCTTCCATCAATGTATATAGCTACTGTTTTACTTTGTTCACTGACTTTTTGTTGTATATAATTTTCTGTGAGTCCATACCTACACATACTTTTTTTTATATCTAACAATATACATCCAACTACTATAATCATAACAAGGTCTGACATACTCCATCAATTTGACAACTTTGTTGTAAGAGACCTTTATGCCATCCATGGAAAATATGCCCAAACCATGTATTGAAGATGGTGCTATGCGATATATCCTCTCTCTAACACAAAAATCAGTGTTTATTGAAGGAAGTTCATTGGGGACCCATTGTTTTTGTAGATGTTTGTACCTAAAGGGCACCTCAGAGTCACCTTTTCTCTCATCATCATAAGAACATGAGCCCCCTTAAGCAAGGAAAAATTTCATGTGTTTATTGAATTTATTTTTGATCTTTTGACCTCGAGTCAATCTCCTTGATTTAGACATACTAGATGTCTCACTTTCTTCTTCCATTCCTACATTTTCCTCACTCGAGGAAGACAAATTTGACAAATACCTATTTCCTGGTACCTACACTTCATGAAATGAGAGAGATAGGTGGCAATGAGAGAGATATTTTACAAATGGTAAAATACATTAATCTCTATGGTGTGTATTGACTTATACCTGACAATCCATGAGACTGTGTGAGATACCTGACAAAAGATAATAGTTATATAATCAGACAAACATAGTTCACTCAATATTTTTTAATACATCTTGTGAAGGATATTATACATTGTTAAAATTATCTATTTATACTTTTAGAATTAGCTCACTCCATTGCAGGGAACAAAGAGAATCCCCTATGATTTAACATCATTTATGTGCAAGGATATAGAAAATTATCAGAAGCAAATCCTATAAGATAGTATTTAGAGATTAAATACACTCTTTTAGAATGAAATTTCTCTTAACAAAAGATCAAAGATATAAACAGGACATATAAAACAAGGTGAATAAGATAGTTAATTAGATATTCATGGTAAACCAAAAATGCCATTAATATGAAACCCTAAGCATATTAGTGGAAAAAGTGTAGATTTTAACCCAAAACAATTGTTAAAACATGCCAAACATCTGGCATAATTGTACATTAATTTCATTCATGTCATTGATATTCTTCTTCATCCATCTCATCACCAAGATCATCGTTGTTGATGAAATCATCACCACCACTATCGTCGTCGTCGTCATCAAAATAATCATCAACATCATCATCGTCATCATCCTCCTCCTCATCATCATGATTAATAGCAGCATCATTGTCATCTTCTTCTTCATATTCTTCTTCAACTAACTCTCGATCATGATCATGATCATCATCTACATGATCATCGACTTTTTCCTCTTCCTTGATATCTTCTTCTTCCATCACATTATAATTTATCAGCCTTCCTCTTGGATCATGTCTAACAATAAATGACCAACCCAATTTATGTGGAACCTCCAAGTAAAATACCTACTCACATTGGCTTGGAAGAACATAGGGCTCTTTCCCAACTAGCTCAAACAACCTTGTATTAATCATTGGAAATCCACTGTCATGTTCAATAATAGTTCTATCAAGATCATATTAATTAAGACGTAGTCTGTACCATTTCACGATGAAGAGAACTAATTTAAAGTAATTAAAGTCATAGTCCAGTATATCAACCAAAATACCATAGTATCAATTTTGCAACTCTTGAGGATGTAAGTCATTTCTAAATGAAATATTGGTCACCTGGAAGACGACACTTACCTCAGAATCACAAGTTCTCTTCATGTTATCCAAATTTTTGATGCAAAATTTATAACCATTGCAGATGTAGCCTTGTGTTGTTTCACCTACAATAATGTCAAACATGTATAAATTATTGCATCACGAGTTGAAAATCATATGGTTGATTAACAAATTTATAAGTACCTAGCGATCTCTTAAACCATATGCTAAATCTATTTCCTTTTGTGTAGCATTGGGATCTCCATTAAGATGAGATTGTATAACCAATGAAGACATAGATTCCCATTTTCATCTATAACCATAATGCTGACATCATTCAATCTAGACCATCATCCAATCTTGATTGTTTGCAATAAATAAATGTATTGCATCCCACTCTTTAGCAACTGTACAAAAGTAAATAGATGATCAGTTACAACAGATTTATTTTGAAGATTAAGAATTAATTAACAAAATTAACATCTCATAATTTATTACCTTTCAGCTTCCTAAATCTACCATTTCCCACCAAGCACTCCCCTTCAAATTTTTTAATGGAGTCGAGATCCCAAATGTAATCTATATGGGATTTTGTTGCAAGATTAGGAAGATATTGAGTAACATACACCATCATCTGGTATACCATATATCCTTCAACCATAGAACCCTCAGGATGTGTTCTCTGTCATACCAAACCCTTCAAAAATTTCAAGTGTCTCTCAACCATCCACATTGACCTAGCATGTACAGGTCCACACAATTCAATCTCCTCAACTTGGTGTATGAGCTTGTGTTCTTGTGCATTGAAAAAGGTTGAAGGTAAACACTTTTGCATTTCATACATTAGGTGAGGAATTCTTTTCTTTCAATATTTTATATCTTCTTTATGGATTTCTTTAGATGACAACCACCTACAAGGGATTGAAGACACAAAATATATAAATACAAGACTTTACAATATATTACTTGTTTGATATATTGAACAAATATCACTACTTACCTCATTTATTTTCCAAGATCATATATCAGTTGTTTGATATTATTGTCAAAGTTCTTTGGGAGCAATAGGGGTAGAGAATACTACAACAGTTGTCAACTAATCATTTCATACAATGAAAATTGAATGAAGTTACACAAATATATTGTAAATACAAAAGACTGTGACTTACCTTGATGAAGGTATGCCAATCATGCATTTTCATCCCTGACCCAAAATCACTCTTCTTTTATATGACATTGCTTATATTCATAGCAAATCCTGTAGGAAATTGAATTTTGCGTATGAATTATTTTATGACATTAATTTGTTTCTCTGTTAATAACCAAGGAAGAGAACTTGCCTTAATCCAATCTCCATTATTTCTATTTGATTCAATGATATTTTTCATTGCATGATTCGAATCATGAATGTCACTTCAAATTTTGCCAATTTTTTCTTTGTCACGCCTTCCATCCAATATTTTCCATAGTGTCTCTGTTACATTCTTTCCAATATGCATAGTATCAAACAAATGCACAATTTGTAGTTGTTCATAGTAGGGTAGCCTACTAAATTCTTTGGGATAACATTTTAGTCCCTTTGGAAGCTGGTCAGTGATGTCTTTATGACCTTCAAGATCATGAACTACATAATTAGCCAACAAAACACAATCAAAATATATAATTTTCAAACATCAACCATTAGGTGGAATGATATTACCTCTAATTCTATTTTATTCCAAATGTCATAGGTGAGGTGTCATTCTTCGGGTCTTTGATGTAGTCTCTTCTTTCCCATTGAAAATATGTTTTTCCATACTTTGATACTTATGATTTATGGGTTGGAAGTGCCTATACTCATCAAACACCTATTTTCTTAAACTTTTGGAATGATGAGATTTCATCTATGGAACACACATTGGACATGAAAAATTTCCCTTTGTTTGAAGACCTACAAGATAATGATACAATTGGATTAAATATGTTAATTTTTAGAATTAGAATTATCACGTACAACTAGAATTCACCATAACATACCACAGAAATGTGTCAACCCTGGAGCATCATGAATTGTCCACACAAGCATTGCATGGAATTTAAATTGTCTTTGTCCAATTGGTCTAGAGATGTCATACATAGTGAAACCATTCCTTAACACCAACAACTTTTCGATAAGAGGAGAAATATATACATTCATATCTTTCACTTGGTACTTACCTAGAGTTGAATTAAAAACAACATCAGATAATTATTGTGGCCATTCACTTCAAGACTTATAATTGCATGTAGATAAATATAAAATAATAAAATACCTAGAAAATCATTGCCAACATAATGTTCTCCCTCTTTATTGACATCCATGGTGGAAGGTTATTATTGATAACAAAAATAGGCCACACCGAGTAAACAGATATCATCTCTCCATATGGATTGACACCGTCTACTGCCATAGAAAGCCTAAGATTTTGAGGTTATTCTTTAAAGTCTGGTCAGTTTTCCTCTATGTCCATAGATGATGAACCATCCACAGTAATTTGAATAATGTCATCTCGACTCCTTCTGGTGCATGGTAATCCTCAAATTTTTCCAAGCTATTACACCTAAATAATCGTTTCAGACGTGGAATAATGGGGATGTAATGAAGAACCTTGCGAGGCACCTTTTTTTCATTTGATCATCTTGATATCTTCTCATATGGAATTTAGGGCATTCTGTTGCATTTTTGTGTTCTTTATGATAAATAATATGATCTTCAAGACAAGCATCTATTGCTTGATACTCCATTCCAATATGTTTCATAATGGCACATAATTCTCAATACGAGCGGCGGAGAACATTTTATGGTGGTAACATAAACTCACCTATTAATATAAAGAAAAAAATATAAGTCATTACTATAAACAATCTTAATGGTACATGTTTCACCTTTTATAGACTATAATGATGTATATGAGAAACCTTAGCATACGTGACATTGCTATGTTGGATAAACCATTCATAACCTTCAAATTCACCAACAACAATAAAGCAGAGAGAAGACTAGATTGGGAGCCTTTGTAAAGGGGCGTGTTCACCTTCTCAGGTAGAGGTATATCATGGATGATGTTAATTTCATCCTCATCATAATCATCATCATCATCATCATCAACAACACTAGTAGCAGTAGTACCAAATGTGTCAATGATCAATGCATTCATACCATCAT
>MU226853.1:2200032-2225032 GCA_018584345.1 Thuja plicata | reverse complement strand
CATATTGTGCCATTAAATGAACAAATGCCATCAAAATGAAATTGAGTTAACGAGAAGACAAATCTTGAATGCCTACCTCAAGTCATGGCTTCCATATACCAAGATGCCAATCAGCTTCCATAGTATGCCCTCTTCGCTCACGACGGCATGCGATCACGTTAAATTAGAAATGAGCCTTTCTTCTTCTTCTTTTTTTGTTTATAATCATGCGAGTGTCACAATTATGACTATATCATTTCTATTACAACAACGTCAGGGGCACTTGGAAAAAAAACACAAAAATCACATACAAATGGTGGTGTCGTCACAAATTGGGGTAGAAATTCCACCCCAAATATTGTAGTGCCACTTCACTAGATGCTCCATTTGGACCTTATGTCTTGTCTTCCTTTTTACCCTTGAATCCAATATCCTTTCAGTTTGTGGCTTGATCTGTTCTAGAGTCTTGAATTCTCCCACATATCTATTTACCTCAGTACTATATTGTACCTCATCCATATATGGCCCCTTATATTTGATCAAATCTTTCACATTGAAAATTGGAGAAATAGACATCTCCTTGGGAAACTCCACATTGTAGGTATTGGGTCCATACTTAGCCAATAACTTGCAAGGCCCAATCATTTTCATCTGCAACTTGCTAGGTATCACCTTTTATAGTATTTCCTTATTCAAAAATACCATTACTAGTTCACCCACTTCAAACTACAAGTCTCTTCTCCCCTCATCTCTTTTGGCTTTCACCTTCTGATTGGCCTCCATTAAGGTCTTATTTACTTGTTCACAGACTTACTTCATTGACTATGCAAAGTCAGCTAGATGTCCACTAACTCCCTCATACCTTTTTAGGTCTCTAAGCTCCATCACACCCCTTGGATGTACACCATACACAATCTCAAATGAAATCTTCCTTGTAGTCCTGTTTGTGCTATCATTATAGGCAAATTTTGCCTATGGGATAATTGCTCCCATTCTTGCCCATATTCCTTTGTGAGACATCTAAGAAAATTTCCAACAAATCTATTGGTTACTTATTTCTTCCCATCCATTTGAGGATGATAGGCAGATCCATGAGATAAATTTGTTCCCAGTCTCTTCCATAGGGTCTTCCAAAAGTGCCCCGTGAACTTCACATCCCTGTCTGCAACAATACTTATTGGTAGCCCATGAATCCTTACTATCTCCTTGAAGAAAAATTAGGAAATATGACTGGCATCATGTGTTGTTTTACATATGATGAAGTGGCTCATCTTGCTAAATATGTCTAGTACTACAAATACACTGTCTAAACTAGTTGGAGTCCTAGGTAACCCCACTATAAAGTCCATACTTATGCACTTTGAAGTTTGGTTGGGATGGGTAATGGATGGTAAAGTACTGCATTTGATGAAGTGCCTTTATCCTTATGACATATGCCACATTGTTCCATATATCTTCTCACTTCCTTCTACATTTTTGGCCAACAGTAGAACCTTTCCACTAGGTCTAGTGTCTTGTTTAGTCCAAAGTGTCCACTTAGGATCCCATTATGCTTCTCTTATATGACATTCTCTGTCATAGAGCCTTTTGTAACACATAATTTCTTTCCTTTGAATAGCAACCCATTCTGAAATGTATACTTTGCAAACTCACTATGAAAATGGTTCTCAAAATCTTTGCATACCTTATAAATCTCTGACAAATCTGTATCTCCCTCATATATGTATTTAAAACCTTCAACTCCTATACTCTACAACTGAATCTCTAGAATGGTGAGTAGTCTCCTACTAAGGGCATCTACAACTTTGTTTTGCACCCCCTTCTTATGCTTTATAGTGAAGGTGTATGACTGTAGGAACTCCATCCATTTGATGTGTCTCAAGCTAAGCTTGTCTTGAGTATTTATATAACTCAATGGCTAGGTATTTGTAAAGACAACAAAATCATTAGGAAACAAATAATGCATCCATTCCTTTAAGGCTTTAACAAGAGCATATATCTCCAAGTCATAGGAAGAGTACCTAGACTTAGCCTCATTTAGTCTTTCACTAAAAAAATGCCACCGGTTTGTCTTCTTGGCTTTGGATAGCCCCCACTACTATGCTACTAGCATCTCATTCTACTATGAAGGGTTTTTCAAAAATTGGTAACAAAAATATAGGTTGAGTAGCTACTTCCCTTTTCAATCTTTCAAACCCCTCATTAGCTGCTTTGGTTCACACAAACTTTGTTTTCAATCCTCCTTGTATGGTCTCTAGGTTTGGAGCACAAATCTCTCTGAATATCCTAATAAACTTCCTATAGAATTGGGCTAACCCATGGAAGCTCCTAACTTCAGTCCCTATCTTAAGAGTAGGCCACTTTAATATGGCCTCTACTTTCTCTTTGTCCATTTTCAAGTCACCCTTGGAAACTACAAATCCTAGGTAGACTAGTTCTTCCTTCATGAACTGACTCTTCTCAAGATTTATGGTGAGTTTCTCCTCCTGCAACTTCTTCAACACTAACTCCAAGTGTTTCATGTGATCCTCATTTGTCTTACTAAAGATGAGTATGTCATCTAAATAGACAACTACAAACACTCCTATATAGTCTTTCAATACTTGGTGCATTGGTAAGCCCAAAGGGCATAACTAACAATTCATATATCCCCTATATAGTTTTAAAGGTTGACTTCCACTCATCACCCTCTTTCATTCTAATTTGATAGTTACCACTTTTCAAGTCAATTTTAGAAAAGAATTTAGCACCCCCCAAACAATCCATCAAATCTTCTCTTCTAGGAATTGGAAATCTATACCTGATAGTTGTCCTATTTATTTCCCTAGAATCATTACACATCCTCCACTTACCTCCCTTTTTAGGAGACAACACCACTGGGACATCACAAGGACTTATGATCTTTCTAATTAGTCCTTGGTCCAACAATTCTTTCACTTTCTTGGCTATCTCCTTATTTTTCTCCAGTGTGATCTTGTATACAACTTTGTTTGGTAAGGAAGCTCCTGGTATGAAGTCAATTTGATGACTTATCTCCCTCTTTGGTGGTAGTGAAATTGGTGTCCCTTCACATATTATGTCCTTAAACTTCTCTAACAGTTGTTTCACTTCCTTTGGCATGCGTGCTTTCTTATCAGTCTCCTCTTCCTTTGGCTTTATCATGATTACAAAGCCAACTTCTTCCTCTCCCAAATCCTTTAGGAATTCCTTCCAACTCATCAACAATGTACTGGATTCTATCTTCTCCACTGTGTCTTGTTCTAGCAAAGAATAGATTTTAAAAGTTACCCCATTTTTCTTGAAGGAGTACTTGTTTTCTTTCCCATTATGGATAGCTTCTCTGTCATACTACCATGGTCTACCAAGCAACAGATGGAAAGCATCAATTGGCAACACATCACATACTATCCTATCTTGATACTTTCCAATGGAAAAATCTACCCACACTTGCTCATTCCCTAAGATGTTTTGGCCCTTATTCAACCATGTAACTTTATAAGGACACACATGTGGAATTTTGGTGAGCTTCAACTTCTCTACTGCCTCCTAAAATATAACATTATCTATCAACCCTAAATCAATGATTACCTTGTACACCTTTCCCAATATCTTGCATTTTACTCTGAAAAAGATCCCTTCTCTTCCTATGTTCATCTTTGGTGGGTGTCTTGATTAGAATTCTTCTCAACATAAGGTGTTCTCCCTTCTCTGAATCTAGACTCACCTCTGATTATTTCAAGAAATATTCTTCTTGGACATAAGCTATCTTCTTCTCTCTTTGTGAGGATGTTGGTTTATCTAGACACCTATATGTAGGGTGTCCCAACTTTCCACAGTTGTAGCATTTCATGGAAGAAAAGTGAGAGCTTCTCCCAAAACCTCATGATCTTCCTCTGCCACTGTTATAAGAACTCCTTCCTCTATTGTGGTATTCACCTCTATTGCTTGATTCTTGTCCTTTCTCTGTGTATCTAGAGTCTCCTTGACTTCTACTATCATTTCCTCTTCCACTTGAACCTCCTCTATGGACACCTCCTATTGTCTCTACCCCTTCCTCTACCTCTGGAGCTAGAATCTTGTCTCTTCTTAAGTTTCTCTCCCACTTTCAAAGCCATTTGGAAACAACTATGAATGAAAATTAGGGTACCAACTAAGTTCTTCTTGGATATTCCACCTTAGACCATTGAGGTACCATGCAACTTTGATGCTCTCTGTCTCCTGTATTCTTGATCCAAGAATTTTTTTTTGAAAATCTTCAGTATATGATGGCACATCTAGATACTTTTGCATAAGGTTTTGCCTCTTCTTGTGTAGTTGAATGTCATAGTCTTCTGGAAGGTAATTCTCCTTCACTTTTTCCACCATTATTTTCCAAATTTTTAGGGGCTTCTTTCCCTCTTTCTCTTTTTCCTCCTACAAGAACTTCCACCATGTGAGTGCTTTCCCTCTTAGCCTAGACTTTCTATCTTCACCTTTTGTGCTTCTGTGATCCCATCACATTCAAAGTGGTTTTCCATACCTTCGATCCATTCCATGACCATCTCTATATCCATCTTACCAAAGGACACTAGAATGCCTTCAAAATCCTTTCCACTCAATGCCTTGAGTACTTTGAGGAATGGTTCCTCAGGTAGAGGAGGATGATGCTCTGGTTCTACCTCCACCTCCACTGGTTTCTTTCCTTTATCTATTCCCTCATGTATTTCTTCTCTCAACTTGATGGCTGTCTCTACAACCTCTACCATATTTATCTTCATCTCTTCCATTACTTCTTTAATAAGCTTATGATGTTCTCACCTACGGATTCGCTCCACTCTAAGATACACTATCAAATCCCAAGTCTTTCAATGTCTCTAATACCAATTTGTTGGGGAGATCCTCTCCTAGAGCCTTATTTATCTCTTCAAGACCTTCTCTTGGTCTTCTTTAGGGTCTCTATCACTACCTTAAAGAGAGGATACCTCTCTGATCCTCTAACAACCTAGGAGCTCTCCAACAACTTCAAACACTTCACTAAAACCTTCTCCATAACTTCTCACATCCATGGCTTTCTCTGACCTTCTACTTCCTAATTAGGGTAATATTCTTGTGGATTGGATTCCTAACTCCCCTTAGGTCTATTCCAACTCCTATGGATCCAAATTTATGGATCTTTCACCCAATTTCCAATCGAGTTCTAAATTTCTAGTCTTTTACACCTTGTAGCCTTTTTAGGCCTATTAGCCCTCCTAGACATTGAAAAGATGGATTTTCTCCTAAAATCACTTAACACCCCTATAAAAAAATTTCATATTCCTCGTGAATTTTTCCTCACCTTAAATATTTTCTGGGTCTCAGACTTCTACCTTGTCCATATAGGAGACTTTCACCGAACCCCTAAAATCAAGGGTTTCTAGGGCATGAACACTCGTCTAGTTTCTCTATCTCCTTTTTTCTAATCAAATGAGTTCCTCTGAACTTCTCCTTCAACCATTAGGTCTTAAATTCATTCCCCTACACTCCTTGGTCATTTATTGGCACATACCAATCACTTAGCAATCACCATTGGCTCCCAACTATTTAGTTACCCTAGCTAGAATAACCAGTACTCACCTAGGGCATGAATGTTTCCTTGCTTTCCCTACACACACACACACTCCACACACTATATCTACAATTCATATACAATTCTTTAATGTATTCCAAGTGGTCATGGGACTTTGAAGCATGGGAATGCCAAGAAAAGCCATTTTCTACATGACTGGTCCAAAATTGGACAGTGAACTAACAAAACACAAAAGATTTACACAAATCTAACCATAATGAATCATAGAATAATACAATGCCACAAAGATATAAGAAATAACATATTAAACACTCTCCATGCTTTCATTCAATCCATTCAATCAACAAAAGTGGTGGATAATGGCTCTATATGCTAATTATAGTGTTAATTGGTCTTTATCAATAACCAGTCTGTACAAAATGAAATCTAACTGTCATTTTAGGGTTTGTGTAACCTTATATACTATCATCCCTTATGCCTTGACCATCTGGTTAGGATTTGGGCATCATAAAAGTTTATTCCTAAAATCTAGGAAATGTTGTTATGACAACTTTGCAAAGTTGCAAAAGTTGTCATGACAACTTTTGTGAAAATGACAATCTATCAACTTTGATAGCCCTATTTGGTTTCAAAACTTACCAAATGCCCCTAATACACTTGAAAACATCAAAATATTTAATATATCCCCATTTTGGGGTTTTGGTCAACTCTTTTACCTTGTAGGTCACTTCTAGGTTCTAAACCCCTAGAATCAACTTGACTCTACAAATCACAAACCCTAATCGCTCCTATCAATAAAACACACCTTAAACACATATGGGAATTTATAACATATTCCTTATTCAAAGGTGGTTGGACAAACCAACCTACAAGCCAAAATGACTAAAGATCTTTCAAAAGACCTTAGGGTTCTCCTACACCATCCTCCCCTTGTAAAAAAATAGTTAAGGTACCTATGGTGTCAGGAAATCCTCACTAATTCCATGCTTCTTGATATCACTCTCAGATATCCAAGTGGCTTCTAACTCTGGTTTCTCCCTCCACTTAACTAGATGCTCCATATAGACCTTATGTCTTTTCTACTTCTTTACCCTTAAATCAAATATCCTTTTAGCTTGTGGCTTGATCTATTCTAGAGTCTACAATTCTCCCACATCTCTATTCTCCTTAGTATGGTACTGTACCTCATCCATATCTAGCCCCTTATATTTGATCAAATCTTTCACATTGAAAATTGGACAAATTAAAATCTCCTTGGGTAACTCCACCTTGTAGGCATTGGGTCCATACTTAGACAATACCTTGCAAGGTCCAATCCTTTTGATTTGAAAATTTCCAGGTATCCCCTTTTGTAGTCTTTCCAAATTCAAAAATACCATTACTAGTTCACCCACTTCAAACTGCAAGTCTCTTCTCCCCTCATCTCTTTTGGCTATCAACTTCTGATTGGCCTCCATTAAGGTCTTCTTTACTTGTTCATGGACTTCCTTCATTGACTGTGAAAAGTCATTTGCATGTCCACTAACTCCCTCATAACCTTTTAGGTCTCTGAGCTCCATCACACCCCTTGGATTTACACCATACACAATCTAAAATGGACTCTTCCCTATAGTCCTATATGTGCTATCATTATACGAAATTTTTTCTTTTGGGATAAATTTCTCCCATCTTTGCCCATATTCCTTTGTCAAACATCTAAGAAAATTTCCAAGAACTCTATTGATTACTTCTGTTTTCCCATTCATTTGAGGATGATAGGTAGAACCATGAGATAAATTTGTTCCTAGTCTCTTCCATAGGGTCTTCCAAAAGTGCCCCATGAACTTCACATCCCTGTCTGCAACAATACTCATTGGTAGACCATGAATTCTTACTATCTCCATGAAGAACAAGTAGGCAATATGACTGGCATCATGTGTTTTTTTACATGGGATGAAGTGGCTCATCTTGTTAAATATGTCTACTACTAAAAACACACTATCTAAACCAGTTGGAGTCCTAGGTAACCCCAGTATGAAGTCCATACTTATGCACTCTCAAGGTCTAGCTAGGATGGGTAATGGATAGTAAAGTCCTTCATTTGATGAAGTGCCTTTAGCCTTCTAACATATGCCACATTGTTCCACATATCTTCTCACTTCCTTCTACATTTTTGGCCACCAGTAGAACCTTTCCACTAGGTCTAGTGTCTTATTCAGTCAAAAGTGTCCACTTCGGCTCCCATTATGCTTCTCCTATATGAGATTCTCACTCATAGAGCCTTTTGGAACACATAGTTGCTTGCCTTTGAATAGCAACCCATTCTGTAATGTATACTCTGCAAACTCACTGTGAAAGTGGTTCTCAAAATCTTTGCATACCTTATAAATCTCTGAGAAATCTGAATCTCCCTCATATAGGTCTTTAAAACCTTGAACTCTTTTACTCTCCAACTGAATCTCCTGAATGGTGAGTAGCCACCTAATAAGGACATCTGCAATTTTGTTTTGCACCCCTTTCTTATGCTTTATAGTGAAGGTGTATGACTGTAGGAACTCCATCCATTTGATGTGTCTCAAGCTAAGCTTGTCTTGAGTATTTATATAACTCAATGGGTAGTTGTCTGTAAAGACAACAAAATATTTAGGCAACAAATAATGCCTCCATTTCTTTAAGGCTTGAACAAGAGAATATAGCTCCAAGTCATAGGAAGAGTACCTATACTTAGCCTCATTTATTCTTTCACTAAAAAATGCCATAGGTTTGCCTTCTTGGCTTAGGACAACCCCCACTATTATGCTATTGGCATCACATTCTACTATGAAGGGTTTGTCAAAACTTGGTAAAAACAATATAGGTTGAGTAGCTACTTCCCTTTTCAACCTTTCAAACCCCTCATTAGCTGCTTTGGTCCACACAATTTTTTTTTTTCAATCCTCCTTTTATGGTCTCTAGGATGAGAGCACAAATCTCATTAAATCTCCTAATAAAATTCCTATAGAATTGGGCTTACCCATGGAAGCTCCTAACTTTAGTCCCTATGTTAGGAGTAGGCTAGTTCAATATGGCCTCTACTTTCTCTTTGTCCATTTTCAAGTCACCCTTGGAAACAACAAATCCTAGGTAGACTAGTTCTTCCTTCACAAACTCACTCTTCTCAAGATTGATTGTGATTTTATCCTCCTACAACTTCTTCAACACTAACTCCAAGTGTGTCATGTGATCCTCCTTTGTCTTACTAAAGATGAGGATGCCATCTAAATAGACAAATACAAACACTCCTATATAGTCTTTCAAGACTTCATTCATCACCCTCATAAAGGTACTAGGTGCATTGGTAAGCCCAAAGGGAATAACTAACCATTCATATAGCCCCTCTATAGTTTTAAAGGCTGAATTCCACCCATCACCCTCTTTCATTCTAATTCAATAGTAACCACTTTTCAAGTCAATTTTAGAAAATAATTTAGTACCCCCCAAACAATCCATCAAATCTTATATTCTGGCAATTGGAAATCTATACCTGATAGTTATCCTATTTATTTCCTAAGAATCAGTACACATCCTCCACTTACCTCCATTTTTAGGAGCCAACACCACTGGGACAACACAAGGACTTATGCTCTTTCTAATTAGTCCTTGGTCCAACAATTCTTGCACTTTCTTGGCTATCTCCTTGTTTTGCTCTAGTGTCATCTTGTATGCAGCTTTGTTTGGTAAGGAATCTCCTGGTATGAAGTCAATCTATTGACTTATCACCCTCTTTGGTGGTAGTGAAGTTGGTTTCCCTTCACATATTATGTCCTTGAACTTCTCTAATAGTTTTTCCACTTCCTTTGGCATGGGTGCTTGCTTATTAGTCTCCTCTTCCTTTGGCTTTATCATGATTGCATATCCAACTTCTTCCTCTCTCAAATCCTTTTGGAATTCCTTCCCACTCATCAACAATGTATTGGATTCTGTCTTCTCCACTATGTCTTCTTCTAGAAAAGTCTAGATATTAAAAGTTACCCCATTTTTCTTGAAGGAGTACTTGTTTTATTTCCCATTATGGACAACTTCTCTATCATACTACCATGGTCTGCCAAGCAACAGATGGAAAGCATCCATTGGAGACACATCGCATAGTATCCTATCTTGATAGTTTCCAATGGAAAAATCTACCCACACTTCCTTATTCACTAAGATGTTTTGGCCCTTATTCAACATGTAGCTTTATAAGGACACACATGTGGAATTTTGGTGAGCTTCAACTTCTCTACTGCCTCCTCACATATAGCATTATCTATTGACCCTGAATGAATGATTACCTTGCACACCTTGCCCAATATCTTGTATTTTACTCTGAAAAGAGCCCTTCTCTGGCTATGTTCATCCTTTGTGGGTGTCTTGATTATAATTCTTCTCAAAATAAGGTGTTCTCCCTTATTTGAATCTATACTCACCTCTGATTGTTTTGAGCAATCTTCTTCTTGGACATAAGCTATCTTCTTCTCTCCTTGTGAGGATATTGGCTTATCTGGACACCTATATGCAGGGTGTCCCAACTATCCATAGTTTCAGCATTTCATGGAATAAAAGTGAGAGCTTCTCCCAAAACATCCCGATCTTCCTCTAACACTATTATAAGAACTCCTTCCTCTATTGTGGTATCCACCTCTATTTCTTGATTCATGTCCTTGCTAAGTGTAACTAGAGTCTCCTTGACTTCTACTGTGATTTCCTCTTCCACTTGAACCACCTCTATGGCCACCTCTTTTGTCTCTACCCCTTCCTCTACCTCTGGAGCTAGAATCTTGTCTCTTCTTAAGTTTTTCTTCCACTTTCAAAGCCATTTGGAAACAACTATGAGTGGAAGTTAGGGTAAAAATACTAATTTCTTCTTGGATATTCCACCTTAGACCATTGAGGTACCAGACAAATTTGATAATCTCTATCACATGTATTCTTGATCTAAGACAAAGTTTTTGAAAATTTTTAGTATATGATGGAACATCTAGATCATTTTCCCTAAGGTTCTGCCTCTTCTTGTGCAGTTTAATGTCATAGTCTTCTGGAAGGTAATTCTCCTTCACTTTTACAACCATTGTTTTCCAATTTGTGAGGGGCTTATTTCCCTATTTCTCTCTTTCCTACTGCAATAACTTCTACCATGTGAGTTCTTTCCCTCTTAGCCTAGACTTGGCTATCTTCACCTTCTATTCTTCTATGATCCCATCACATTCAAAGTGGTTTTCTATACCTTCGATCCATTCCTTGACAATCTCTATATCCATCTTACCAGAGAATACTAGAATGCCTTCTAGAGCCTTTCCACTCAATTCCTTGAGTTCTTTGAGGAATGTTTCCTTGGGTAGAGGATGATCAGGCTCTAGTTCTACCTCCTCCTCCACTATTTTCTTTCCTTTATCTATTCCCTCATGCATTTCTTCTATCAACTTTATGGCTTTCTCTACAACCTATACCATCTTTATCTTCATCTCTTCCATTGCTTCTTCAAGAAGCCTATTCTTTACTTGTTGCTCTGACAAGTCCTTGGCCAACTCTGCGTTGGTTACCATGATGTTCTCACCTATGGATTCACTCCACTCTGACATACACTATCAAATCCCAAGCCTTTCAATGGCTTTGATACCAATTTTTTGGTGAGATCCTCTCCTAGAGCCTTTTTTCTCTCTTCAAGACCTTCTCTTGGTCTTGTTTAGGGTCTCTATCATTACCCTAAGTAGATGATAGCTCTCTGATCCTCTAACACCCTAGGAGCTCTCCAACAACTTCAAACACTTCACTAGAACCTTCTCCATAACTTCTCACATCCATGGCTTGCCTCGACCTTCTACTTCCCAATTATGGTCATATTCTTATGGATTGGATTCCTAACTCCCCTTAGGTCTATTCCAACTCCTATGGATCCAAATTTTTGGATCTTTCACCCAATTTCCAATCGGGTTCTAAGTTTCTAGTCTTTTAGGCCTTGTAGCCTTTTCAGGCCTATTAGCCCTCATAGACACTGAAAATATGGATTTTCTCCTAAAATCCATTAACACCCCTAGAAAAAAATTGCATATACCTTGTGGGTTTTTCCTCACCTTAAATATTTTCTAGGTCCTAGACTTCTACCTTATCCATACAGTGGACTTTCACCAAACCCTTAAAATCAAGGAAATCAAGGGTTTCATCAAATGAGTTACTTTTAACTTCTCCTTCCACCATTAGGTCTGCAATTCATTCCCCTACACTCCTTTTTCAGTGATTGGCGCATACCAATCACTTAGCAATCACCATTGCCTCTCCATTATTCAGTTACCCTAGCTAGGATAACTTGTACTCACCTAGGGCCTGAATGTTCTCTTGCTTCCCCTGCACACACACAGACACTCTACACACTATATCTATAATGTATATACAAGGATTTAATGGGTTCCATGTGGTCATGGGACTTTGAACCACGGGAATGCCAAGAAAATCCATTTTCTACATGACTGGTCCAAAACTCGACAGTGAACTAACAAAACACAAAAGATTTACACAAAGCTAACTAGAATGAACAATAGACTAAAAAAATGCCACAAAGATATAATAAATAACTTATTAAACACTCTCCATGAATTCATTCAATCTAATCAATCCACAAAAGTGGTGGATGATTACTCGATATGCTAATTACAGTGTTAATTGGTCTTTTTCAATAACTAGTCCATACAAAATGAAATCTAACTATCATTTTAGGGTTTGTGTCACCTTATATACTCTCATCCTACATGATTGGACCCTCTAGTTAGGATTTTGGCATCATAAAAGCTGATTCCTAAAATCTAGGAAATGTTATCATGACAACTTTGCAAAGTTGCAAAATTTGTCATGACAACTTTGACAACTTTTGTCAAAATGACAATTTATCAACTTTGATAGCTGTATTTGGTTTCAAAACTTACCAAATGAACTTAAAACACTTGAAAACATCAAAATCTTTAACATCTCCCCATTTTGGGGTTTTGGTCAACTCTTTGACCTTGTAGTTGACTTCTAGGTTCTAGACCCCTAGAATCAACTTCACTTAACAACTCACAAACCCTAATCTCTCCTATAACTAAAACACACCTTAAACACACATGAGACTTTATAAAATAGTCCTTATTCAAAGGTGGTTGGCCAAACCAACCTACAAGCCAAAATGACTAAAGATCTTTCAAAAGACCTTAGGGTGCTCCTGCACCAGGCTATAAAGTTTTGATAACTTCTAATGATGTACCCTGAGGGGTTTGCATTGTTAAGAACTTGCAGGCTTCTACAATCTACCATGTTAAAGGATTTAAACTTACAAAAAAGCAAGCACTCGGTTAAGAGATTTACAAAGGCTTGTTAGGACCACTATGTTAAGATATTTACCCTAATTCACTTGCTAGAATGTATTAGCACCTTATCCTTTGGTCTGCACTACAAATGTTGATAACGGATCTCCTCTTTCCAACTCTTAACTAATCTCTCAATATAATTTTTCTCTATTATGTTCTTCACTACTCCGCTTGGTAACTTTGTTTGGTCAAATTCTTCAGATATGCAAAACATGCATTTACTTCTAATCTCTTGTCTTCACATCCACATCCAAACACATACACTTATGCACATGTTAGGGTTTGAAGCATCCCATATATAGATCATCTATATGAAGATCATCGATCTAGATTCGTCACCTTTTTCTGCTTAGGCATCCCTCATTTTTTATTGGTTGCTTGTCTTGCATAGGGATCCATGATAATAAAAATAACCTCCAATTAATGCATTAAATCTCTTTGAATGATCATTAAATGCTCCATAGAAGTCAGCCAAAATGATTTACCTTGGTGTTTATGTAATTCCAAGCACATATACACAATCTATTTTAATCAGAATAGGAAAACACTAGTGCTCAGTCAATACTATCTTGCTCAACATAACCATATACTGTCGCTTGGCTCTAACTCTTCTATTATTCTTGACAATCATTCTGCTCGATATCTATTGAGTACTCAACAACCTCTAACTTGATAGGTAGTAACTACTACTCGATCTTGGCCTTAGTGGGTTGGCTTGGTCACAGTGATGACCGACCAAACCGCCTTGATTATGACTAAGTGTGGGACACTAATAGACAACAAGATCAACAATCTCCCCCTTTCTCATTAGCGGGAAAAACATTTTTTCATGACTTTTCAGTCCTTTACATAAATAATACTTCAATACACTTAGAACTCATAACTCCCCCTAGGATTCTTACTCAGTCTTTGTAAAGACTACACTACATACAAAATAGATGTACATTAAAAAATAGTATACCTTACAACTTATTTCTCCTTTATTTCCCCTGTGATTGTATCATATTACATTTCCCCCTTATTTTTTTCACTCGTATATGCTGGGGTAGATGGGGTCAAACCATACTTATCAAATAATTGCTTATGAATCTATAGTATCATTGCTAATGCATTATCCCAACTTGTTCTTATAGATTCCAAAACCTAAAATTTGATGTCTAGCTCGGCATCTAGATCAATCAAACTTTCTGCAATGTTCATAGGTGGATCTTTCTGAGCTAGTTCCTTTGCTTCTTTCACCTATTTTTTCATAACCTCCATGCAAGGTATCAACATGGTCTGAAGAGAAATAATTTTCCCCCTTATTCTCCCATCATTAGCCATGAGCTCGACTAGTCTCCCTTGGGCATGTGTCAACCTGCTAAAATGAAAAGAGCTTGAACTTGTATCCATGCTTAGTGACTATCCTGTTGAATTCAAATATACTTGTAGCTTCTGAATAAGTTTCTAATTCTCTTTTGTAAAGAATTATGTATCACATATTTATTTGTACAAAGAGAGAAAACTTTCTATCACTTCTTCTAAGTTTCTTACCAGATTATAAAGTGTAACCCGCTTCTCGATAAACTTTTCTACAACTTTCTCAAGTACCTTGGTCTTAAATTTTCTCTCAGATCATTACATGAGTTTCTCATTTGCATCTATGTCATCATTTTTCACCTTCTGAACAATATGAACCAGTTGTTCCAAGATAGGTGCCTTCTCATTTAGGTCTTGAAACTCAAATGCATCAACAAATATTTCTTTTATTTCATGCACTACCTACTTTTGTTGATGACCCTATTTAAATTATTCTTGCTTCCTTACATGAGTTTCTCATTTGCATCTATGTCATCATTTTTCACCTTTTGAACAATATGAACCAGTTGTTCCAAGATAGGTGCCTTCTCATTTAGGTCTTGAAACTCAAATGCATCAACAAATATTTCTTTTATTTCATGCACTACCTACTTCTGTTGATGACCCTGTTTCAATTCTTCTTGTTCAATAAATCCTACAAGATTAGCATCTTCTCATAAGATAAGTTATTAGTATCCCATTTTGGAATGACTATAACTTCTTCAAGTGTTACTTCAGAGCTCTTGTCCTTTTTCTTCTTATGCGATTTCTTTTTCATTGGCTTTGATGAGCTGCTACTTGATCTGTGTTCAACTTTCAAAATACCAGTATCACCACTGATTGATACTATCTCCTTATGAGTATTAATTATTTTCTTGGTAGATGTATCAGTACTATTAACTTCATTAAATACCAGAGGAGTAACATTACGTAATTTTACCAATGCTTGAATGGCCTCTTCCTCCTTAGGTTCCTATTTCTCCTCGGTCTCAAGAGTCTTGGTCACCTCTGTGACTTCTTCATGTGATTTGGAGATATCTAATGCATACTTATCTGCTTGATCTTCTTTATTTTTATCTCCCTCTACATTGTCTTCAAGGTTTTCCTCAGTAGGTGAATCTGGAATTATGAGTGCCTCTTTACCCTGTTCCTCAACATTCAAACCTTGTGTTACTTCATCATCTGTTAAGTACTCAATTTGTTCTTCCTCAATCTTATCATTCATCTCATCTTCAACATCTTCCTTCAACTCATCCTTAGCTATGTCAATCATTTCATCTTCAATATCATCATGTTTCTTATCCTTAGTATTATCTAGCTCATCAATATCTTCTTTGCTGTCAAGCTCAATTTGTTTAGATGTACCTTCATCTCTATTCTTGTCAACTATTAATCCAAAGATAATCTTCCATATCATTTGGGTTTGTTGCACAAAACCTTCTACATCATTCTTTAGTATGGAATAGGCTCTCAATTTAGGAATGAATCTATTCCTATATTGGTCCATAAATTAATCTTTCTTCTTCTTTGTTAACTCAGGCATAAATTGAGCTAATACTCCTTCTTTGATCTACCTTTCAGTCATAATGTCATTCTGCCATCTCTCATCAATTTTGTTTGCTAGTTCACTAGGGAATAGTTTCCTAATCTCCAAAGGTGTCATCTTATATGATACTAACATGTCCATCATTTCTTCTTTTATCTTTTCCTTATCAACTTTTCTTAGTTTCTCAAACTTAATAAACTTGAAACCTGACAAACCTGTTGAATTCATAATGTTGTGACAAATTTCATCAACATTAGAAGGATGTCTATGTGTTGCAACTTTGAACATGTTTATGTCCCCGGTTTCTATCAATTCTTCATCTTCTTCCTCTTTTCCCATAATATATTTTCTCCTTGGCTTCCTCTTAGGGTGGCTTGGCTCAGATTTAGTTTGAACTTGTTTTCTCTTTGATTAGATTAACCTCAACATTATTTACCAACTTCTTCTTTTGTGGCTCGACAAATATAGTAACTATAGATTCCCTAGTTCTCAGTTGAGATGTGGCAGGAGGAGTAGATTTCTGCTATGAACTCCTCTTCTTGGTTGGCTTGACAATCATCACTTTCTTTCCTTTTTTGTCCACTTCCACATTATCTTTTTCACTTTCCTCATATTCACTAGATTGTTCCTCTCCTTGACCTTGTGTTATCTGTATTGGTGCATCTTCCTCTTCTTCTTCTTCTTCTCCTAGCATCTTCTCAAGATTCTTCACAATTTTCTCTCTCTTCCTCTCCATTGTTGCAGCTTTCAACTCTATGATTATCTTTGATTTAGCATCATCATATTTTCCAAATCTCTTGGCCTTTCTATCAACTTCCTCTGCAAGTAGAGCTGTGATAGTTGTAGATGTTTCATCTATGTTTACTTCATAGGGTAATGGCCTTAACCATGCTACCCTTGGTACTAAAGCTTACACATAAGTTTTATCAGTATCAACTAGAAACCAAACATCATCATAATATTTCTCTACTAGTGATACCAGGATTTTGCTCCTTAATCTCATCTTTTTCTTGAACTCCACTAAATAATTGCCCATGACAGTGTCAAAATTCTCTTCTAACTACTGAATAAACTCATTAATCTAAATAGTTATCAGTCATTCATAACTCCATACTACATCTCCTATACAAGAAAAGTGTTCTATACATAGAATAATATAGAAACAAGTAAGGAACCAAACTTACACATAGAGTTCTTTTCCTTCCTAATTGGTGATAGGTTCTTGGCAGGTTGAGTCATCTATAACTCTGCAAGATCATAAGTATGATCATTTTTCACTATTTTCCATGCCTGATCAATTGCTACACATGAGACACTATCCAATCTTCTCGATTGATAAAATTTGTGTTCAATGACTCTGACTCTGAAATTAATTTCTAGATCTGTGATTGTAGAAATTGTCATTCCTCATTTGTTCCACTCGCCCAAAGTAAAATTGTCAATATCTTCCTTTTTCTGGTAGTGCATCGTACGCTTCCCTTGCACGATGGGATAACCAATAACTCAGTGAATAATATCTTTGGTTATCTTTATTGGTCCATTTTCCAACCATAGACACATATCATGTGTTCTACTTAACACAATCCTAATCCATTCAACTTTAATGTCACGTAGGAATTTCTAGGGCATGGACCAACCCTTTCTTGGCAGTGTATTGATGATCAGCCTTCAAAACTTCATTTTCATATTATTTATTGTAAGATTACTTCAATTAAAAGTCTCCAACTTCTCCAACTTTGAACATATAACATGCTCGCACATAATGGATCATGAGTACCTTAGGTGTAATTGATGACAGGCTCCCATTAGATCTCCCTTCATCACAGTTTCAGGAGTGAATCAGAAATTTGGTGGTGTATATGTGTTGTTCCTGACCAACTGAACATTCATCATTGCCTTTTTTTATTTTCACACCAATGGATGAGTTGGTGGCTATTTTTTCAAGTTAGGGTTTGCGAAATAGGTTCTGGGTAACTTGGCAACAATGAGCCTTAAACCTTCTCAATAATTGCCGATGATATATAGATGGAATCTCTTCAAAATTTTCTCAAATTACTCTTGAATCACTTTTTGAAGTGCTCTGCAAAATCTAATCAGAGTGTGAAATGAAGAATGAATTCCTAAATTGATTATATACCCTCAAACGGTCAGATTGGGTCTTTAATAAATGTTTCTTGCACTAGTAGGTGGATAACAGTTATCCTTGGTCCTCAAATGAAATAGCTTAGTTATCACACACTGTCACTCGATTAGAACAATGACTTGGCCACTACTGATTCTCAGTCAACATATCAGCTTGGCATATGTTGATATTGATGCTCGATGTCAAATATTCATTACAATTCTTTGCTTGATTCTTACCTTGGATCTATCCTTATGCATCTTAACTTATGCAGATATGGACATTAATACATCTTATGTTAGGAACTGGTGTAAAATATAGCATTTGAGAAAATAGTTCCTTACATACCTTTCTTAATTGGAAGTAGTGTGATCACCTGATCCATTGAATTGGGTAAACTCAGCTTCACTAGATCTACTACTATTCACTTCTTCTTTATTTCTCCATGTCAGATTCATTTGATTCCTTATCTACTCAATAGTAGGTACTAGGCTTTGGTCTTGCAATCTCTCTTGGTATGAATGGTCTTGTGACAACTATAGCAGACCATAATTTTATTCATCCAACTCTTGGATTTACCTCTAAAATGTGTACTAATAAATTTCTCTGCAATATGACCATATTCATTGCAATAATGATAACTATGCCTTGTATTATAATCCCAACTGAATGTGTTACCTTTCCTTGGTGTATTGCCTTATTTCTTGGATGTCCATTTGGATTTTGCACTAGATCTACAATCTTGGGTTCTATCACCAAATTTATGACAATTATAGCAATGTCCTTGAAATCTAGGTGAAGTAGATGTATTGCTAGTCTTTGACCTGCATTCATGTGACCAGTTTCCATTGTTTTTATAGTTAAAGCAATATCAATTAAATTTGGGTTTATGATTTGACTTACTATTCTTTCTTTGACATATGTTTGCTGTGTGACCAGGTTTCCCACAGTGATAACATGTAGGCTTTTTGTTCTTCGACTTTGAATTCCTCAGTTATCCATTCTTTGATGATTCTCCTTCTTCACTGGAAGACTGGTAATTGGTATGTCCAACTCCAGAAGTGTCACTATTCCTTTTTGGTGATCTCATTAGTTCCTCAAGGTATCTCAAAGCTTCATTTGGTTTGTTTGTCCTTTCAATGAGCTCTCTTTCATATCTCAAATCATTTTTCATTTGATTGTTCTCAGATCTCATAATGTGATTTCAATTTCTTTTTGTTTATCTCTTGATTTGAAAATAATAGTTTGTTGACCATGTCCAACTAATTTTTTGTGATCTTCTACACATCTCTAGTCCTTTCATTAAGTCTGGTAATCATCTGTCTCTTGTCTTCTTCTTCCATTGTCTTGTCTTCCTCAGCTTTCTTCTTCTGATCAATCACCTCACATAGTGTTATTGATTGAGTTTATTTTTCTATATTCAGACTTTTGACTTGTTCTTTTAGTGTTTTGTTCTTCTGTAATAGATCTGCAATTGCTGCATTACTTTATTTTGAATCTCCATTGTCAAATAGAACTTCAATTTCTTCTTCTTTATATTTATTATCTTTTATCTGAGTTGCTAATTCCTTCCTAGCTTTTAATTATTTCCTCCATTATTCTCTTGTTTTCTCAAGCTATTGTAGTGTCATATGAATATCAATCTTCTAATTCTCAATGACCTTTCCCAACTTATAAGCCTCCATTTCCAAGATCTTAACTCTCAAGTGGTTATACTTATTTTAGGATAAAAATGCTCTGATACCAATTGTTGGAATTCTAATATGAGAAAGCAGTAACTGAGGGAGGGGGGTGGGGGGTGAATACAATCTATAAAATTTCTAATAATTCTAAACAAACTAATTCAACCATGTATTCATAAACATAAATAGAAATGTTGTAAATATTTAACATCTAATAATGAACTCATAAAACAAACATTTTGGTAACCCAGAAACCCTTGAAGGTAAAACTAGGGTGGGGATGACACCCAAAAATTTTCACTACTACAATAATAAAGTGTGCCTATTAGGGAAACAAAGTTTTGATCACTTTTGATGATCTACCCTGTGAGGGGTCTGCCCTGTTAAGAGCTTACAAACTTATACAATCTACCTTGTTAAAGGATTTAAACCTATAGAAAAGTAAGCACTCAGTTAAGAGATTTACAAAGGCCTATTAGGACCACTCTTTTAAGAGATTTACCCTCATTCACTTTCTATAATGTCTTAGTACCTAATCATTTGGTCTGCACTACAAATGCTGATAACAAATCTCCTCTTTCCAACTCTTAATTGATCTCTCAATATGATTTATCTATGTTCTTCTCTTCACTTCTCTACTCAGCCACTCTGTCTGGTCAAATACTTTAGATATGAAAAACATGCATATACTTGTGATCTCTACTCTTCACATCCGCATCCAAATACATACACTTACGCACATGGATTAGGGTTTGAAGCATCCCATATATAGATCATAAAGACCAAGACCAACAATCTAGATTCATTACCTTTTTCTACTTAGGCATCCCTAAATGTGATTGGTTGCATGGCTTTCATAGGGATCCATGATCATAAAAATAACTTGCAATTAATGCATTAAATATTTGTGCATGATCATTAAATGTTCCATAAAATTTGGCCAAAATGGTTTACCTTTGTGTTTGTGCCATTCCAAACACATATAAATAATTTTTTTTACTCGGGCATAGGAAAACACTGGTGCTCAGTCAATACTGTCTTGCTCGACATAACCATATGTTGTCACTCTGCACTAACTCTTCTATGTAAATTGACAATCATTCTTATCGACATCTTTTGAGTAATCAATGACCTTTGACTTTCTCGACAGTAACTACTACTTGGTCTTGGCCTTAATGCTTGGTCTTGGCCTTAGTGGGATGACTCATCACAGTGATGACCGACCAACTTGCCTTGATTATGACTAAGTGTGGGACACTAATAGAAAAAAAATTAGACATCAACACTTTATTCTAGCTTATTCAAACAAATTTTCCTTAAAAAATAATTCACTCTCTAATATCCATCTTATCTTACTCTAATTAAATATATATATATATTTTTCTATTGGAAACATCAACAAGGTTGGCCAAAGAAAATATAAGCATTATTAATACAAGGTTGGCCATCTTGACCACAAATAATTAATGTAGTCTAGCTAAGGAGATAAAGGGGACCCAAATCCATTATAATTGTTCTTCCTCAAATAATAAATTCTATCCTTATACATTTCAACATCCTCTAATGCCGATCCCAAAGGTAACATGTAGAAAGGCATTAAAAACACATTATCAGTCAGCCCAAAATACTCTCCAAAGAAAATAGAATGATCCAAAGCATGACAGAAAACAATATAATCATCTTGAGTCTCTTAAATCTTCCCCTGAACTATATCAAAACCAATAATTTTTATAATTAGTCACCACAAATAGTTGATTTGGCCAAAAGCCAACACAAACAACATTGTAGCATTAATGACAATAAATCATCACTTGTAGAGAAAACAACAAAATGATATCTAAAATGAAATAGTGCATGAACCATCTAAACATGTATACCAAATTGAATACCTTAAATCCCAAAGTGGAGCAATGCAAGAAATTCTCTAAGCCTATACAATCCTTCCTTATAGCCAACATTACTGTCAGCTAAACAACACAATATATCCTTGTCAAACAATTAGTTCGGGACCTACACATATGATAGTGAAATATTCACACTAACTAAACATAAAGCCCAGATCTAAAAATCACAATCATCTCATGTGGAATAATGCAGATAATTATCCCATAAGGTCATCAAATAATATTTCCTTCAAGTTCATGTTTTTCATACATCTATCTTCCTGACATGTACCTCTGAATTTCTTAGTGCAATCATCAAAGCCTCTAAAAATTCAAAGTAAAGATTCAATCATCAAGTCTTCTTGTCAATAGTAAATAATCTTTCAGATCTTCTTCATCACTCAATATCACAACCTCATTAGCTAATCTTAAATAATTCTTCCTCAATCAATGTCACATCCTAAAAAATTTATCTTCAAATCTTCTTCTTCAATCAATTTCCCATCCTCAACAACTTTTGTATCTTCAACAAGCTAACATCAATGTCACACAAAAAGTTTTATATTGAGCATAATGCTAACAATATCCCTATTTTTCATTAATCACAATACAAACAACAATTGAGACTAAGCAACCTAATTTTCTTAATTCTCTCTCTTCAAAATCAAGGACAAAGGATGCAATATTCCCCCTTATATTTTGCAAGGAATAATCCAATTTTGAAACCCCTTTGCTTGAGAAACTAATTTGTTTAAAATATTTCCACAACCTCCCACTTCATTATTCCCCATGAGAGTAACCATAGCATCAATCTATGAGACAAAGTATAGGTCATTGTTTCTCCCTAGAAAGATGCATACCTCTTATGTATCTAGTTTGAAAAAGGAGGGGTAGTAACCCCCAATTTATATTTAAGATAATAAAAATCATCCTTAGATAGAGATTTAGTTAAAATATCAGCCATCTATTCCTTATAATACATATAATCAAAATTGACTTCCTTCTGAACAAATTTCTCCCTCAAGAAGTGATACTGGATAATATTTGTTTTGTCTTTGAATGCATCACTAGATTCTTAGAATTTTAATGACACTTGTTTTATCACATATTATCATAATTTATTCATCAAAAAATATCTTCACATTTTTAAGTGTCTACTTCATCCATATTAATTGAGTATAGAAAGATAAAGCTACAATATATTCTTCTTAAGCAGTGAAAAATATTGAAACTGAAACTTTTTTTTTCTTATCTAAGAGACTAGTCTACCTCCTAAAAAGAATACTCTGCCACAATTAATTCTTATATCATCTATACATCTTACCCAATTAGCATTATTAAAGGCCTTCAATGAAAAATAATCATCTCTTCTATACCATAGACAAAAATCTAGAGTACCTTTCAAGTAAATTTGAATATTTTTTTCATTGCTACCACATGCGATTGTCTTGGATTTGCTTGATATATGACAACTAAATATATCATTTCATAATATATGATCTTTCATTTTTTAGTATAGTGGTCCACTAATCATAGATATACTTAGTCTGAGAAATTAAAAAACCATCCTCTTTCTGCATAACTTGAAGACCGATAAAAATGACATTTCACCAATCATATACATTTCAAGTTCTTTTTACATTTCTTCAAAACTTTTCTTGCGAGCATTTTCATTACCTCCAAATATTATATCATCAATATATATTATTACTACTAGTAACTTATCATCTTCAATTTTAAAATAAATTCTATGATTTTCATACTTTTTAAACCTTTTATAGTAGAAAATATTTGTCTAATCTAGCATACCAAGCCCTAGGGGATTTCTTAAGTCCATAATATGCCTTCAGAAGTCTTCAGACCATATCTGGATTTTTATGATAGTTTGAAAGCATCTAGATGTTCTAAGTAAATTAGCTAACAAACCTTATTACTAACCTTGAAACTCGTACTAATGATTCTACCATATGGGAAGAGGTTCCTTCACTTTCAAATAATATTGTCTAGAGATTACATTTAGATAACAATGTATTATCAAATCAATCTATCATCAATTAGGAGACCTACTTTTACACTTTTTAGGAATTCTCATAGTCTCATTAATTACTCTTCCCAGGGCACTAAAAACTTCAAATATCATCACCAGATATTTTACTAAACATTAAGTTCAATTTCCATTCTACAAATTACATTCTAAGAAAGTGGAATTAAATATTCAACTAGATATAGCACAAATTCTTATTAATCACAAAAAGAAATGATTTATAGCTTAATCATTGGTCCTTTGTGGGTTCCCTAACGCTGCTACTTGAGGAAAACTACTATAACATATTAACCAACTAGATACATCAATTAATTACATCATTATAAACACAAATATGATTTAATTTATTTCTAGGTTCATTTTATAACACCAAACCCAAATGTTCCTAGATTATTTTCACCATAGAATTAACATTAAAAAATCACATAGGTCACTAACTCTACCCGTCGTTTATTGATTCCTTATTACACAACCATGCAATAAATACAATTACCGGATCATCTATCCTTAACTACAATTACATTGCTCAATCTTAAAGATACATCATCATGTTTATAATTACATCATTCTCCTCATAGGAATATAAATTGCATCATCATGTAAAAGAGTACAATATTACCTAATAAGATGAATATTTCCAAACAACATGAAAGAAGGTATTGTGATGGGGATCTATCAATGCATCATGAACAGTCATAGAACCTTAATGGAGAAAGATCACTACCACCCAGCCACATAAAACCCCACTCCCACCATGAAAAGGAGATCAATAGAAGGCCCCACACAAAAATAAACCAAACTAGAAAACAAGGAAGTGATCAAATCTCCAAACACGTCAAGGAAATAAAAGAAACTATAAAATAATGCAAAGACTACCATAGAAAACTACAAAAATAGATGAAAAGGGACACTAGGTTACATGTAGGATGAGTGTAATCACATATCCATCCCCCTTGACTTACCCTGGTAGTCTCTTTGGAACCCAAGCCCCAAGTGAAGACTCATGTGGAACTGTTCAAAAAACTTTCATGAGGACAAGGAAGTTTGATTAGGCCAGTCTCAATAGGAATCTTCTCCCCCTCTCATCCTTAGCCTACACTATCACTCAAGGCATGGCATATGCATAATTATTATCTTAATTAATGTGTTATGTACCCCAATTCATTTTATTAAGTCATCAATTGATTATTAAACTCATCAATGGGTTACCTTAGCAGCCACTTAGGGTCCCAACCCCCATTGAGAGCCGTACAACCTATAATGCACTTAGGTTCCCAAACCTTTATATTCAAATAAAACAAGAAAGGCATAAATGATCCATAAACATATGAAATGAAATATTGTACCATCACAAATTGTAAGGACCTATAATGTGTGTATAATTTTGATGAAGGGTGCTTCCCTTAATGCCACAAACACATAACAGAAATAGAGAAGCAACAACAATTTGCAAGAACAGAAAATGGGCTTCTTATTATCTCCACAAATGTGGAATTACAAACTTTTAGAATTACAATATGCAAAGCC
>MU226853.1:2109709-2189046 GCA_018584345.1 Thuja plicata | reverse complement strand
CTGGAAGCCATAACTTTTGAACCGTAGCTATGATTGGCTATTATAACCACTTTCCGGAAAGGGGAGATCGCGATCTATAGTGCTTGACTAGAGAAGTGCAAGTCAACCAAGGGTTCAACCTCGATCCGGAGCCTCTAAGGTCCTGAAAATTGAGCTCAAAGATTTTGCACCCTAAAATCTCAATAGTAAATCCTTAATAACTTCGCCAATACAGATGATCTGGCAATGAAATTCAACTAGCATTCTTATATGACTAAGATGAACCTTCACCTAGAAAATTAGAACATTTTGATTTCAAATGACCAACTTACTAAAAATAGTAAGTTTCCAAAAATAGCAGCTTTGTACAAAATAGCCCTTATTGAATAGAAAAACACATATTTTTGGGTGATGCAAGATTGCCCTTACACCCAGGATGCTCCTGCATCAAATTTATTGACTATTTAATGCCCAACTTAATGTGTTATTATACTAGGACGTAATGGACATCTAAATTCAAATATAAGTCCTCTATCAATTCATATTTGTTTAAAATAAAGGAATCCCTTATTTCTAAGTGTGATCCTCTATTATTCCTCCAATCCAATAATTTATTTCATCACCTAGGCCCTATGATACCATTTGCAACGTTTATGCTTTATCCTAACCTCAAAATCAACTATTGCTTGTAACCTGACATCCCCTGATTATCCATGATCTATGGTTCTAATTTGAGTCCTAATTGGATGGAATATAATTCCTAGGGTGTTTTGTTCTTAGGAACACAATTCCCTAAGAACACAATGCCCATGGAATTGTGTTCTTCAAGGTTTGGGCTGAAATTGGAATCGGGGACCTATCTTGGTGATTTAGTGGGGTATTTAGATTTATAGTCATCCCTCCCAAGTTTTATTTCCTGATATATTTTGAGAGGTATATAAAAAACTTATCTCTCCTCATTTTGGTAACCATGATCAACAACCACAAGTAAGGATCCCCATTCATGATCAAGCAATGAAGTTCAAGAAATCAAGGCAAGTAATCAAGGCCTAGATTTATTCTCAAGCATTTAAGGTGTTCTTCTCCATGGATAAAGGTTATTTCCCTCATCAAAAGCCAAGAAAAGGAATTTTCTATCAAGGAAGGAGATACACATACACCTACATTCATCCAAGTTGTCTTTCTTCTTCTCAATCAAGCATTATTACAAAGTACAACATCCATTACACAAGGTTTTGTCTTTCTTAATTTCCTTTGGGTTTTTGTATTAATTCAAAGTTATTGCACCAACATAATTTATCACATCCAATGAAGCATTTGCATTATCAAGGTATAACATACTTCATTTTTTAGATATAGCCTCTATTATATGTTACAATGCTCTTATTTTTCAAGCTTGATTCCAAATGGGGGTTTAACTGAGGAAACCCATCTATCCAAACTTGTTTCTCATCTTTATATGTGTAGGAACAAGTAGCAGATTTGTCAAGACTTAATTTGCAAAGTGTGGGACCTGACATAAATACTTCAACTAGTTTCAAGAATTTTTTTTGGGAACATATCACCTCAGGATATCTATTCCTAGGAATAGAATTCCTTGGGCATTCTGTACCCTGAAAATCCACCCTAGATTTGGACTGTAGGTTGGTACAACTTTCAAGTCTTTATTTCAAGAAATTGGAGCTATCTTTCAATTTTATGTTGGTCTATATTTTCTGTGACTTGTTACATTTGATTATTTATCCTTCTATTTTACATCATTGTATATTTTCCTCTTATATCCAACATCCCTTAATTCATAATTGTGAATGATCATTGAATTATTTAGTGCTCAAGTCCTACCTTAGCTTATTGTGTCATCTTCCTTCTAATTGTGTATTAGGAAAAGGAGGAGCAATCTACCTTGTTTATCATTCCATATTTTACAAGTATCATGATTCCTATACACCATTTTGAATCAATTGAATATGGTTTAGGGAACATATACATTTCCCTTTTCACATAGTCAAGCCCTAACCCCAATTGGGAAGAATAACTAAATATAATGATCATAATAAAATCATAATGTATTTAAATCTCATAATAAGACATAATATTGCCTCCAAAAATCAATTAGACAGATAAAACACAGTGTAAAGCATCCCTACTTCCTCTAGAATGAATTAAAACCCTATTTGTTTTTCCAAAATCCAAGGAACCATGCATTATACACAATTGACTGAGCATGATATGAAACTATGGAGTGGTGTTATGCAATTGAATAATATTGTAACATAATTTCAAACTTCTACAATGCAATTGCAGATTGTGCAACACATTTGACTGGTAAACTATAGTTAGAATGACACATTGGCCACTCTAAGTAAAAATAAAATAAAATTGGGCATTAATTGAGGCTTGGAAACCAAATCAGAGAGAAACATAGTTGATATATCATTTTTTCATTTCCAAATCCCCAATTTATTTAAACCCTAGACTGACAAAAATGAATTCAATAATAGGATTTCCAAAATAGGTTGAATAAAAACTAGGAAATACACATAGTAAAACTCATCAATTTTAACATACACTTTCAGATATCATATAAAAAAAATGTATAAATTTATTTCCTCATTTCAACATCATAAACATTTCAAATACCATAAACTAGATAATCACATTGATGGATTCAATACCTAACTCATGTCCTATGGAGAATCTAACCAAAAAGAAGATAAAGAAATGAAAGAAGAAGTGAATCCAAATTTCAGTGTGCAACAAACAATCTTCCACCACTTCTAGACAATCTAAGGCCAAAATTGATGACATGTAACTGATTGAATGTTTGAAGATGTTAAGTTGATCACTGAAATGTAGAAATATAATGCAAGACATTAAATTTGTTAATGTATTGTATTGTCATTGATGTCAACTTGATATAATATAATTGGTTATATTCAAAGTGTCAAAGACTTCAGAGAATCAAAGAGATAAATATTATGGTTTCAGTAATGCATAAAATAATAGCATTCACTATGTGACTACAAACACTGATGGTTAGTGGACCCCGATAGCAAAGTTACAGTGATACCCGAGAAAGAAACCCAATGAGTAGAATCACAAGAATACCCGATGCCCAGAATCACAGTGTAACCCAACAGATAGACAAGATTGAAGAATAGACAACACCAATAGAGAAGCTCGAGGAGTACTGAAGTGTTGGCCAAAGTTAACTAGAGTTCAAAAATGAAAAAATATCTAGCTGGAAGAGCTAAAGATAGACTTAACTGGTTGTCAACATTGTTATCATCGACAAGTTATAGCCAGAGATAAGTAACAGATGAAAAGATATTTTATCTAGTTGTCAAAGAGTTTTTCTATGAGATAAAATAGGAGTTATGCTTTAAATCAAGATTGGCAAGAATTGTGGATCATTCCAAGATCAAGAAAATCAAGAACCTAGAAATGGTGATATCATGTTTGTAAAGAGACAACTTAATTTTCTACGAATTAAGAAAGGGGAGTGAATAGAAAAAGAGGATTCTAAAAAGAAACTAATGAAGAAAAAATTCATACAGTCCTGATTAATCAAACTAAAGGAAAGAGCTAAATATTTCTATGGATAGTGAGTAATAGAGGAACATAGCATCACCAAGAAGAAAGTGGAGCAAAGGTATTGAAAAGA
Organism: Thuja plicata; assembly: GCA_018584345.1. Classification (NCBI taxonomy): domain Eukaryota; kingdom Viridiplantae; phylum Streptophyta; class Pinopsida; order Cupressales; family Cupressaceae; genus Thuja; species Thuja plicata. The sequence goes on along the minus strand of MU226853.1, from coordinate 2,185,403 downwards.
TACATTGATCATAAAGGTAAAATGAGCTTATAATAGATCTAAAAATTAGCAATTCTAATTTGTATGTATGAATAGATCATTTATTGTTTCAGTTTAACCATTGGATCAGAAAGTCTCTAAACCGACCAGGATTTAAGGATCCTTTCTATATTGAGATACATCCTAAGGAGTATCAAAAATTTTGATCATGAAGATAGCATGAGATGCCATATACCATTTGAGAAACTACACTAGGTTTGGTCATAGAAGGTGGCATAGAGATTCCCAATATCAAGTGACAAACTATTCTATTAAATCCTCTAACAAGGTTACACCTAATAGTGTATTTGTAACCTTTAACAGGGTTGTCTCTTCACTAAACTCACTTCCAAAGAGTGAAAATTTTGGGTTACTGGTCCCAAGTGGTTTTTTCCTTGATAGGGTTTCCACGTTAAAAATCCTTGTGTCAATGTGTTTATGAGTAATTACTTTAGTGTTTTTAATTACACATAACTAATTTAGATTGATCAGTATTCTCTAAGTAATTTACTATTTTTCGGTAAATGAAAGATTTCTATTTGGTAAACTAAAAGAATAAGGTTTAACAGAGAACTTCGAGCAGTAGTAATTTGATCAGTATATTTGAAGGGATTCATCTTATAGGACTAAAGATAACTAGAGGCTTAATATTGTGGTACTAAGTTTTTGGGTTGATTTATTGGAATATTTTGAGGCCACTGATTCACCTCCCTCCCCTCTCAATTATTTCTAACAATTGGTATCAGAGCTTGTGTGCTTATAAAGGGAGTTTAACAGCTCAAGCAAAAGACCAAAAGATGAACAGACAAGATGTGCCCAAGTTAAATAATGACAACTTTTTATCATGGAAAAGTAGAATAAGACTCTACCTATCAGGTATTGGTAATGATGTTACTCAACACCTTGATACTGAATATGTGTTTCTTACTGTACCTCATACTCTTGAGAAATTAAGAGAAAAGCATAAGCATAATTGCATGATGATAGAGCTTGCTTCCTCACTCTCCGATGCTAAGTTTGAAGATGTCAAAACCTACACCTCTGCAAAGAAAATGTGGGATAAGTTAAAGTTGGTACATGGAGGAGATGATAATGTACTAAGAGAAAAGGAAGAAAGACTAAGAGGGAGGTTTGATGATTTAAGGATGAAAGAAGGAGAAAATATCACTCAGTATAGCTGCAGAATAAAATAGGTAGTCAATTCTATCTAAGGAATTGGAGGTGTACTTGAAGAGGAGATAGTGGTAAGTAAAATCTTAAGAACCTTACTGCTTGTATATGCTATTACAGTTTCTTCTATACAAGAAATGAGAGAACTTGCAAACAATACAATTACTCTAGATAGTTTGATTGGTAGACTGATTTCATTTGAGATGAATAACTTTGATAATAGTGTCTTACCAAACATAGAGTCTACATTCAAATCTTCTTTGAGAATAAGTAAATAAAGTCATAAACACACTATGAGAAAAGATAGTGATAGTGAAAGTGAAGAAGAAGATCTTGATGAAATTGAAGCACTGATGGCTAGAAGAATGCAGAGAGGCAAAGGTAAATACAAAGATAAATTACCACTTGTATGTTTTAATTGTAAAGAGGTTGGAAAATTTTCCACAAGATGTCCTAATAGAAGAAAAGATGACAGAAGTAATGACAGAACATATGAGAAGAAGTTTGACAGAGGTGATAATAGAGATTAGCGAAGCAACTGACAATCTGAAAAAAGAGCTACCTTGTGAATAAAAGGACAAAGGGAAGAAAGCTTGTTACCTAGCTGAGAACAAAGCTGATGACACTGACACCAAATCTAAAGAAGACATTGAGATGGTATTTTTAGCCATGAAAGATGACTCAAATGAAGAAGAAGAAGAAGAAGAAGAAAGGTACGTAGAGATTGCACTCATATCTAAGGTTAGTAAAAATGATGTTTGGATCATAGATAGTGGCTGCACTTACCACATGACCGGTGATAAGAAAAAATTTGAAACTTTTGAATACTATAATGGTGGTTCAGTAAGAATGGGTAATGACAAACCTTGTTTAGTTGAAGGTAAAGGAACCATAATGTTGAATAACCTAATCAAATGTGAAAATGCTTACTGGGTAAAAGGACTAAATTATAATTTGTTAAGTGTTTCAAAGATGAACAATACAGGTCACAGAGTAGCATTTGAGAATAAGAAGGAAAATATCTTCAATGAATCAGGAAGGTTGATCGGAACTAGTGAATAGACAAAAGGTAACCTTTTCTATCTTGATGACATTAACACCACTTGTTTGATGGATAGAAACAAAGACATATGGTTGTGGCACAAGAGATTGTGTCATGTGAATTTTGACAACATGATAAAGATAAGAAATAAAAGAAATTCAGAGGCTTACCGAGCATGACTAAGCCTGAGCATATCATGTGCCAAAATTGTCAAAAGGTAAGATGACAAAGTATATTTTCAAGAGTAAAGATCATACATCTAATGCCACTCTAGAATTAGGCCATACTGATCTATGTGGAGCCATGGGGAAAAAGAGCTACTATGGAGATAGGTATTCCATTCTCTTTGTAGATGATTATTCTAGAATGATGACAGTTATGTTTTTAAAAGATAAATCAGAAGCATTCAAGATGTTAAAATACATGGTATAAGGCTATGGTAGAAAAAAAAAGTGCTAGGAAATTGAAATTCTTAAGGTCAGATAGAGGAGGGGAATTTACTTCAGATGAGTTCACTAACTATTGCAATGAGCATGGAATTAAAAGACAAGTTTCTACACCAAGAACACCATAGCAAAATGGAATTGCTGAGAGGAGAAATAGATCAATTGTTGACTGTGCAAGAACATTGATGATTGTGAAAATAATCGCTCAAAATTTCTGGAGGGAAGATATCAGTACTACTTTCTACACATTAAAGAGAGTGCAATTGAAGAGGGATACAAAGAAGACACCCTATGAGCTATGGTATGGTCATACACCCAATGTAAGTTACTTCAGAATCTTTGGTAGTCAATGTTATATTTTGAAGGATGATAGAAATGGAAAACTTGACTCCAAAAGTGAAAAAGGCATCTTTCTACGCTATTCCACCAAAAGCAAGGCTTATAATTTTCTTAACAAGTCATCTAATAAGATCATTGAAAGTGCAAATGTGAAAATAGATGAATTTTCATAAAAGAATGATAAGGAAAGAAGAAAAGAGCCAGAGGACTACGACAGGTTTGTTTATACTGAAGAACCTGACACTCTACCTGAGCAACAGTGTATCACTCACAAGCAACAGAATATTGCACCCGAGAATTAGGCTACAATTACCAAAAATAAGGAAAATCCTCAAGATGATGTTCTAAGTGATGAATATCAGAATGAAGGACAAGATGATGATTAGAATGATGAACACAGAGCTGAACAAAAAATTTCCAAGTATGTCAGAAGACATCATCCATGGAATTAGATCATAGGAGACAAGAAGGTTGGAATGAGAACAAGAAGTGAGTCACTAAACACCAGATGTTTACTTTGTGATTTTGAGCCTAAATATGTTAATACTACACTTGAAAATGAGGAATGGGTTAGTGCTATGAATGAAGAAATAGAGCAGATAGAGAAGAACAATACATGGACACTAGTACCGAGACCAGATGACAAGAATGTCATCGGTACCTAATTAATATTCAGAAAGAAGCTAAATGAGAATGGAGAAGTCACAAGAAACATAGCAAGATTAGTATGCAAGGGGTATGCACAAGAAGAAGATATTGATTATGGTGAAACCTTTGTACCCGTTGCTAGACTAGAAGGAGTTAGAATCTTACTTTCTTATGCTGCATTCAAAGGATTCAAGGTATACTATATGGATGTCAAATCTGCATTGCTAAATGGAATACTTGAAGAAGAGGCATACATTGAACAACTAGAAGGGCTTGTTCATCCAGACAAGAGAAACATGGTATGTACACTACATAAAGCCTTGTATGGATTTAAACAAGCACCTAGATCCTAGTATGAAAGAATTCACTCCTATCTCATTAGCATTGAATTTGTAAGAACAAGCTAAAATAGCAATCTATACTTAAAAGAAGATACTGATGGTAATATTCTGATTGCTAAAATTTTTGTTGATGATATCATTTTTGGGGGAAATGAAATGTTATGCAAATCCTTTGCTAATGAAATGAGAAAAGAGTTTGAAATGTCTATGTTTGGGGAGATCAAATTCTTTCTTGGTCTATAGATTCTTCAACAAGATGTAGGCATATATCTCACTCAGTCGAAATACATCAAGGAAGTGCTAAAGATATTCAAGATGGAAGATTCTAAACCAGTTGGAACACCTATGGCTACCAAATGTAAGCTAAAAAAATAAGATAAATCAAATGAGGCAAATCAAACCTTGTATAGATCAATGATTGGAAAACTAATGTATGTTGTTCTTACCAGACTAGATATTTCACATGCAGTTGGAATAGTTGCAATATTGTATGCTAATCCCAAAGAATCACATATGACTATTGTCAAGAGAATTATGAGATATCTGAAGAACACCGAGGACTATGGCTTATGGTATAAAAGAGAAAGAAAATTTGAGCTACAAGTCTATATAGATGTTGATTGGGAAGGAAACATTGATGACTGGAAGAGCACAACTAGAGGAGCATTCTTCATGGGTGATAGAATTGTCACATGGATAAGCAAGAAGCAAGGATGCATCTCTCAGTCTACTATAGAAGAAGAATATGTGGCTGCTGCTATAAATTGCTCCAATATTGCATGGATCAAATAGTTAGTGGAAGGTATGAATATGAAGATTTGTGAACCAGTAATTATCTATTGTGATAATACTAGTGCAATTAACATATCAAAGAATCCAGTCATGCATGCTAAGACCAAACATATAGCAATCAAGTATCAATATCTAAGAGAAAAAGTGCAAGAAAAGGAAGTGATACTAGAATATGTTCAATCAAAGGAATAGCTGATATATTCACCAAGCCATTAATGAAAGACACATTTGAGTACTTGAGAAAGAGACTTAGGGTTCAACCCTTGTCTATCGATCAGTAAGATGACTAGAAGGTTGCATCAGCCTATAAAAAATTAGAAGAAAATTCATGTTGATGCAAGCACCAAGATGGACAACAACATATATATCTATACATAGCAAGGTACAAATCTGCACCGAACACCAGAGTCAATATATTGTTGATGGATAGGGAGATTCAAGGAGTATATTATAAAAATCATGGAAGATGATATAGAAGAGAATTGTTTGGCATTGTTGTCAAAGGGAGAGATTATCTCATTATTATGAATAAAAAGGGAGAGAGATTCTCATCAGTATAAGGGAGAGATTATCTCATTAACATGAAGATATTATATCATTATACAAAGGGAGAGATTGATTACATATGAAATATCCATCAAAAGGAGAACACTAACAAAAGGAAGAGAATACACACAAAGGGAGAGATGACTCATTTTTGTCAAAGGAAAAAAATATTATCAAGAAGAGGAGTATTTAAGGAAGAACACACATCAGAACATAGACATAAGTTGTTGTATCTATCCAGTGAAGGGATTGAAGATTGAAGAACTCACTCTGCAAGAAACAAATCTAAGCTATTTGATCTTACCGAGAGCCAGACATTTGTAATAGTTACAATAGGAAAGATTGATGAAACTACTATATTTTATATTGTATTAGTAATAATATAGTTTGATAATGTAGTGTGTTGCCATCAATGCCAAAGAGAGAGATTGATGACATGTAATTAATTGAATGTTTGAAGATGTTAAGTTGATCACCAAAATGTAAAAAGATAATGCAAGACATTAAATCAATTAATGGATTGTATTGTCATTGATTTCAACTTGATATAATCTAATTGGTTATATTCAAAGTGTCAAAGACTTCAGAGAATTAGAGAGATAAATATTATTCTTTTAGTAATGCATAAAAGAACAAAATTCACTATTTGACTACAAACACCGAAGGTTAGTGGTACCCGATGAATAGATAAACCTAAGAGAAAATTTATAGTGATGCTCGAGAAAGAAACCCAACAAGCGTTACCAATGAGCAGAATCACAAGCATACCCGACGGTCAGAATCACAATGTAACCCAATGGATAGACAACATCGACAGAGAAGCCCGAGGATAACTGAAGTGTTGACCGAAGTTAACTGGAGTATAGAAATAACAAAATATCTAGTTGGATGAGCTAAAGATAGAGATAACTAGTTGTTAACATTTTTCTCATCAACAAGTTAAAGCCAGAGATAAGTAAAAGATGAAAAGATGGTTTATCCAGTTGTCAAAGAGTTTTTCTATGAGATAAAATAGGAGTTATGCTTTAAATCAAGATTGGCAAGAATTGTGGATCATGCCAAGATCAAGAAAATAAAGAACCTAAAAATGGTGATATCATGTCTATAAAGAGACAACTTAATTCTTTACAAATTAAGCATGGGGAGTGAATAGAAAAAGAGGATGTTAAAGAGAAACTGATGAAGAACAACTTCATAAAGTCCTGATCAATCAAGCTAAAGGAAAGAGTTAAAGATGTCTACAGACACCGAGAAATAGAGGAACATAGCATCACCGAGAAGAAAGTGGAGCAAAGCTATTGAGAAGATACATTGATCAGAAAGGTAAAATGAGCTTACAATAGATCTGAAAATCAACAAGTCTAAGTTGTATGTATGAATAGATCATTTACTATTTTAGTTTAACCATTGGATTAGAAAGTATCTTAACCAAGAAGGATTTAAATATCCTTTCTATATTTAGATACATCCCAAGGAGTATCAAAAAGTTTGATCATGAAGATAGAATGATATGCCAGATGTGTGTGTGATTTTTATACCTGTTAAGAGAGACACAACACTTCAATAGGTCATTGCATTAGTGGAAAAGATGGTTAGATGAACATATAAAGAAACTAAAATCAACCTATTGCCTTCTAACTAAGAAGAGTATGATAATAAACACAATAGCCCTCAGATTATGCTACTATCAGTGACATATATGACTTAGCACGAAATATTTGAGTTAAAATAAACTAAATGATAAGAAAAAATGCATATTTAGCTCTAAAAATGAACATAATAACAATGCATTAACATGAGAGACTAAATGGAATATGAGTCTATATGAATCCTAACAGCATAACAATGCATTTTCAATATAAGTTATGGGATCTTTTGTGCTAAAAAACACCTTCTATTTATAGAAGAATGAGGAGAGAGAGGGGGGACAAGGTGCATTAATGGAGTTGAAAAAATCAGTATGTGTGTAAGAGGAAATAAATGCCAAAGGCATTCAATAGGAATGGTGAAGACATGGGCTTAAAGAATCTCCATTAATGAGGCATCAATGAGAGCCTTAAAGAAGCATGGGAAGGGTGTAAGAGGTAAGCTTGAGAAAGTGGACTTGAGGAAAGGAATCTTGAGATTCCTTGACTTTCTCAAGTGGGTGGAGTCCTTAATCAGTCCTTAATGGAATGTGACAACATTAGGAGGTGGGTTAGAATAGAATTAGGATTATGATTATATTTAGCAAGGGTGAATGGGTTGAGATAGGTTTAAACTCAGAGTCAAAGTGGTTGAAGTGGTTTATGTTAGGGTTTTAGAGGAATACTAATGAAATCAATAAAACTTATTTAATTCATTCAAAAATCAGGATATTAATCATTTAAGCATTTGATTTCTTTTTAATAGTCAATAGGACTATATCCAATTTTAATTAAATTAATTAGGCTGGGGGAATGGGTTCATTTGCAGGTGAGCAATTGATTTAGGGTTTTATTTAATTCCTTTATGATTAAATACTATAGCCATGTTTTAAATTTGATTTTTTTTAATTGGTTTGAATTGATTTGAATTGTATGACTGTAGTAGTTAATATAATTTAGTGATAAAAATCACCTAGGACATTAAATTTATTTTAAAATAATTATGCCAAGCAGTAACAGGGTCATTTGAACATAATTGGGGGTATGATCACACTTAGGGAAAATAGGGTCTATGGTCAGAGCAGACCAAATCCAGGTGGTTACATTTTCCCCTCTTTGAATTGATGTGCGGGCAACGCATTGATTCAAAGAAAGTTTTTGATTTTGACTTTAGAAAGATTGAGAATTTCGCTCATGATTGAATGAAATGTCTGATGAGATCAGTCTCGCACTTGAATGAACTAAACTAATAGAATTGAATTTGAACTTGGTTGTCATACAAAGGTCAATAAAAGATCTTAAAGATACCAATTCTGAACTTGATTGTCATCCAAAGATTGATAATACTGATTTCAAACTTGGTTGTCATCCAAAAGTCAGTATGAAGCTGTCAGGAACTTAATAAGAATCTTTTAAAATGAGGAAACACAAGATATCCAGCTTATGAGAGACAAAGCTTTGTATCCAACTATTCTAACTTAGTCAAGGAAACTATCATGCCCCTAGTTTGTTTGATAATGAAGTCATTTTTGATGTTGTTTCAAGAAAAAAATTGATTGTGATAGTGTGATCATGCCTCCTCAAGAAAAAAATCGAAGGAAAAAGAATAAAATCCCTCTGTGGAAAGAACGTATTATTTGCATGGAACTGTTAGATTAAGAAAGAACAGAGTAGAGGAAGTAAAAAGAGGGTGTGTTTTAGAATAAATACATGGTATACCAAGTTAATCACGTGAAAATGTGAGTGGTGGGACTGATAAAATGATGTCGGACCAAGATTTATGATGAGATGTGCAATTTGACAAATTTTCAAAACAAGTGGAGAAAATATGCATTTTCAGGAGTTGTCACAAAAAATGTTACTGGGCTGCACAAAGTACCTTAGGCATCTTCAATTTGGTTCCTGATCGATCAAAAAGAGAACATAAATGGAGTTTTAGTGGCCTAGGAGAAGTTTTGGAACCCCTAAATAGCTCAAAAGACCAATATATATCTCAAAAATTACCATTTTACTATTCATTTTCACTTTTACCCATAGTAATTTTGAGAGCTCTGTAGAGAAGATGGTGGTCCCCGTGCAGAAACATCATTTTGAGCTCAGCCGTTGACATCAGTGCCTGGCCGATTACCCACCTTCGGTAAGTACTTGTAAATCTACCTTGTGAAATTTCCAAATTTGATTTTTATGCATTTTTGTAGCTTGTAGAGCCTTTCAAATTATGGGTCACATCCAGGATTCCAGATCACACCCTGTTAAACCCACGTCGCATCCCATATTTCCAGGATCGTATCTAATTTTTCTAGATTTCTACATCGCATACAGGATGTCCTAGATCACATCTTGTTTGTCTATTTTTGCCTTGTTTTTAGTTGAATTTTTGTTTTGTGTTGTACCCTATTCATGTAGAATCATACCCTATTTTTTGGTTCACATCCAGGATTTCCTAGATCACATCCTGTGGTTTCAATCACATCCTCTATGTCTAGGATTGCATCTAGTAAAATAGATCACACCCTATCTTTTCAGGATCACATCTCATTTTTAGACTTAGAAACTTATCCATTTCAACCTGGTTTCTTGTTGCAGACCTTGAATTACATAGTTGATCAGGAGTCTGCATCTTTGTTGTAGATAGAACATTGATTTATCCTTTTATGTGTCAAAATAGGCATATTTTGAGGTAGTTTCTTTTAGAGGCACATATCCAGGTCATGTGCTTTCCTTGTTTGGACTGTTATCAGCCAAGGAGCATGCAATAGTAGTCCATTGTAGATTATGATCTTGATAGGTTTACCTAATATAGGGGTAAACTGAGGGTTGTTGATTGCTCTTGTTGAGAGATGGCACTCAGAGCACAACACCTTCCATCTCTCAACCAAGGAAATGACAGTGACTCTAGAGGATGTATGGTGCATACTATGTATTCCAATTAATGGTAATGAGGTGCGCTTCAAGGTGACATTTGCCATGGTGATTGGAGTTGCTCATCGGTATTTTTAGGATGACACCATCGATTGAAGATACATCTCATGGGACTATATGGTTGATCATTATGATCACTTATATTTGTACTTAGTAGGCTTGATAAGTGGCATCCTGATGCCATACAGAGGTCAGCACGGGTTCATGGTTGGATGGGTGGACATGCTAGAGGAGATGGTCATGCATAGACGAAGATTTGCATGGGGCAGTTGCATCTTAGCCCATATGTACCAAGAACTGTACAAGATTGTATATCATTATACTCAAAGTATGATCGTAGGTATATTGATTCTTTAGATTTGGGCTTAGGTGCACATCCCTGTTACATGACTAATAGTAGATAGAAAACGAGCATCGGAGTAGGCCTATGTATATATGTATGCAGGTCTTATTAAGTAGCCCCATCTGGGCAAGGTAGAGTACTGGCAGAGACTTTTTAATGACATGAATAAGGTTGTCTAGCGGCCATATTTAGACTGTGAAGAGTGGACCTCAGATGCTTGACAGGTTCCTTTTTTATTTCAGAGTAGGTATCTCATTGGGTGGACTAGATACATTATAGAGCAGTTTGTGCACTCCCAAGTTTTGAGATAGTATGACCGACGACAAGGTAGGACACAAGACATTACCATATATGCCTAGATCCATGATGAGGCACCATTGTGGGGTGCCCAGCTTAGGTATGAGATTGCGCACTAGGAGATCTATGATATGGTTGGAGTAGATTGGGATCTTCAACCAGATGTTGCAGATGCAGGCTGCTCAAATGGATACACAGTAGAGATGCTTCAACATCCATTTCCTCATTTTATAGTTCCAGAGAAGGTCACTCCTCACATAGAGGAGCCTATAGATTATGATTTGGATGAGCACCCAGCCAGAGGAAGAGGAGGAGCTCAGAGAGATAGGGGCATCGATAGGCAGTGAGGGAGAGATGGAGGCTGAGATGGAGGTTGAGATGAGAGACATCCTCCTCCAGATGAGGGGAACGATAGTGGGGATGATAGGGGTGGTGGTCTTTTGGGTGGCCACACAGATGTTGCCAGTGGTAGTGGAGAGGGTCGGCATACCTGATTCAGATTTTTTTCTCCCCGGATAGATCCAAGTCCATTACTCATAGGGGATCAACAGAGGCAACATCAGCAAAGGAAGCTAGGTATAAAATAGGATAGGCCTTCTAGACAGGGTTCAGGCAGGGGATCCGATAGAGATGGAGATCCTCTATCCCAGTGCAAGTAGGAGAGAGAGCAGCTTAGGGCACAAATCACAACTCTAGAGGGTAGGCTCACTGCAGCTGAGTCTAGGATTGCCATATTAGATGCCTTGCTTGCAGATAGGGATAGACAGTTAAAGTGCCTCAGGGAAGAGTGATAAAGGTAGGGTGACCTACTTAGAGCAGAGAGAGATGCACAGGCTCAAATAGCCACCCATCAAGGACAAAGAGCAACGTAATACTTTGCTTTATACCATGCTGCCATTCTAGAGGGCCAGAGAGCTCATTCATTTCATGGGTAGCTTAGCAGTATAAGGGGGCGATGGCTCCTCCTCCTCCATTTGTACCACCTCCTCCTCCTCCTCCAGATTAGGGAGAGGGGGGTAGCCAAAGCTAATTCTCTATTTTTTTATACATGTACATTATATAGCTGGATCCTTCTGAGATCTTTCTTTTGTATCTAAAACACACACACACACACATCTTATTCTTTCTGATTCCATGATACATTGATACTCTTTATGTAGACCTGTGTCATTTTTTGATCTGTACTTTGTTTGAGATATATATCTGATACGGCTATTTCTGATTTTGACATGTTTCATGATGTCTCTTTTCTTTGGTAGATTTATTTTCACATGTGATACCTTGGTCATATGATGAGTTAGATTTAGATGATGACATCATTTATGTGTTTTTGGAGTTATTACTGATATGAATATGTTTCAAATGATACTATGTGAATATGCAAATGTATGTTTTTTGAGTTTTTCTTATGCAATGTAAAATGTATGGATGCACTTAGGGTGTAGAAATGAAATGCACAAATGCTTTGTTTTTGTATTTTCTTCTATCTTATTTTATGAATGCAAAATGTATGCTATGGATATGCAATGATATTTGATATCAGTAATATGTGATGATGTAATTAACTTGGTTTTTAGAAGAAACATAGAAATTATTTTTGAGCGAAAATTTCCTTGTGCTGTTATTTCTTTCACAAATGCATCATGCAATTTGTAAATGCAGCTACATGCAGACTCTTAGGAATTTTCACTGATTTGCAGATATTGTAGATTTTTATCATCATTGGGAACTTTTTAGAATGGATACCACCTGATAGTACAACCATCACTAATACCCACTGATATTATGAAAGTATGAATACTATGTTTTATTGGAATGTTGGAAATAGATTTAGGCATCAAGGCATAGAAGCTAGAATAACACGATAGTCACCTTCCTTTTAATATATCATTTTTTGTGTAAGGAAAGATATTGGAACCGCAATGACCTTGAAAATTCATATCCTTGGGTACATTATGCTTCGTATACCTTAGCAAGAATAAAAAAATTTTAGAAAACAAATAAGGAAATTGTGTCAACCTCACCATAGTTTACACATAACAAAGATTGAGATATATCCAGCTATCCACCCATAGTGGCAGCCCTTACCATAAACATCCAAGTTAGGTGAAATTTATAGGATCATTTGGAACAATCACCATACACAAAAAATTAAGAAAATGTTATGCCCCCTATCCTTATGACTCTTTGTCTTTGTGTAGATGTCATGGAGTAACTCAGAAGACATAACAATGATCAATTGTGAATCAATCAAATAAAATTCATAACAGCTTAGATGCCCCTAGTTAAAACATCATTAGCACATGAAAGAGTCATAATCAAACCAAGATCAAATTGTGTGCTTAAGTAGTATTGAGAAATACTATTGATTCATTTTTCAAGCGTAGTAGAGATTCAATAATCAAAAGTTTGAAATTCAAGCAATATGTATTCCATGTCTGTGGATATCTTTGTTCCTATTTGCAATCCAATGTAGTGCTTAGGAATACTGTTCATGTTAGTGCAATGTTTGTGCCATCCTTGTTTCGTGAAAGTGATAGTTTGGTGCAAGCATCAAGAAGCATCGTATCACAAGACAAACCATCCTATGATGACCTAGCAGATGCAACCTATTAGATTGGCAAAGATGCCCCGAGTGTAGAATGACTTGATCCTAAGAAAGAAACATAGACAAATCCCAAGCAAGGATAAGATAGTTGTTTAGGAAACAAAGTCAACATTTTAACATAGGTGTAATCCTGAAGGCTTAGTATCAACCATGTATTGATAGATGTAGTGCAGAACACAAGTGACGCCTGATTTCCAGGTTTTCACCACTTGACAAGATCTTTTCTTTCTTTTTGCTACTAGGATGCCTATTTTACCAGGTTGTCACCAAGGCACTTTTCTCTTTTTCAATTTTTTTTTGTTATATATATATAGAAGGTTTTTATAGTATCAAGGTGCTTGTTTACCAGGTTTTTACCAAGGATACTTTTTCTTCGAGACTTTTTCCACTATTTTTGGGTTTCTTCAGGATCAATTTCTGAATGTTTTTGGTATTTTTTGAGAACAATTTACTGTACAGGCCCTGCTAGACGAACCTCAAGCGTAGAACCAATTCAAATGTAGAGTATTGATAGGATCTAGAAGAACATCTCCCTTAGGTGTAGCTAGTTGATAAGCTCCAGTCTCAAAAATAGCACTGATAACATAAGGTCCCAGCCAATTACGTTCAAATTTTCCCTTCTATTCTCTGTTTAGATGGTTCTTAGGATTCTCTTTTAAGATGAGATCCCCCACTTCAAATTTTCATGGTTTGACCTTCTTATTGTACCCCTTGGACATATGTGTTTGGTACACCTTTAGATGATTGAATGCCTATTGTCTATGCTCATCAAGTAGGTCTAAATAATTCACCCTATCTATGCGATACTGCTCATCAGTTACAAGACCGTGTAAAGATATCCGCAAAGATGGGATTTCAACCTCAATAGGTAGTACTGCTTCAGTGCCATAGACTAGAGAAAATGGTGTGGCTCTAGTTGGTGTTCTGATGCTTGTTTTGTAGGCCCATAGTGTTAGATTCAATTGTAGATGCCAGTCTCTACCAGACTTACTTACATTTCAGTGTAGGATATTTGAGAATGGGGGTTGGGCCACCTAAAAAACAATGGTAAATAATGTTCTTTAGTGTAAAAATAGAGGTCAAGATGGGGGTTGGGCCACCTGAAAAACTAGGTTAGTATTCTTTGTTCAACTCCCAATAAAAACCTTTGATAGAAACCTGCAAACACTAGTTAAGCTATTTTTAAAAGACACAAACCAAAGTGATCAAACTATTAGAAGTTAGGCAAATGAAGTATGCAAAATTTTTAACCAGATGTGAGCCTAAAATAATAGGATGTGATACCATATACTGTATGCGAGCCTTTGTCACCAGATGCAACTAAATGTTCCCCAGATGTGATCCTAAATAAAAAATGATCTAAGAAATCCTAGATGCAAGCCTTGTTTTCTGCGGTGCGAGGGCGTATCCTAGATGCGAGCCAGAATGACCAGATGTGATTTTGGACTTGAAAACTCAGAGGAAATATTAGTGAAAAATAAGGTTAAAAATGAGGCAAATCTCAAATCGGGCCCCACGATGGATGTCAGAAATGTGTGTGTGACTTTTTTACCTGTTAAGAGAGACAAAAAACTTTAATAGGTCATTGCATTAGTGGAAAACATGGTTAGATGAGCATATAAAGAAACTAAAATTGACCTATTTCTTTCTAACTAAGAAGAGTATGATAAGAAACACAATAGCCTTTAGATTATGCTACTATCAGTGACATATATGAGTTAGCATGAAATATTTTAGTTAAAATAAACTGAATGATAAGAAAACATGCATATTTAGCTCTAAAAATGAGCATAATAACAATGCATTAACATGAGAAACTAAATGGAATATGAGTCTATATGAATTCTAACAACATAAAAATGCATTTTCAATATAAGTCATGGGCTCCTTTGTGCTAAAAAACACCTTCTATTTATAGAAGAATGAGGAGAGAGAGGGGGGACAAGGTGCATTAATGGAGTTGAAAAACTCATTAATGGTGTGTAAGAGCAAATAAATGCCAAAGGAATTCAATAGGAATGGTGAAGACATGAGCTTAAGGAATCTCCAATAATGATGCATTAATGAGAGCCTTAAAGAAGCATGGGAAGGGTGTGAGAGGTAATCTTGAGAATATTCTTATTAGATGCCTTAGCCTGTCCATTACCTTGAGGATAATAGATTGAGGAGAAATGTTGAGTGATGTGGAGCTATTCACAAAGGTCATCAATGTCTTGATTTTTAAATTGGCCCCCATTCTCTGTTACAACTGAAGAGGGTATCCCATATCTACATATAATTTAGTTCATAAAGAACATAGCTACATGTTTTCCAGTGGATTTGATTAGCAGCACGGCCTCGACCCACTTCATGAAATACTCAGTGGCTGTAATGATGAACTTGTGTCCATTTGAAGAATTGGGATATATTTGTCCAACCAGGTCAAAGGCCCATTGCTAAAATAGCCAATGTGTAATGAAAGGTATAAGTTCTCTGGGAGGAGCATGGATGAGATTTCCATGTGTCTGACATTTATGACATGTCTTTGAAAAATGAATAGCATCTTTTTCCATGGTAGGCCAGTAATAGCCTACTTTGAGCAGTTTCTTTGCTAGTAAAAAGTCGTTTGAATGTGATCCACATACACCTTTGTGGACTTCTTTTAATATGTGATCAGACTCTTCAAGTTCTAAACATCTAATAAGGGTACCGTCGAGACCTCGTCGATATAAGTTATTAGTTATGAGGACATAACACGATGTCCTAATCAAGGCTCTTTTCTCATTTCAGGATAAATCATTGGGAATGGTTTGGTTAGTTAGGTAAGCAATGATATTAGCATACCGAGATTGGTCTAGGGTGTTTAAAGCATAGATTACTTGGTATTTAGGGGTATCAAAGGAGGATAGGAGAGTTCTTCCACCAATAAGTCATAGTGGAATTGATTTTTCTCTTGTTGTAACATGGACACCAATGTAGCCATAGCATCTGTAGCTTTGTTCTCTATTCTGGGTATCTGCTGGAATGTGACGAAGACAAAGCACTTCTTTAAGTCATCAACTAGTTGCTTGTAGGGTGTCAACTTTTTAACTTTCATCTGGTAATCTTCATTGACCTGATTGATAATGAGCTAGGAGTCACCATACACATGTAACTCTACAATCTTCCATTCCATGGAAAGCTTAAGACCATTTACCAATGCCTCATATTCTAAAATATTGTTCGTGCATGAAAACATCAATTTGTAAGACTTGGGTATCTTGTAGCCTTGAGGAGTTATGAACAGAACTCCTGCTCCAAAGCCTTGTTGCATGAAAGAACCATCAAAGTACATCTTCTATGGGTACTCTGTTAGATGCATGATTGTCTCATCTGGGAATTCAACCTTTAAAAGTTCATCATCTTGAAGGGGTGAATACGCTAGTTGATCTGCGAGGACTTGTCCTTTAATAGCTCTCCTGTCTACATACTCAATGTCAAATTCACTTAGAATGAGGACCCATTTTTCTAGATGCCCTATTAATGCTATTTTTCTCAAAAGGTACTTTAGAGGATCAATCTTAGCAATGAGCCTTACTGTATGTGAGAACATGTAGTGTCTCAATTTTTGTGATGCGAAGATGACTGCTAAGCATGATTTTTCAATAATGTTGTAATTGAACTCATAGGAGACTAGCATTCTACTAATGTAGTAGATAGCTCTTTCTTTCTTTGTTTCATCCTCTTGTGCTAATAATACTCCTAATGATGTAGCTGTAGCTGAAATATACAAGATTAATGGCTTTCCATGAATAGGCGCCATAAGAATAGGAGTAGCTAGGTACCCTTTTAGTTCTCTAAAGTTGGCTTCAAAATGTTCATCCCGTTTGAAGGTGACCCCTTTATGAAGTAATTTGGTAAAGGGTTGTGTTGTGTCGGAAAGTTGTGACATGAACCTCCTAATTGAGTGAAGTCTTCCTTGCAATGTTCTCATTTGACTATTGTTGCATGGAGGAGTCATCTCTAAAATGACTTTGAATTTTGTAGGATCTACTTCAATTCCCTTTGATGAAACAATAAACCCTAGGAGATTACCTGATTGGACCCCAAAGGCACATTTCTTTGGATTGAGCCTGAGTTAAAATTGCTACATTCGATCCAATATCTTTCTTAAATCACCAATACAAGTGCCCCTTTCTTTGTATTTAACTAAGGTGTCATCCACATAATCCTTAATATTTTTATGCATCATATCATAGAATATAGTAGTCATTGCTCTTTGATATGTAGCACCAGAATTCTTTAACCCAAATGGCATGATGTTCCAGCAAAAGGTGCCCCGTGTGCATGTAAATGCAATTTTATCTTGATCCTTAGGAGCAATTTTTATCTGATTATAGGCCGAGAATCTATCCATTAGTGAATACATCTGGTAGCCTGCTGTGAGGTCTATGATCACATCTATATTAGGTAGTGGGAATTCAGCCTTTGGACATGCCTTGTTTAAGTCTCTGAAGTCGGTACAAATCTTGATAGATTTATCAAATTTAGACATGGGGACCACATTGGAGATCCATCTTGCATAGGCAATGACTCTGATAAATCTAGCTTTTAACAATTTCTCTAGCTTTGCCTTTACTAGAAATGCAACATGAGGATGCATCTTTGTAAGTTTTTGTTTCACGACCTTGATCCCGGGAGCTATAGACAAGTGGTCCATGATTAAATTAGGATCTAGTCTAGGCATATTCATATAAGACCATGCAAAGTTGATATTCTTCTCTTTTAGGAACTCTGTGAAGTGTGTCTTCTCTTCTTCTGACAAAGATTGTGCCAGGTGAACTATTTGAGGATATTCAATTGTGCCTAAGTTAACTGGCTATGTTGGTTCTATTAGAACTAAAGATGTTTCCTGAAAGTGCTCAGGGAGGATATCAAGAATCTCATATTTTGGCGCCTTTGAGAGGTTTTTACAATTGGATACATCTTTTGTTTTTACTATTTTAGGATCTAACACTGCCACAACGTGGTTTTCACCATCAATCCCCTTTTTCTTTTTATTTTTCATTTTTTGACTGAGAAACCTGACATCCTCTTGTGACATGTTCTTTCTCCTTGCATTGGTGGAAGAAGGGTAAGGTTCACAAGAATTGAGATAGAAAGCTAGGGTGTAGTCATTGGGAAATTTGAGGATAGGTGTAGGACATATACTAGTCCAATCAATTAGGTCTGGGTGTATCAATGACAAGGAATCAGACTCTGGGAAGGATAGCATTATGTTAGCATCAAGACCATTAACCGACATGACATGTTCTATTAAGTTAATTTCTTCAATGTTTAGATCAATAAGAGTGAGATTGTCAGTGGAAATGTCATCTTCATCTCTTCATAAAAGGAGGCTTCTTTCTTGTCACCTCTTAAATTATTCTAGACTTAGGAAAGCACTAGTCTCTCCATCAATGATAGGGAGAAGGAATTCATCCCCCGCTTCAGGAATATCAATGTTGTGGGGAGTAGTGTAAGAATGTTCATGAGGTGCTGAGGGAGCTGCAAACATGTGAATTGTATCTATTTAAATGTCTTATGTGGTGATAGATAACTCATCCCATTCATAATCATGAGAGTCAGTGATTTCATCATCAGATTTGTTTAAGTATTTAGTAATAGTTATCTAGTGTACTCGGTTAGCTATCTATGGATCAAAGTGTGGTAGACCAAGGACATGTGAAATTTTGACCAACTACCCCCAGTTAGGATGTAAATCCTATCGTCAGGGTGTGCTTTCTATAGTTTTTTCTATCAATGGTATCTCTGAACTATCTGTTGTTGAGTCTCCTACCTCTTGAATGGGAGGTTGTGCTAACAAAGGTATGTAGATATCTTGAGGTACCTTAAAGTTGGGTACATAGTGCTCTCCTTGATACTCATGATTCTCTATACCAACATGTAATAATCTTTCATAAGGCCATGATTCTAATACTATCTCATCCGTTTCATCACTCCCTTTGTTAGAGGGTGGACTGTCTTTCGAACTAGGTTTGTTAGTTTCAGTATTAAAACCCAGTCCTATTTTATCTCTGGTATTCCAGAACTCCATGGGTATAGGCTCAATAAGTCCTCTTCCTATGTTTCTTAGAGGTCCTTTTCCTTTGTATCCCATTTTCTTGAGGAGGTTGTATCCTTTACCATACTAGTTCAGGGATATTTCCACATATTTGACCTCAACTTCCGTCGGTTCTCATTTGTAAAACTAGTCCAAGACTTCCTATTCTTCTGTGTTATCTACATAAGATGTGGATGCTTTAACCATGCCCATGGATTTGTAAATTTATGGTTCCTTTGATGCAGTATGTGTGAAAGATGAGGAGGGTTTTCCATAGGATCTTGGTGATATGGGTAAATCCATCAGTGACGGAGTCAGGTCAAGCTTGTATTCTCCCATACCTATTTCTTCAAGTTTTAAGGTTCTCCCAAAGCTCTTCATAACCATGTCCTTGGTAGTCTTAGGAGAAATTTCAGCCATAGCTTCCTTGTTATGTGGGATCATACTACTTTCTTTGATATTGTTGCAAGTATAACTAGCATCCGCAGGAATTGTCACTTCCACCCCATTATGTGGGAGCTTGATACACTGGTGGTAAGTAGATGGCACAACTTGCATTTCATGAATCCATGGTCTCCCCAATAGGATATTGTAGGCCAAGGGTAGATCCAAAACTTGACATATGACATTCCTTTCGATTGGCCTGACTCTGATGGGTAGAACAATAAGACCTTTAGAGGATCTTTCTTCCTCATCATAAGCTTTGATAGTTATTTTTCTTCTAGAGTCAATGGTCTATTCTTAGAGACCTAGTTTCTTGATCAAATTAAGTGTACAAATATTCAATCCTGCATCTCCATCTGTCAACATGCGTCTAACACAAGATTTATGAATAAGGACTTCAATATGGAGGGGTTGATTATGTGGATGTGCCAATGACTTATCATCTTCTTCATAAAAGGAGAGGTAATGTGGTACTGAGATGTGATTGACCATTGCTTGGAATTTGTATATATCAAGGTCCTTTGGTACATTTGCGGCATGTAAGGCTTGTTCTAGGATTTCCCTATGCACTGTGGATATTTTGAGCAACTCAAAAATAGAAATTTTGGCAAAGGTTCATTTAAATTGGTCTACCAAGTCATACTTTGCTGCAAGAATAGTAACCACATGTTTCATTTCTGGTTTAGGGATAGTAATAACAATAAACTTGGATGTTGATGCTAGTTTTGGGGAAGGATTGGGTCCTTTGATTGTGACCTGTGCTTGGCTCTGAGTCACCGCATTAGATTGGAAAGAAACACCTTTGATTGTGACCACATGAATTGATTCAATTTTAATGTCTATCATATTGATCATGTTTTCATTACTAGAATAGGTTTAGTTTACTTCATTACCTTTTCCTTTAGATGTTTACCCTTTTTTGTAATTAGGAAATGGTTTATTGAATGTTGTATGATCTTCATTGGTAGTGTGTCCATCCACTTTGATCTTACCTCCTTCAATGAGGTCTTGAATGACATGTTTGATCTTAAGACAATTATTGGTCGTGTGCCCTTTGTTTTTTTGAAAGACACAATAGGATTTATCATCCCACCACCTTGGTTTAACTTCCGGTTCCCATGGTTTGGAATCTGGGATTGTGAGAACTTTGTTGTCTAGAAGTGTCTTCAAAATGGTCTTGAGAGGCTCTCCCAAAGGAATGAATGTTCTTTGAGGTTTTGAAGTCCATGTCCGACCCTTTCTATTATTATTGTTTGATTTGGGTATGGGAGTTGTTACCTTGGCATCCTTGCTTGCTTGCATACTGTTGGTTAGATTCAATACTTAAGGTTTACGACCAACATTGGATGCGTCTACTACACCATTGTTGACAAAAAATTTTTTTTTTTTCCACCATTTAGATTTGGGGTTGGAGTTGTTAGGTTTTTTTTCATTTTCAAGAGTGATCTCCCCCTTTTTGACCATAAATTCTTTGATACAAAGGGTGTTCTTGATCATTCTATCAAAACTAGGGGAGTCTTGCATTTGCAATGTGTAGTTTAACTCTGGTACCAAGTTATTGACAAAGATTTCCATCTTCTCTGATTCAGGAATAGCTCTTAAGTACCATGCAAAGATTTTCCTCCATCTTTGAAGGAAGTGTGTAAATGATTAGCCAGTCTTCTATTTAGTATTACATAAATCCATCATGGTCACATCATGTTGGATGTTGTAGGAGTAATGTTGAATAAATTGTTGAATCAACTCCTCAAAATTTTTTACCTTGGGCGTGAGTTTTGAGAACCATTCCATGGCGTTCCACCTAGGCTTCCTAGAAAGAGCCACATGAGGTATGTAGGTTCATGCATGTATTCAATTCTTAGAGCACAAAATTCTCTAACGTGATCATGTGGGTCAGTCTCCCCCGTATACTTGTCATATTTTGGTCTTGCTATGTTAGGAGGAAATGGGATCATAGTGATACTCTTGTCAAAAGGAAATGGACAAATGGTGTCCAAAGAGTATTTTGTTTTGAGTTTTTCCTTCTCCTGCTTGAGCATCGTAAGCTCAATTTGCATTAAAGTGAGTTGCTTAGCCAGAATGGATATAGGAGTTGGTACTTCTTTTTCTTTTAGCTATTTGAAATCATAATCCGGGGGTAATTTTATGCCAGTGGATGCCAAATGGAGGAAGTATTTCTCTTAATCTTCATCAATTATCCTTTCCAGTATCTTGTCAAACCTCTTGCTCTATTTTAGTTTATCATACACGTCTTTAGGGATCTCCCCCTCACTGTCTGATCCAAATGGAGGATGTTCAAATGTGGATTCTTCATTTTCATCGATATCTTCATGCTTTTGGATTTTTCTATTGTCATATTCTTCAAAAGCTACACTCCATTTGGGAGTGTTTCTATCCATTTGTGGAGAGGCTAGATCGAGTAGGGAATTGCGAGATGTTTCTCCTTGAAAGTGTGGTGATTTAGGAGGCACTTTCAATCCTGTAGAGGTGTACTTGTTGCATCTTGTGTTAACCATGTATCCATATCTCAACCCTGTCAAAGTTTCTTGAGAGGGTCAGGAAGTATCTCAAATTGTTCAAGTGAGTGTCTCTAGGTGGAAGTATCATTTGAGTTTTGGTGAAAGTAAATGATTCCAGCATCAGAGGGTTAGAATGCCCTGATTATTGAGATGGGAACCAAGTTGTTTGTAAGAAGTGGACAGACCACACATATTGAAATAGATTTATGAGAAAATGACCAGACATGCAAGGTAGACGTTTGAAAAAGTATTTTGACACAGCGATAGGGAGACTAGAAAAGACAATAGGGGCATACTAAAGAGCCAAAAGGGTATCCAAATCAACTGAGACTTTCTAAGAAACTATTTTGCAAATTCCCACTGTCCTAGATGTGAGCCTAGAAATATAAGATGGGATTTTCTGATGACCCTAAATGCGAGCTGGAACCCTAGATGTGATGATATGTTAACCAAATGTGAGCCAGGATACGAGATGTGAGCCAGAATACCAAAAAAAGATCCAGGAAATCCAGGATGCAATTTTCTAATGTCTCTGTCAGATTTGATCAGTTTTGAAAAATTCATTTTGGAAGTGCATGAAGTTTGTCTAATTGTAGTTTTGCATTTTGAGACTTTTCAGTTAATAAAAATACATGTGTGGACCCAGGATTGAATTTTCTTTCTTGTTTGAAGATGTTTTCTTTTTAGTGATCTTTCAATTACATCAAGCACTGTTGCATTGTTAAAGGGTGAACAAGCACACATCTTATCCCTATTTTCTAGGTGGAGGATGAAAATCCTTTTTCATTGACTTAGGTACACACTCAAATGCTAATTAGAATATAGCCATCACCAAGAACACAATGGCTCCAGTCATGATGTTGTATTAGCTGACTCCAAATGCAAGTGAGGGCACAATATGACGAGTGTCTTGGGGCAATTAATTTTTGCTTTGCTCAAGGATTATCACCCTTTCGGGGATGAATCAGGAATTCTTTTAGTTTAAATGCTGTCTTTTATTGGGAAATCTATTTGAAACCGTCCCCCATAGAATTACACAAGGAAAAATTGAGGCGTATAGCCCTATGAGTACTCAAATATGTGTAGTCTCGCAAGAAAGATTCAAGTAGCTCCGCTCTACACATACCCAAACATGTTCAAGGAATGATGTCAAAATTCCATGAACAAAATTGATTCTATCTTCTGAGGCTTTGGCCTACAAGGAAGCGATTATTTATAGTGAGTTGGAACGGTTGGCGTAAAACCTGTCCTCACTTGGGTCATTCTTGAGAGATTTTTTCCTCAGTCGGCAGGCCCTCTACTATTAAATAAGCATACAAAGGATTGGCGAGCGTAGGACATCTAGATTTCTGATTCTTTCGAAGAAGAAGAGCATACTCTCCTAATCCATGCTATTTTCTCCTAAAATATATTCAAGAAAATAGTTCATTCTCACAAGCAATGTTGTTCTTGATTTAAGATGTTCCTACTTAAGGAAAACCTAATGCTTGAAAGTAAAGTTTGTGTTGTTCAATTAGCCACAATATTTAAATGACTTGTTTGTTCAATTTTTGATTCCTAGATTTTGACAATGTATTTGTTCATTTAGTCTACAAATTTAGTGCTTTGAGTTGTTCATTTATTGTCCAAAAATAATTTAGTTACATTTTCTTGGTTCAGTTATCACCAAATTCCTTTTCAACTCATAAACTGATGTGTGAGTTTCTGAATTTCCTTAAAAGGAAAAGAGCATAGTCCTCTAATCAGTTTAGTAGAAGATTAGAAAATGGTTCTTTAGTGTAAAAAGAATGTCAAAATAGAGGTTAATATGGGGGTTGGGACACCTAAAAAACCATGTTAGTATTCTTTGTTCAACTCCCAAGAAAAACCTTTGATAGAAACCTGCAAACACTAGTTAAGCTATTTTTAAAAGACACAAACCAAAGTGATCAAACTATTAGAAGTTAGGCAAATGAAGTATGCAAAATTTTTAACTAGATGTGAGCCTAAAATAACAGGATGTGATACCATATACCGTATGCAATCCTTTGTCACTAGATGCAGCTGAATGTTCCCCAAATGTGATCCTAAACCAAAAACAATCCGGGAAATCTCGGATGCAAGCCTCATTTTCTGCGGTGTGAGGGCATATCCTAGATGTGAGCCAGAATGACCATATGTGATTTTGGACCTAAAAATTGGGAGGAAAGATTAGTAAAAAATGAGGTTAAAAATAAGGCAAATCTTGAATCGGGCCCCACAATGGGCGCCAGAAATGTGTGTGATTTTTTTACCTGTTAAGAGAGACACAACACTTTAATAGGTCATTGCATTAGTGGAAAATATGGTTAGATGAGCATATAAAGTAACTATAATTGACCTATTTCTCTCTAACTAAGAAGAGTATGATAAGAAACACAATAGCCCTCAAATTGTGCTACTATCAGTGACATACATGACTTAGCATGAAAGATTTGAGTTAAAACAAAGTAAATGATAAGAAAACGTGCATATTTAGCTCTAAAAATGAACGTAATAAAAATGCATTAAAATGAGAAACTAAATGGAATATGAGTCTATATGAATCCTAACAGCATAACAATGCATTTTCAATATAATTCATGGGCTCCTTTGTGCTCAAAAACACCTTCTATTTATAGAAGAATGAGGAGAGAGATGGGAGACAAGGTGCATTAATGAAGTTGAAAAACTCATTAATGGTGTGTAAGAGGAAATAAATGCCAAAGGCATTCAATAGGCATGGTGAAGACATGAGCTTAAGGAATCTACATTAATGAGGCATTAATGAGAACCTTAAAGAAGCATGGGAAGGGTGTAAGAGGTAAGCTTGATAAAGTGGACTTGAGGAAAGGAATCTTGAGATTCCTTGACTTTCTCAAGTGGTGGAGTCCTTAATAATTCCTTAATGGAATGTGACAACATTAGAGGTGGGTTAGAATAGAATTAGGATTAGGATTAGATTTAGCAGGGGTGAATGGGTTGAGATAGGTTTGAACCCAGAGTCAAAGTGCTTGAAGTGGGTTAGGTTAGGGGTTTATAGGAATATTAATGAAATGAATAAAACTTATTTAATTCATTCAAAAATAGGGATATTAATCATTTAAGCATTTAATTGCTTTTTAATAATCAATTGGACTATAGCCAATTTTAATTAAATTAATTAGGCTAGGGGGAATGGGTTCATTTGCAAGTGAGAAATTGATTTAGGGTTTTATTTAATTCCTTTATGATTAAATACTATAGCCATGTTTTAAATTTGATTTGTTTTAATTGGTTTGAATTGATTTGAATTGTATGGCTATAGTAGTTAATATAATTTAGTCATAAAAATCACCTAGGAGATTAAATTGATTTTAAAAGAATTATGCCAAGCAGTAACAGGTTCATTTGAACATAATTGGGGGTATGATCACACTTAGGGAAAATAGGGTTTATGGTCAGAGCAAACCAAATCCAGGTGGTTACACCAGATACCATTTGACAAAATACACTAGGTTTGGTCATAGAAGGTAGCATAGAGATCCCCAATATCAAGTGACAAACTATTCTATTAAATCCTCTAACAAGGTCACACCTAATAGTGTGTTTGTAACCTTTAACAGGGTTGGCTCTTCACTGAGCTCACTTCAGAAGAGTGAAAATTTTGGGTTGTTGGTCCTAAGTGGGTTTTCCCTTAACAGGGTTTCCACATTAAAAATCCATGTGTCAATGTGTTTATGTGTCATTACTTTAGTGTTTTGAATTACACATAACTAATCTGGATTGATCGGTATACTCTAAGTAATTTACTATTTTTCGGTATATGAAAGACTGCTATTCGGTAAACTAAAAGAATAAGGTTTAGCAGAGCACTCCGAGCAGTAGTAATTTGATAAGTATATTTGAAGGAATTCATCATATAGGATTGAAGATAACTAGAGGCTTAATATTGTGGTACTAAGTTTTTGGGTTGATTTATTGGAATATTTTGAGGCCACTGATTCACCCCCCCCCCCTCTCAGTTATTTCTAACAAAAATAATCAAATCCAAAGCCCAAATTCTCAATCAATAATCAATGAAATCTCACAAAAATCTCTCCTCCAAAATCAACAAAACTCCAAGAAAATTCAAAAACTCCACCCAACCTCCCCAAAAATGAAAAAATTAAAAAAATTAAAAATCTCTCCAAAACAACATGTATGGGAATGCAACTGATTCCCACAAAACTAACATTTAAAACAAATTTTATATTTATTAAACATATAATAATATATATTCAATCATATATTCCTTCTCACAGTAAGCATATTTAATAAACATAAAGTATATTTCAACACAATATTCACCTATATGTAAATAAAGGTTATTAAAATTATCTCATGCTCTCATAGATATAAACATTTATTAATTATTTATAATAATACTCATGCACCCAAATATATATATGTGTGTATACACACACACACACACACACACACACACACACACACACACATATATAAAAGACTTTATTTACAAGGTATATTAATAATCAAAATAAAAATAATGCCTAAAAGATAACATCAAATCAAATGCAATAATGCATATATTGTAAACATGAGCTTAAAATGATATAAAATTACCCCAAACACAAAGAATCATCAAATAAATCAATAAGCCACTTAAACACACAATCAAACCTAGACATACACAACTAGGATAATCATGATTTGTCTACATGACAATTTGATAAAGTATCTCAAGGCCCTGATCATTCCTCACATAGAACGATGGAAAGGTTAATCTCAAATTGGGCCTTAGTGCTATCTCCCCTCTATCGCCATCGAGGAATTTTAAAGGCACGTCCATGCCTATGAATCCAGGTGAAGTCAATACCTAGTATTTGCATAATCACCTGTACCATGTCACACATGCATATACATATATAATGTAATATGTCATATAATCACAAATGATGAAGAGAGAATCAAAACATAATATGGGCCTCACAAATGAGTAATACGACATCCTCCCCCTCCATACAAAGACATCATAGAGAGATCAATCATATCATATACATAAACCATATCCATATCCTGATCATCTTAAATCGCCGGTCAGTCCACAATCATAAATCATAAGCATAATATAGTAATCATCATATGTACTCATAATAATAATGATAGAATCAATAGAGATCCTAACAATAATCATTGTATCCATCATATATGCATAATCCATCAAATAGCATCATAATACAGTCTTACACCCTCAAAAAATGATAAATAGTCCACCACAACAATCAATGTCCAAAAAATTCCAAAGCACACACATATTGAAAATGAAACATATGGAAGGTTATTACAAATAACAAAGGGTTTTATTTCTAGGATTTAGTAGACACTATTGATATTCCCACTAGAACCCATGGTGTACAAATATTGAACTATACTGAATGAGACTACAAGGATGCAATGAGGACCTTTCAAAAATCAAGGAAGAAAGTTGATAGGCTTAAAATGACTTTAATTTTGAAGACCTTTCAATTTTCTAAGGAAGAATGGTAGAGGTCTTGATGACGTATGTGACTTTGTAAGGTCAGTATAAAAGACTCATTGTCTTCTTGATTTTTATTTTAAATCATCTCAAACATTACATTAGGATACTTATTCTTTTTATAATTTATATGTCCCTTGACTTCATTTATAAAGATGTTGGCTCTAGGAAACCTCCCCTCCATTATGATTTTCTTCTTTGGCTCTTTAAACATAACTTGCAGGTTACTCCTTTTAACTTATATTTTATCATATCAATGTTAAAATTGTACACACCAATACGACATCCTCTTTGGAAAATCTGGATCCCATGACTAATCCCACCCAAAATTTCTCACTTCAATCCCAAAATCCCAATGAAACCTAGGATGTTCTAGTTGATATTCCCCTAAAGAATTCAACTAAAAAAATGAGTTCTTTTATTATATGCAGGTTTGTTTTTTCTCAAACACGAATCCCAGCTCAAATTTCTTATCAAATGTTTACCCTTGTACCTCCAAATTTGACCCCCCTATTCCCACTCTTCCCTTTAATACCTTACCAGGTTCCCCTACTAAGGTTCATTCTACTAAGCACGGAGAAGTGCCTATTTTTGAGCTTTCCCAATCTCAAATCATTTTGTGTAATTAAAAAAAAGGTGAATTACAATGCATATAACCTCCATATGGATATTTCTATGTGGAAGATGTCTTTATTTCACAAGGCCAATATACAAACTCAAACTTTAGAGATGTTGGTGTCAAATTTCCCTAGAATTGTTGGAGGAATAGATCCATGAATGAGCATATGACTATACCAATAAAATGGTTGAAACCTTTAAAAATTGGAATGATAGAGTGGGAGATTCAAGACTTTGAAAAACATGTATGTGTGAATAAGAATAATTTGTCTAATATTAGGATTAAAATATTAAAAAAGAATGAAGTGGCAATGAAAAAAGAGTGGGAGATTATAGATTACTAAAGGGAATATACGAAGAATGTAGCGATTACGATCCAAGTCTTTGAGCAGGAGCTAGCAAGAAGGGGAAAATTTGATTGTGAAGAGAAGTAATTCTATTGGCTCGTGGCATCATACAATATGAATAGAAAATACTAAGAAAACATATATAGATTCCTATCTTTTTCAATAAGGTGGATGTTGCAACTAGCTCCTTAGGTTTGGTCAAAGGCTGTCATTTGATGAATGTCTAGAGTTTCTCCATAATCAATGTTGAGAAATAAAGTGCCTAACATTTCTTAACAATAGCTATTTTTTAGATGGTGATGCAGGAGCATCTTGGGATCTAAGTAATATCGCATCAACCAAAAAAATTTCCTTTTACTTGTTAGTCTTTTATGATTTCTATATGGTGTTTCTTTCGTGAAAGATCTATAATTGTTATTTTTGGTTGCCGGGTATGTGCACCAAGTTGTGAGTCAAAAAAGAGGACACATCTTTAAAAAAAATTCAAATTTCATTTAACCCAATTGGGTTATTGAAAATTTGAAATTGTTCTAGGCTTGGTAACCAAGCCTAGAAAATATTATAAAAAACTCAATCTGTTTTAGAACCTGACTGGGTTTCTAAATTTCAAATAATTTGATCTGGCTCTGAAAAGCAAAAAGTACTTTTTCAACTCCTACCTAACCCGATTGGGTTCTAGAGAATAAAATGCAAATGTTTCAATTCTTCAAAACCCGATCGGGTTTTGAAGAGTAGAAAATTATGCATTTTATTCTCGATAACCCGATTGGGTTATGAAGAAATTAAAATAGGCTTTTCTCTGGAAGCCATAAATTCCACATACAGAGTCCCATTGACTCCGTTCAAAAAGCATAGGAAAGATCTTGAGACGATCTAACACATGATTAACCTACAATCATCTTTAGTCATCAACATTTTTTTTGTCATCCATTTGAATCAAGTAAGGTGTAAAATAGGTACTCATTATTGCCCATACATGCAACATATAGGTAAATTAGTATTCTCTCTCTCTCTCTCTCTCTCTCTCTCTCTCTCTCTCTCTCTGGACAACATTAGCATAGTAAACTTTAATTTTCTTTACTAGTGTCTTGACAGTCCTCACAGACATATGTCTACCATTTTTTAATAAATTTTGATATATTTAAGAAAATTACAAATAAATTACATATTATTGTTCTACACTTGATTCTATACACTTTTTAAAAAGTTTTCATTTTCAATTATTTTGATGCAAGTTATGCCCAACGCATGAACATGTACCAAATTTTTAGGATGCAGTCACTTCAAAAATTCATACAACAAAAAATACTCATAGGAAAATTACAAAAAAATACAGAAATTCTATATCTCACTCTTACCTATCATCCTACCAAAGGTATTTGAAAAATACTCAATATAACTATATCTTTTGTATAGTGCATGGAAATAGCTATGTAAGGTTTTTCTGAAAATATCGGGAACAAGTTTTCATGCGCGTGGGGTTTGACCATCTTAATCTTATCGGTTTCTAAAAAATATTAGTATTTTAGAAACTAGATTCAGATTTCTATAATTTTTTATTTTTTACACATCTTATTTTGAATGAATGAACCTCAAACATCTGTTCCAAGTTCATGTTTACCCGATTTTAGAAAAAATGTGTCCACTTATACCCCCCTTTTTGGTTCACAACTTGGTGCACACACCCTGAAATCGTGGTTGAGTGTTCATTGCTTCATCATGTATAATTTCCTATAATCACACCTCATTTGGTTTCATCATGGAGGAGTTCTTGCAGTTTCTTTGTGAGACTATTATGTTCATGTTACCGATCAATGGTTGGGTTTCTGATCATTTTCCCGATCTACCAGTTGGATTTTTTGAGCGCGATTGTTCCAACTCACCTATACGTTTAAAGATGACCTTATTGGATGATCAAATCTCTTATTGTTTTCATTGGAGTTTGATACAATTATTTTGGGTCCTGACCTAATTGTTGTAACATATTTTCTTATTCTTGAAAAATGTCATCTTTTTTAGGATGCATAGATATTGCGGTTGCTATTTAAGATTATGGCCTTCGTCCTAACAGTTAATAGATTTTTCATAATATTATCTAGCACAACTTGGTGAGGGTTTGTAAGGGTTTTTTTTTATCATAATCAAGCATGTATGTCTTGCATGTAAGACTGCATATTGTAGATCTATTGTAATTGATTAACTGATCAATTTGATCTCTCATTTTCTCATTGGGGGTTGGTTGTTCTTGTTCATTTCATGATTTTTTAATGGCTGCAAGGATCACACTGATCTTTTGAGGTTTCTCCATCCTTGAATGCATCATCTGGTATCAGAGAAAGGTTTTTCATATGTAGGGTTTGCTTGTGGGGTGGCGGTTGAGACAATCTAACCTACAGTGATTAAGGAGTGTGGAGATGGCTAAGAGAAATTCTAGAGGTGGATCCTTGCAGATCTAGTTCTTTTAGATTTATTCAGGAAATTTTTTGAAAGATTAGAAGTAGTAGAGACAATCCATAGGAGAGGACAACATATAGAAGATGTAAGTGATGAATAAGGTGATAAATCAAATTAGAATCAAGATGTAGAGGGAGAAAATCATGAAGCACAACATGTGTTAAATCAAGAAGAGGAAATATTCATTAGGGCATTACCTAATATTAATAGGAGACCTCATTTCAATCCACCTAATTATCATGGTAACCTAGATACAGATTACTTGATAGATTGGATCACAAAGATGGATAAGTATTTTAAGATTGAAGGGAAAAATGAAGAAAGGAAAGTGAATTATGCTTGCACCAAATTGAAAGGACATGCATCCCTATGGTGAGAACATCTACATATAGATCGAAAAAGAAGATGTAGACAATATCAAGTCTTGGGATAGGATGGTGAATAAGTTGAAGGCTAAATTTATGACTGAGGAGTATCAAGTAAGGTTTTTTAGAAAGTTACAAAAATTGAAGCAAAGAGACCTAAGTTTTAAGAGTTACACTAAATAATTCTATAAGTTAAACATCGAATTTGATCATGTATATGATGAGATTGATCAATTTTCTCAATATCTTAATGGTTTGAGGTTGTCCCTACAAGATGAAATCAATCTATTATAGATTAGGAGTGTGGAAGAGGCTTACAAGTTTTCCTTGAAAGATGAACAGAAGCTAAACAGAAGGCATGACTAAATACAAAGAGGAAAAGGTGGAAGATTTCAAAGAGGTAGAGGTAGATCTACTGTAGATGATATTAAAAATGAGCTAGAGGTTATTGAAATCATTCGGTATAGGAGGAATGAAATGAATTCCTATCAGAATGAAGGGAAAGGAAGTGGCGAAAGGAGGAATTTCAGTAGTACTTGTTTCTAATGTAGTGAAGCAATGCATAGAGCCTTCAAATGGAAGAAAGGTAACTCTAAGAAGAAGGTAGAAGGAAGTAGGAGAACAACATTTGCTGATGACGAGTCCACTAGTTCAGTGAACAAAAATAAAGAAAAGGAAGGTGCAACCTTGATGACTAGGAGGATCCTATATCATGGAGCATAGAAGAAGGAATCTATAAGGAGGATTTTATTTAGAAGAAGATGTAAGGTATAAAACAAGGTGTGTAATGTTTTCATATACATTGTTCATTCTGATAATGTTTCTGTAGAGGAGTGAACACAAGGTGCTAGTAAGTGAATAATGCCTAGTTAATTTCAAGATTGAGAAGTATTATGATGAGGTTTTGTGTGATATTATTCCTATGGATGTGTGTCATATATTTTTTGGTACAACATGGAAGTATGATAAGAAATCTATACTTGACGGTGTTAGTCCAAAGGTTAGATTACTTAGAGGGGGGATGAACGAGTGATCTACCAATTAAACCAAACTTCTCTATTTTAAAACTTAAACCAACATTCACAAGATTAACCTTAACAACAATAAATGAAAACCATATGCATCCAAATCCATTTGCAAAATTGACACACATATTTATCTTGTGGAAACCCAAATAGGGTAAAAAACCACAGTGGGGATTAGTAACCACTAAATGATGTACACTTTTGAAGTATGCCTTGTGAGGATCTTAAATATGTTAAAATTTTACAACAACACTGTTAGGTGATACTTGGTTAAGGGATTTACCTTAGGAATGTTAGGACCTTTACCTATAAAGATTATCCTTGTTAGAGGAATTTAAGCACTTGACAAAGTGTCACATTGTTAGAGGATTTACAACAAAGATCTGTTACGATATACCCTATTAAGGGATTTAACCTACTACAACTCTTAGGGAAAAACATAAATAATGATTTATAGAGAAACACTACCTTTTCTTGATCAGATCTACTGAAGCACACAATCTCTTCTTAACACACTTAATCTTCCCTGGCTTTATCGCAACATGCACCTTACACCACACTTCTTCAAAACTCATAACCTTCAACTTCATCCATTAGATACTAAAATTTTCAGTCCTCCACCTTGATCAAAACCTAAATTAGAATTTCAAACATCCCACTCAAATCCAACATGCCACATAACAAAATTAAATTCATAAAACATATTTCCAAGACTGTGTTGGCCAATACAATGATTTACATAGAATGTTGTGTCAAGGAGTCTAACATGTTTTGACCAAATACAAGCTTCCTCAAGAATCTTCTCCACATGCTAACATCAAGAAATGTGATGCCAGATCATCACCTCCAATCATGAAGACATGTCACTAGCTCATGACTAACTCAATCGATTTCACCATAACCTTAACATTGATTATCGATCACCAATCAAATATTTATCACCTATTTCTCAAGAACACAAATATTGTAACATGTTAACAACTCTATATCTACTCACCGATCACCTATCCTTCACACCAGTCACTCAAATTAGTTGTGGTCACAACTGTAGCATCTAAATACTATTGACCATCATATCCCATGACAAAGCCACAAGATAAAACATAGATTTGACAAGACATTCAAATCATCTAACATATGGCATTAACTATTCTAGCAGCTGCACTATTATACTTCAACTCATCACAAATTTCTCATATGATCACTTCAACAGTAGTGGTCATTCACTAGACATCTAGAGAGACACATATGTCTCCCATAAAGATTGAACCACTCAAACTCACCACAACCCTTCATTCATCACAGCTATGCTTGGAAACATACTAAGAACACAAAGTCAATAATTGACATCAATGAAAACATAATATCTGATCATCATGTAATCAAATCTAATCATTACTTCTCCAAAATTCACTTAACATCACTACATTGGATATTCCAATAATATTCCCCTTTTGCATTGATGGAAACACTCACTTCCTATTTATACAACATGATATAATGAGAAAAAAATGTTTCCACTTATGTCTTCCACCTATTCTATAATTACACATTCTCCCCATTTTATAAAAATGCCAAAGGAATAAAATACACCTGACACAATCTCTACTAAACCTGACTAACCAAAGCACAAGACTACATACACTATGCCCCCTAAGGAGTGGCCCCTCACCATCAATCCCAACATAAAGATATTCAGTGAATACACTTAGATTGGTGCAACTGTATCTTCTTCTAATTCAACTCAGATAGGAGAATGACCCCCAACCTACCTCTTAGATACTCAAATTCATCCTTAGGAAATGGTTTAGTGAAAATATTAGCAACCTACTCCTTAGCTAGCACATACTCCAACCTCACTTCCTTTTCTCTAAGAAAATGATATTTTATAGCTATATGCTTAGTCTTAGAGTGCATCATCGAGTTCTTTGAAATGTTAATAGCACTTTTATTGTCATAATAGATAACCTAAATTTAGTCACCTTCTCCTCAATT
Source organism: Thuja plicata (assembly GCA_018584345.1). Taxonomy (NCBI): domain Eukaryota; kingdom Viridiplantae; phylum Streptophyta; class Pinopsida; order Cupressales; family Cupressaceae; genus Thuja; species Thuja plicata. The sequence continues at coordinate 2,150,923 of MU226853.1, read as the reverse complement.
CCTTCTAGAATATGCTTGATCCATACTACCTATGTACATTTAATTGTAGCAAGAAACATAATCAGCTTCAACTGTTGATTGAGATATACATTTTTTCTTATTTCTTGTCCAACATACAATCCTTTCACCAAGAAAACAATGCACCTCCACTTGTTCTCTTTCGATCATCAACATTACCTACCCAATCAACATTAGTAAATACATTTAAAGCTAAATCACCTTTATGACCATACCACATACCATAATCTTTAGTACCCTTAAGATATCTGAAGATCTTCTTTACTACAACCAAATTAGATTCCTTTGGATTAGAAGGAAATCTTGCCACTAATCCACTACATGTGCTATGTCTGGGCTATTGTGGACTATATACTATAGCTTACTGAACATGGGCTTATAAAGTGTCTCATCCACCTCTTTTGAGTCATCTTCCTTTGATATTTTGCAATTGGTTACCATAGGGGCACCAATCAGTTTAGATTATTCTAACCCAAAAGTCTTGAATATTTCCCTTACATATTTGGACTGACCTATGTAGATACCATGTTTCATCTGTTGAACATGTAATCCAATGAATAATTTAATCTAGCCGATCATAGACCTCTCAAATTTTTTTCTCATCTCATCTACAAATGATGTGCTCATCTCTTCATTGCCACCAAAAATGATATCATCTACAAATATATATGCTATCAATAACTTGTCATCTTTCTCAATTTTCAAATACGCATTACTGTTATCACTTGTCCTCATGAAACCAATCTAGATTAGATATGAATGCACACATTCATATTGTTCCCTAGGTGCTTGCTTCAACCCATAAAAAGATTTATTTAATTTGCACACCATGTTCTTACCTTTTGAATTAGGAAATCCTTCAAGTTATTCAATATATACCTCTTCTTCCAAAACAATATTAATAAAAGTTGACCTAACATCCATTTGGTATACCTTGAATCCATTATGAGAAGCATATGGAAGCAATATCCTTACACCTTCAAGTCTAGCTATAGGTGAAAATGTTACACCATATTCCAGGCCTTCCTCTTGTGCATATACTTTTCACACCAATGTTTCCTTGTTCTTTACCACTTCACCTATCTCATTCATCTTGTTTCTAAAAATTCACTTTGTAGAAATCACATTCTTATCTGTCGGTCTAGGAACTAATGTCCAGGTATTGTTATTCTTAATATTCTCCAATTATTCTTCCATAGATTTCACCCAATCTTTATCTTTTAATGAATCTTCAACTATTTTACGTTAAAATTTTGATAAAAAACAAGTACCTTCTCTTTCCTTCCTTCTTGTTAACACACCAACATTTTTGTCACCAATAATTTGATCAGGTGAATCATTCAACTTTACATACTTTGGCAATAATGCTTCAATTCTAGGAGTTTCTCTACTGTTGGTACTAGTTCCTCCTCATTGACTTCTCTATTTTAATTTCCAACATCTTTCTCCACTGGTTGTACATAAATAAATTGAGGATAGTCTTCGGGTTCCTTCTTGCTAGATTTATCATTTTTCTAAGAAAATTCATCTATTCTTATACTGGTACTTTCCACTATCTTATTTGTTTTCTCTTGTTCAACCACTTGTAGGATTACCTCTTTGAGGATTATCCTAAGAATATCCCCTCATCACTTATTGGGTCAAAGTTTTCTGTATTTTTTCATTTCTCTTTATGTATCATCATCTCCCAAAATTTTTGAAATAAATTACACATGGTGATCGACCATACCATAGCTCATAGGGAGTTTTATTTGTACCTTTCTTCTACTAAACTCGGTTCAATGTGTAAACAATAGTGCTCATGACTTCTCTCCAAAATTTCTATGCAACACCCTTCTGAGTCATTAATGTCCTAGCACAATCAACAATAGACCCATTTCTTCTTTCAGCATACCATTCTACTGAGGTGTTCTAGGAGATGACATTTGTCTTTGAATCCCTCATTCTTCACAATATGTAGTAAATTCTTGTGAAGTAAACTGACCTCCTTTATCAGATCTAAGACATTTTATGGTCTTACATCTATCCTTCTCCACTCTGGCTTTGTAGATCTTAAACATTTGAAAAGCTTCAAATTTGTCTCACAAAAATATAACCCACATTATTCTAGAATAAAAATCAATAAAAAACATAAAATATTTGTCACCATAGTAACTCTAAATTCTCATTGGACCCCACAAATCGGTATGAACTAGATCTAAAATATTTCTAGAATAATAATTTTTTACTGGTGAAACTAGAACTAGTTAACTTCCCAAGCTGATATACTTTACACATTACATTTTTTGGTTTCAATAGGCTAGGAAAACCTCTCACTATCTTCATCTTACTAAATTTGATTAGGTTATCAAAATTTACTTGACAAAATATTTTTTTCCATAACCAACAATCTTCTACCTTAGCAATTAGACAACTCTTAATAGTATAATTCAGATGGAACGAGTTACCTTTAGTTTGTTCACCGATAGCAATCAACTCTCCTCATTTCCCAATAATCCAACAGCTATCTCCATTGAACTCTAATCTATATCCTTTGTTATTAACTTGAGAAACACTTAACAAATTGTTTCTCATACCATCAACCTAGTGAACATCATAAAAAAAAAATTATCATTCAAATAAATAGATCCTTTACCTTTTATCATATAGGGAGCATTATTCCCAAATCAAACCAAGCATCCATCACATTCTTCCATATTGATGAGTTTTCTTCTATCACCAGTCATGTAATGAGTGCAGCCACTATCAATAATCTAGTTACCACTATGATTCATGTTAGAAACCAAAGATTTCTCACCTTCTTCTTAGGATTCTTCCTTAGCTACAACAAACACAATTTTTTCTCCATCTCTTCCATCAAATTCCTCATCGATAACACCTTCCTCAGCTAGGTAGCATACTTTCCTTTTTTTATCCTTGAATCTTCTTGGCTTCTCCTTCTTGTCATTGTCAAGGCATCTAGAAGAAATATGTCCAATTTTGTTACATGCAAAGCACTTCAAAGGTAACTTAACCTTGTATTTACCTTTCTATCTAGACAGCCTTCTAGCAAATAAAGCTTCCAATTCCTCCTAATCTCTTTCTTCACATAAGATAGATTCATAATAATTAAAGTAACATGTTGAAGAGATGTTAGATATCTCCATTCCTTGTTAGAATAACTGAGAGGGGGGGGGGGGGGGGGGGGGGTGAATCTGTGGGCTCAAAAATTAATCTAATAAACCAGCCAAAACTTTATATCTCAATTATAAACCTCTAGTTATCTTCAGTCGTACAATATGTATGCCTTTAAACAATCTTATCAAATAAATATTCCTCAGAGTTCACTGTTAAACCTTATTCTTAAGCTTTACAGATTAGCAGTCTAGTATTTACCAAAATACAATAAATAACTTAGTGTTTACCGATCATCCTATTTTAGTAATATGTAAAGAAAAACATCAAATCAATGAACCATATAAACATTTGACACGTGTATTTTTAACATGGAAACCCTATTAAGGGAAAAATCACTTGGGACCGATAACCCAAAATTTTCACTCTTCTAAAGAGAGCTCGGTGAATAGCCAACCCTGTTAAAGGTTACAAACACACTGTTAAGTGTGACCTTGTTAGAGGATTTAAATATAATAGTTTGTCACCTGATATCTGGCATTCACTATGCTATCTTCATGACCAAACTTTTTGATACTCCTTGGGATGTATCTTAATATAGAAAGGATTGTTAAGTACTACTCGGTTAAGAGACTTTCTTATCCAATGGTTAAATTGAAATAGTAAATGAGCTCTTCATATCTATTGTAAGCTCATAATACCTTTATGATCAATGTTTCTCTTTAGTAACTTTGATCCACTTCTTTTGGCTTGATTATGTTGTTTCTTTGTTTCTCAATGTCCGCAAAAATATTAGCTTTGTTCTTTATCTTGTTTGTTCAGGACTATATGAAGACTTTTATTTCTTCACCAATATTCTCTTCAGCATCTTCTTCTATATTCCACCCTAATTCATAATGAATTATATTGTCTCTTTATAGACATGATTTCACCATTTCTATGTCTTTGTCTTTCTTGTTCTTGGCGTGATCCGTAAATCTAGTCATTCTTTCTTTAAAGCTTGCTTTAGTTTATCCCGCAGATTTATCGTTGACAACTTAAATAAAACTATCTTTAAAACTCTAGCTTATCTCTAGATTTTAACTTGTTTATGAGAAAAATTTAATCAACCATTTAACTCCTTCTTTATCTCTTTCTAGCTAAGTCTTTAGTCATTTCTGAACTTCAGTTCTGATCGGTGTTTAACTCTTTGTTTTCTTGGTCTTGACTTCACTTGTCCTTAGGCATCTCTATCTATCCATTGGGTATCTCTTTGGTTTTTCTTATTGGTGATGCTTGCTTGGGTATCTTTCTCAGTTTACATTGTGACTCTCCTCTTGGGGCTCTCTATCCATCGGTATGCACTGTCCATCGGTGTTTTCTATCACTTGGTGTATACTAAACTTTAATGCATTACTGATAACATAACCATTATTCCTTTGGTTCTTCAAAGTCTTTTCCAATATGAATATGACCAATCAGATTATATCAAGTTGACATCAATGACAATACAATACTTTAACTAATTTAATGTCTTTCATTAACTTTATGTATCTCGGTGATCATTAACTTAACAACTTCAAACATTTAATCAGTTATAGTTCATCAATCTCTCCCTTTGGCATTGATGGCAACACACTACAAAATACTAATACAATATGAAATATATAAGTTGTAGCTCATCAAAATTTACCAAACTTATTATTTTATAACCAATACAAATGTCTGACTTTTGGTAAGCTCTTCTAGATTAGATTTAATTCTTGCAGAGTACTCTCTTCAATATTCATTCCCTTCACTGGATAGATGTAGTAACTTCTAATTCTGTCTCTCCCTTTGATTTAGAATCTTCTCTCCCTTAGATGGATGTTTCTTTGAATCTTTCTCTGATGTTTTCTCTCCCTTTGATTTTTCCTCTTCTGATGAATATCTCTTTTTCTTTTGTCAACAATAGATTATACTCTCTCCCTTAGGATAATTATGATGGATATTTATTACTCTCTCCCTTGAGTCATCTCTCCCTTTGACAACAATGCCAAATTCTTTTCTCCTTTTCTAAATATATTCCTTGAATTTCCCTTTCCATCAACAATATAGCTCTGTATTAGCCAATCAATATCTCTAGTGTTCGGTGTAGATAAGTACCTTCCTATGTACAAATGTTTCCTTGCAATCCATCTCTTTTCTTGCATCAACATGAATGATCTTCTGATATTGTGTAGGCTGATGCAACCTCCTAGTCAGCTTAGTGACCAATAGACAAGGGTCGGACCCCTAGCCTCTATCTCAGGTACTCAAATGTATCTTTAGGCAATGGATTTGTGAATATGTCTGCTAATTATTCCTTGGATTGAACATATTCTAGTATCACTTCTTTCTCTAGCACGTGTTCTCTTAAGTAGTGATACTTGATAGCAATATGCTTTGTCTTAGCATGCATGGCTAGATTCTTTGAAATGTTAATTGAACATGTATTATCACAATAAATAATCACTGGTTCAAGAATCTTCATATTCATACCTTTCAGTAGTTATTTGATGCATGCAATATTTGAGCAGTTTGCAGTAGCAGCCACATATTTGGCTTCTTCATAGGTTGTGAGATGGATCCTTGCTTCTTACTGATCCATGTGACAAGTCTGTCACCCATAAAGAATGCTCCTCCTATTGTGCTCTTTCTGTCATATAAGTTTTTATCCCAATCAACATCTATATAGACTTGAAGCTCAAATTTTCCTTCTCTTTTATACCATTACCCATAGTCCTTGATATTCTTTGCATATCTCAAATTTCTTTTGACAGTAGTCATGTGTGATTCCTTGGTATTAGTAGAGAATTTTACAACTATTCCAACTACATGTGCTATATCTGGTCTAGTATGAACAACATACATTAGATTTCCAATCATAGATCTATATAGAGTCTGATTTACCTTGGGTGACTTGTCTTCCTTTCTCATCTTTCATCTAGTTTCCATAGGTGCTCCAACTGGCTTGGAATCTTCCATCTTAAATATTTTGAGAACTTCCTTGATGTATTTGGATTGTGTGATGTATATTCATGCATCCTATTGAAGAATTTGTAGACCAAGAAATAATTTGATCTCCCCAAACATTGACATTTCAAACTCGTTTCTCAGTTCATTAGCAAATGATTTACATAACATATCATTACCTCCAAATATGATATCATCAAAAAATATTTCAGCAATCAAAATTTTATCATCAGTATCTTCTTTTAAATACAGATTATTGTTTTCACTAGTTCTTGCAAATCCTATACTTATGAGATAGGAGTGAAGTCATTCATACCATGCTCTTGGTGCTTGTTTCAATCCATACAAGGATTTTTGTATTCTACAAACCATTTTTCTCTTGTTAGGATCAACAAACCCTTCTGTTTGTTCAATGTATACCTCTTCCTCTAGTATTCCATTTAGGAATGCAGTTTTGACATCTATTTGGTATGCCTTGAATCCTTTGTATGTAGAATAAGAAAGTAGAATTATGACTCCTTCTAGTCTAGCAATGGGTGCAAAGGTTTCTCCATATTCAATACCTTCTTCTTGTTCATACCCCTTGCATACTAATCTTTTTTTGTTCCTTGTGACTTTTCCATTCTCATTCAGCTTGGTTCTGAGTATCCATTTGGTACCAATGACATTTTTGTCATCTAGTCTCGGTAATAGTGTCTATGTTTTGTTCTTCTCTATTTTTTATATCTCTTCATTCATAGCACTGACCCATTCTTCATTTTCAAGTGCAATATTATCATATTTAGGCTCAAAATCACAAATTAAACATCTAGTGTTTTGTGACTTACTTCTTGTTCTCATTCCAGCCTTCTTGTCTCCTATAATCTGATTTTGTGGATGGTGTCTTCTAACATACTTGGAAAGTATCGGTTCACCTCTTTTTTCATCATTCTGATCATCATCTTGACCTTCATTTTGATCTCCATCCCTTGGTACATCATCTTGAGAAACTTCCTTATTTTTGTGTTTGCAGTTTGATGCTTGGGTGCATTGTTCTGTCACTTAGGAGTGATACACTATTGCTCGGGCATAGTGTCAGGTTGTTCACTGTAAACAAACCTATTGTATTCTTCTGGCTCTTTTCTACTTTCCTCATCATTTTTCTCTGCAAATTCATCTATTTTGACATTTTCACTTTCAATTATTTTGTTAGAGGTTTTTTTTAAGACATTTATAAGCCTTGCTCTTGGTAGAATACCCTAGAAATATTCCTTCTTCACCTTTGGAGTCAAGCTTTCCATTTCTATCATATTTCAAGATATAACATTGACTACCAAAATTTTTGAAGTAGCTTACAGTGGGTGTGTATCCATACCATAGCTCATAGGGTGTTGTATTTGTGTCCTTTAACTGAACTTTATTCAATGCGTAGATAGAAGTACTGACATCTTCCCTCCAAAATGTTTGAGTGATGCTTTTCTCAATCATTAGTGTTCTGGCACAATCAACAATTGATCTATTTCTTCTCTCAGCAATTGTATTCAGCTATGGTGTTCTCAATGCAGCAACCTATCTTTGAATTCCATTCTCATTACAAAAGTTAGTGAATTCATCAGAAATAAATTCCCCTCCTCTATCTGATCATAAGCATTTTAGTTCCTTACCACTTTGTTTTTCTACAATAGCTTTATACCATTTAAACATCTTGAATGCTTCTAATTTTTCTTTTAGGAACATAACCATCATCATTCTAGAATAATCATCAACAAAGAGAATGAAATATCTATCACCATAGTAACTCTTTGTTCTCATGGGTCAATATAGATAAGTATGGACTAATTCTAGAATAAAATTAGATGTGTAGGTTTTTCTCTTGAAACTAGACCTTGCCATTTTACCTTTTTGATAGTTCTTACACATTACATGGTCGAGTTTTGACATTCTCGGTAAGCCTCTTACTTTCCTTTTATTTCTTATCCTAACCATGTTGTCAAAATTCACATGACATAAATTTTTATGCAACAACCATATGTCTTCATTTCTAGCCATTAAACAAGTGGTCTTAATGTCATCAAGATAGAATAGATTACCTTTTGTCTGTTCACTAGTTCCAATCAACCTTCCTGAATCATTGAAGATCTTTGCCTTCTTATTTTCAAATGCAACTTAGTGACCTGTGTTATTCAGCTGTGAAACACTCAATAGGTTATATTTAAGTCTTTTTACCTAGTATGCATTTTCAAATATGATCATATTATTCAACATTATAGTTCTATTACCTTCAACTGAACAGGGTGAGTCATTACCCATTCTTACTGATCCACCATTATAATACCCAAAAGTTTCAAACTTTTCATTATCTCTAGTCATGTGGTGAGTACAACCACTATCAATAATCCAAACATCATTCTTACTAACCTTATATATGAGTGTAGTTTCTACATACCTTTCCTCTTCATCTGAATTATCTTTCATAGCAACAAATACCACCTTAATATCTTCATCAGATTCGATGTCAGTACTTTTAGCTTTGTTCTCAGCTAGGTAACAAGATTTCTCCCCTTTTTCCTTGTAGTCTCGATTGTCTCTTTTGTCAGATTGTTGGTTTCTTTGGTAATATTTGTCATCACCTATGTCAAACTTATTTTCATATGATCTGTCATTACTTCTGTCATCTTCTCTTTTGTTAGGACATCTAGCAGAAAAGTGTCCAATCTCTTTACAATTAAACATACAAGTGGTATTTTACCTTTGTATCTACCTTTGCCTCTCTACAATCTTCTATCCATTAGTGCTTCAATCTCATCAAGATCTTGTTCATCATTATCATTTCTCATAGTGTTTTTTTTACTTGATTTACTTATTTTCAAAGAAGATTTAAATGCAGACTCAATAGATGGTAAGACACTGTTGTCAAAGTTATTCATCTCAAATGAAATAATTCTACCAATCAGACTATCTAGAGTCACATTAATATTTTCTTCTTCTCTCATTTCTTGCATAGCAGATACTCTAATAGCATATATATGCAATGAGTTTCTGAGAATTTTACTTACCACTATTTCTTCTTCAAGTACACCTCCAACTCCTTGGATAGAATTAACTACCTCTTTGATTCTACAGCTATACTGAGTGATGTTTTCTCCTTCTTTCATTCTTAGGCCATCAAACCTTCCTCTTAGGCTTTTTGCCTTAGCTCTTAGTACATTTTCATCTCCTCCATGTACTAGCTTCAATTTGTCCCATATTTGCTTTATAGTGGTGCATGTTTTGGCATCTTCAAATTCAGCATCAGAGAGTGTGGAAGCAAGTTCTATCATCATATAATTGTTCTCATTATTTTCTCTCAATTTATCAAGTGTGTGAGGTCTTGTAGGAAATACATATTCAACATCCAAGTATTGAGTAACATCATTTTCAATTCCTGATCGATGGAGTCTTATCCTGTTTTTCCATGATGTAAAGTTTTCCTTGTTCAACTTAGGCACATCTCTTTTTCTCATCTTGTGATCTTTTTCTTGAGTCTTTAAACTCCATTTCTAAGCACACAAGCTCTGATACCAATTGTTAGAATAACTGAGAAGGGGGTGAATCAATGGCCTCAAAAATTAATCCAATAAACCAACAAAAAATTTATATCTCAAATATAAACCTCTAGTTATCTTTAGTCCTACAAGATCTATGCCTTTAAACAATCTTATCAAACAAATACTGCTCGGAGTTTACTGTTAAACCTTATTCTTAAGATTTACCGATTAACAGTCTAGTATTTACTGAAATACAATAAATAAATTAGTGTTTACCGACCATCCTATTTTAGTAATGTGTAAAGCAAAGCATCAAATAAATGAACCATATACACATTTGACACGCATATTTTTAACATGGAAACCCTGTTAAGGGAAAAACCACTTGGGACCGGTAACCCAAAATCTTCACTCTTTTGAAGTGAGCTCAATGAAGAGCCAACCCTATTAAAGGTTACAAAAACACTTTCTAAGTGAGACCTTGTTAGAGGATTTAAATATAATAGTTTATTACTTGATATCTGGCATTCACTATGCTATCTTCATGGCCAAACTTTTTGATACTCCTTGGGATGTATCTCAATATAAAAATGATTGTTAAGTCCTACTCGGTTAAGAGACTTTCTAATCCAATGGTTAAAATAAAATAGTAAATGATCTATTGATAAATACAACTTAGACTTATAGTTGTTCAGATATATTGTAAGCTCATAATAATTTTTTTTATCAATGTTTCTCTTTAGTAACTTTGCTCCACTACTTTCTGCTAGGTGATGTTGTTTCTCTGTTGCTCAGTGTTTGCAGAAATATTACCTCTGTTCTTTAGCTTATTTGATCAGGACTGTATGAAGAATTTTATTTCTTCACTAGTATTATCTTCATCATCTTCTTCTATATTCACCCCTAATTCATAGTGAATTATATTGTCTCTTTATAGACATGATTTCACCATTTCTAGGTCTTTGTCTTTCTTGTTCTCAACGCGATTCAAAAATATTTCCATTCTTGCTTTAAAGCTTGCTTTAGTTTATCCCACAGATTTCTCATTGACAAATGGAATTAAGCTATCTTTAAAAATCTATCTTATCTTTAGATTTTAACTTGTTGATGAAAATAATGTAATCAACCAGTTAACTCCTTCTTTAGCTCCTATTGGCTAAGTCTTTTCTCATTTCTGAACTTCAGTTCTAATCATTGTTTAACTCTTTGTTTTCTCGGTCTTGACTTCACTTTTACTTGGGAATCTCTCTCTATCTATCAGGTATCTCTTTGGTTCTTCTCATCAGTAATGATTTCTCAGGTATCTTTCTTAGTTTACACTATGACTCTTCTCTCAGGGTTCTCTATCTGTCGGTGTGCACTGTTCGTCGGTGCTTATTATCACTTGGTGTATACTGAACTTTAATGCATTACTGATAACATAACCATTATTCCTTTGGTTCTTTGAAGTATTTGACAATATGAATATGACCAATCAAATTATATCAAGTTGACATAAATTACAATACAATACATTAACTGATTTAATGTCTTGCATTAACTTTCTGCATCTCGGTGATCATCAACTTAACAACTTCAAACATTTAATTAGTTATAGTTCATCATTCCTCTCCTAGATGGTGCAAGAGTCAATGATGAAATGAAAGAAGATTTAACTTTATGAATACTATTATCATAATTGATTAACTCAATTGTAGTTAATTTCCCTATTAATGCATCAAGAGTAACAGTAAAATTTCCTAGAGATTTGAGCTCTTGTATAGCTGAAACCCTAAAAGCATACCAAGGAAATAAAGTTCTCAACATTTATCTTACCACATCTTCCTTGGGAAGATTACTACCAACACCTTCCTCAGGAAGATTACTACCAACACCTAAGATAGAAGTAAAACCTTCTTTGATTTTCTAATTGTCTTGCTCAATGTTCTTATTTTATTGCATCCTCATATCATCATACTTTCCTCTCGGACTATAAACCTTTACCTTAAGCACATTTGGATCTCCATCATAGATGGTTTTCAAATTTTCCCACATCTTATTAGCATTGAAAGTCTTTGATATAAACATACTCTACATCTAAAAGAGTAGTAGAAATAGATTCCATAGTAGCATTATGTTCTAACATTTCCTTTAATTGATCTGCAATCAGGGTTCTTGAAGGGATAGTATACTTATTGATAGAAGTAAACTTCAATGGTGTGCTTGCACAATACCACAAGATAGGACTTCTCTTGTCCTAATCCAATAAGGATCCTAATCTTATCTATAGGACCACCCTAGCCTCAGGGCTCTAAGCCTAAGACTCTTACTAACTCTTCTCTAAGAGTTCAACTATTGTTCTTCACCTTGAAGGACTTCCACCATCAAATTTGTCTCACCATGCTCCACATTGGTTCCAAGGATTTCAATGTCAAATCCTTGAAATATGCACCACACATGTTACAAGGGTCTTGTATATTCTCTTAATGTTCAATCCACATGCACTCAATCCAAATTTTATAATTTTTTCACCCCAAGTCAATCAAGTTTCAACTTCACACCCAAATTCCCTATTAGGCCTAAAACACCTATTAGCCCTATTCAGTGAGTTTTTCCAACTTTTCTTTGAAAAATTGCATACAACCCCCAGAAATAACTATCGATCAAGATACCCTTTTGGGAGAACTAAAGGATTTTTAAGGTCTAAAGTCTCCAAGTTGTTCGTACAACACTGTCTTAGAAAGTAGGGTTTTTAGGCCTATTTTGGCTCTTTGCAAGAAGCATACTGATTTCTCTTCCAAAATCTATACAAATGGATTAGATAATATATGAACTCAATAATAGGGAATTATAGGACTCTAGCCACACTGAATCAACTCTTGGTTCAGTTCTCCATCTCATACCCTTGTCTCTACAAATGATTTTGTCCTCACCATACCTCTAACTGGACTATCCTAGCTCACCTACGACATGGTCTTAAAAATAGAAAAAACACCTTCCCTGACCTCCTACTTCTATATACACTATATAAAGTGGCTCCCCTACGTATTTCATCCAACCTTTTATGTTTTCCATGGTTGAATTTCATGGGGGAGCCATGAAAGTAAAATTCACATTGGATCACACTAGCAGACTACCTAGTATAGGATTATTTTTCTACAAAGAACAAACTAACTCAAAAATGCTAACACCCTGGAATAAAAGTTCTTAAAGAACACCCCTCTACATGAAAAAATAGTTTTATCTTATGAGTCAATCCATAAACAAGCTCTCCAACACCAAATGCTTGAAAAATACACTAACACAGAACATCAGTCTGTTTTTCTATTCCAAAACTTGCTTACAATAACTCTCTCCTCAGGATTCAAGCATGAGAGTGTCTTATATGCCATTCTCCACCATTATAGGCTATTTTAAATCAATTCCCACTCCTACATTTGTGGGAATCCAATATTGCCAAGTTGCATGCAACATTTGCAATTCCTTGCAAATGTTGTCATGACAACTTTTGGCATATTTTGCCTTAACTATGCAAAATAGAATCTAAGGCCTCTAGGTTATTTAAATTTGATGAAATAACCCAATTTAATGACCTTAAGGCATATTTTACACCCTTCATGGGTCTAGAACATATTTTGAACCCAAATCCCAACTTTAGACTAGGTAGGCCTAAAATAACAAAAACAACTAACAATGACTAATTGGTGACCTTAGTCCTAATACTAACTCACCTAGTCCACATGACCTCCTAAGGCCACAAAGAAAAAACACATCTCTGAGTTGGCTAAGGTCAAATACAAGCCAAAAACTTCTAAGGCTTAAGGATTTCCTAGGTGCTCCTACACCATACTCCCCTAAACAAAAGAATTCAATCCACCCTTGGATTGAGTAAGTTGGTGTCAACCCCCAACTTCTTAAACTCACTTTCTTTGATCCATACTACATCTACATAAGATTGTCCTCTCCATTTGATCAAGTGTTCTTTATACCCCTTCTTCCTGGTCTTCTTATAAATTCTATAATCTAGTATGCTCTTAGCTTGTTTGATTGGTGTAGATGGCAAGTGTAGCTCTTCAACCTCCTGTATGACTTCATTCATACTGTAATCAGCATCAGGGATTGGGCCTTTGTACAATACCAAGTTTGCAACATTGAGGACTGGTGATAAACCCAAATTCTCTAGAAGTTCCACTTTGTAAGCATTGGCTCCATACTTGTCTAGGATACCACATGGACCAATTCTCCTCATTTAAAGCTTGTGAGGTGTTCCTTTCTAAAGTCTTGCTTTAGTAAGATGAACCATCACTAGATATCCAATCTTGAATTGGACATCCCTTCTTCTCTCATCCACTTTGGTCTTGAACTTCTTTGTATTCTTAGTGAGAGTCTTCCTAACTGTGTCATGGACTTCTTGCATAGCATATGAAAAATCCTTAGCATATCCACTGCCTTTAGCTCCATCTTTAAGGTCTCTAAGTTCATGAATGCCTCTAGGATGGATGCCATATACAATCTCAAAAGGGATTTTCCTTGTGGTTCTATTAATAGTATCATTATAAGCATATTCTTCTTGTGCCATGAGTTGGTCCTATGTCTGACCATAGTCCTTTGTCAAACATCTTAGGAGATTACCAAGGCTCCTATTTACTACCTCTATTTTAACATTTGATTGAGGATGGTAGGAAGATCCAAATGATAAGTTGGTGCCCAACTTCTACCAAAGAGTCTTCCAAAAGTGGCTCATAAAATTGGTGTCTCTGTCAGACACAATAATCAGTGGTAAACCATGAATCCTAACAACCTCCTTGAAGAATAAGGAATTTATTTGAATAGCATCATTCATTGTATTGCACGGCACAAAGTGTGACATATTACTAAATCTGTCTATAATCACATAGACACTATCCATTCCTTGTCTAGTCTTGGGTAGACCTACCACAAAATCCATACTTAGACATTCCCATAGCCTAGTTGGAATGGGTAAGGGTTGATACAGGCCTAAATTTGTAGATGTTCCTTTGGCCTTCTGACAGATAACACATCCCTCAACATATTTATTAGCATCCAAGTTCATCTTGGGCCAAAAATAGAATCTTTGGACTAACTCCTGAGTTTTATTAACCCCAAAATGGCCACTAAGTGCACCATTACATTTCTCTTATATGAGATTCATTCTTATTGACCCCCTAGGGACACAGAATTGACCACCTTTAAACAAAAGACCAGACTCCAAAGTGTATTCAGAGTATTGACTATGAAAGTGGTTTTTATACTCTTGAAATACCTTGTAGATGTTTGCAAAGTCCTCATCTTCTTCATACATGTCCTTGAAGTTGTCAATCCCCATACTCTGCAGTTGAATCTCTTGAATGGTCAATGCTCTTCTTCTCAAAGCATCTACAACTTTATTCTACAACCCTTTCTTGTGTTTGATGTTGAATGTATATGCTTGTATTTATTCAACCCACTTCATGTGCTTATGACTCAATTTTTCTTGTGAGTTCAAGAAACTCAATGCCTGGTTGTCAGAATAGACTATAAACTACTTTGGTAATAGGTAATGCCTCCATTTTCTCAATGAATGGACCAGAGTGACTGCTCAGTATAATACCTTTGCACTTAAGGATTATGCATCATTTTGTCAATGAATTTGTAACAAAATAGGCCAGTTATCATAGTATAAATAATATGTTGAACTCATTGAATAGTCAACCAGGGATGTAAACTTCAAATAGCGTCTGCAAAGTATATGCTCTAATCTATATTAGAAGTCATCACTTCCTACTCAAACTAACAAGATTGGAGAGATACTAAACTAGGAACTAGAATGAGCAATTTAATCTAAAGCTTTGAAGAACAAAACATTATGGAAGTAAACTCAACTATTTACTTATGTTGCAGGAACAACCAACAGTTCTGTTACCAATGGCTGCAGGAGAAACATAGTCCTAGATGCTTCGAATGAACTCTGAACTAATTCCTATGGATAACTTTGAAACTAGTTCCTACTGACTATGAACTACTTCACCTCCCGCATGGGCCCCCATGGAAGAGTGAATAGAATAAAACTCAAAGATGAAAAACTGAAGATCTCATTTAATTGCAAAGCATGAACATAACATGTAACAACAAGTTTGTATTTCTTCTACAATTGAATTACAAAATGATTATATAAAACTAACTGATTCTTTGACTCCCAGAGTTTTAGAAATCAACTTATTTAAAGGAAAAATACCACTACAACCTAAATCTAAGATCACTCCATCAGAAGAGGATCGTAATCAATACAAAATATCTCATAACAGAATATGGCAGTTGATCTGTAAATTGTCCCAGAATGTAGCACATGATGGGTCTAGATCCACGCACGGCATGCAATAGGAAACTATATTGACCCAGTCCTCCCATGGAGATATTGCAATGACGCTTCACCTGGCTCACATTCTCTTGACTAGTTCAACTTGAGGTCTATGGTGACAGTAACCGACCTTGACTTCTTCAGTGCCACAATGCTGGACTTTAGAACTGCTCCATTGATTCCTACAAAAGGATTATCGCACACATACCATCTTAGACACACACACACACACACACACACACACAAACACACACACACACATCACTAATATTTAGAGGAAAGTATTAAACTTAATTAATCCTCTTGCAAGACATATGGCTACAGGAAGGAAACTACCCACAAACATAGCATAAGAAAGGAATCATTCATTCAGTATATTACTTCTACATTTTATCATATAAGATCATGAGTTCCAAGCATCATACTTCTATAACCTTTTTACCATCTACCTTCCTAAATATGTCATTTTCATACATAAAATATATATAAAAACCATAATTTCAAGTATCAGTTGTAAGTAAACTTGTTAAAAAGACAGTAAAAAGTATTATAAAAGATGGCCATTAGATTGGCTCATCATTCCCCCCAACTAAGCTATTGCTGGTCTCCAACAATCATGAAGTTTTGAACTTGAGCTTGTACCCTTAAGTCATTGGAAATTCTTGCTCCTGATTCATTATCCAAATGGTTGAAGTATCCATGAGTGTTTCTTAGCTTTTCCCATCGGTGCTCTTCCTGGGTTGTGCCATAGTCCTCTGCTGTTTCCTTCACTGCCATCAAAGGTTGTAGGAATAGAGGTGGTTGGAACCTCAGTGGAATCCAATAGTTCTGTAGTGTTCTTCCCATTGATACATACCATGGAGCCCTTTGAGTAGCAAGGATTAAGTTCTGAGGGGAATGTGGTTCCCTGATTTTTAAATCATTTGACATTCCCATCCACCTGCACTGACATGTTGAAATTGCATCACCAATATTTTGGGGTGAATGCTGCTCCCAATTTGAGTATGCCTATTCCCTAACTGGTTTAACCTTATTGGATCCACTTTGATTTAGAATGATCAAAATACAATTGAGATAGCTTCTCCTAGAATCTTATATCTCAATTATGATCATCAATGGCATGTCTATCTCCTTTTTGCTATATGGTAGAGCCTGATGCTCTCTGCTTATTTCATTTTGAACCCAGGACATTAGTGCCCTTAACTGAACATCCCCCACATATAAAAGAGAGTTCCACTCCTGATCATTGGGTATATCAAGATTGTGCAAGTACAATTCACATAGAAATTTTTTGATGTCCATTGGGGCCAATTGGAAAGCATCATAAAACTCATGTGGGGTTGCCACTAAAGGATTCAAACCCTCAATGACCCTGGTCATCTAAAAATTGACAAATTGTTCTCTTAAAAATAGGGCATAAAATAGGGATGGTGATCTACATGCCATTGATTTAGGAATTAATTCGGTTATCTTTTTAACCCTTTCTTCTAGTACTGCTACTTGATCTACTTTTTGTTTAAGTTGATGAGCTTTCTCATCAATATTTCTCTACAATTTTTCTTTCTCTAGTCCCCATTGGGATTTTTCCCACAAGAATTGTTGATATAAGTGTAATCCTGTAGCAAAGGGGGTAGATAAATCTGCTGGTGGCATTGGTCCTTGATGAAATATATCAATCTATTTAGTTGCAATCTTAGGCACAGGTTTAGGTGCTCTAGGCTGAGGAGGTGGTAGTCTATGATTTTTCTATCTTATCTTGATGTGGGAAAGGATTCCCTTTCCATAAAACAAGAGTTCCAATTGAATTATTTACTTGGAAAGTCTCAGCTACATTTGCTAATGCAACCAAATCCTCTTTACTGACTTGTCCTATTATGTTCTCAATCACTTCTTGGTTAAGCATAGGGAATTCATCAGAAGGAAAGATTTCTGAGTCATCTAAATCTTCATCCATGGAATCCTCAAGGTTGTCTTGTATATCAGGGCTATTAAAAAACCCTTCTTCATTGTCTGACTCTCCATTACTTTCCATAAGAATGTAATCAATTGTTGGGACATCCTTTTCTTTTTCAAGATCCCTCTCAAAAATGTCACCAATTTTTTCAATTTCCATTTCCTTTATACCACTAGGCTCTGCAACCTCCACTTCCTCTGCAATGTCTACTTCCTCTTCTTCCACACAAGGAATTGTATCAGTGCCCTCCATTTATACTATGTTCTCTTCATCAAGATTAACCTCTACGTCCATATCTACTTTCCTAGAAGTAGTATCAATTTCTACCGATTCCTGGTCTACAGGTTCAGGGGAAGGTTGTTCAATGGATGGGGAAGATTCAATTTCTATAGTATGAGTAAGTGGGTCAATATTCTTTCTAGAAGTGGTAGTAAGTTGAGGGATTCACCTAGCAGGGGTTTGAACAGAACTCAAAGGATTCTTGCATTTTCTTTTGTTAGTGGCTGTAGGGGTTCCTTCCATGGTTTCTTCTTCAGCTTTAGGTAGGGTTTTGTCAAATGCACTATTCTCCTTCTCACTGCTAGGTTTTGGTTCAGAATTCATCATCTCCTCTTCTAGGGTTTTTCTTTGGGTTTCCTTAGAAGGTGGTTGGGACACCTCAGCAAGAGAGGTATTAGGATCTATAGTGGATTTTCTATGTTTGTTTCTCTTTTTATCAACAACAGGAGTTTCTTCTTTACAAGACTTCTTCTTGGGTGGTCTTTGGTTTGAGGAGGAAGCTTCAGGATCAATTCTTAAGACAACCTTATGAACTCCTGTTTCACATTATTCCCTTCTCCTGACACCCTGGCCTCTAGGTCTGACTACCCTAGGTGCTAAATTATCCATTTGTAAAAACTCCTCCCATGTGCCTATTGACTGTTTATTTAATTCTCGTTCTATGATAAATTTAATTAAAGAGTGATGTGAAATAGCCTAAATTTTCCTTGATTGAACTAGAGCATCTTGTTTCTATATAATATTGAATAGAAAACTAGGTAAACTCACCGGTTGATTGTCATGGTGAAGAGCACTTAGAATCTTGAAATGTACTCCATGAAGGTACTTATATCAGCCTTCACAAGTAAAGCACTAAATGATGAAAGTGGTCAGCTACATGTAATCCAAGGGTAGTAAGATTCTCGAGGTACCCTACTTTCTGTCAATATCTAGAGGAGGGTCACCATGAAGAGTAAACTGTGCCCTAGCCGAGTGCACGTCAATATCCTTTGACCATCTTTCCCCTTCTTGTGGCAACTTTTGGACTTCTGCCACTATCTCCTCTATAAATTCAATTCTCAACCTTTTTACTACTGCAAACCCACCCTGTAAAGTATTAATAAATTCATGAGCAATTTATTCATCAAATTCATTGAGGCTCAGATAGTAGTCTAACCATCCTCTTCTGTGGAACTTTTCGCAACTAGCTGCTTCTACTAAAAGAACACTGTGATGAGTCAGCTCATGCCTTTGGAGATCCCCACCCATAACTTCCACTATCAAAATACTGCCTTGTAGAACATATGTCGAAGCTTTAAATGGAGAATTCGGTTGCATACTCAAAGCTTTTGCAGACTGAAGGTGTGGAAACTTAGAAATGAACAAGTACTGAAGAACACTTGTACCAAGAATTAGAGTTATTTAAGAGAAACAAGTTTTCATAATTCATTCACGCATGTTAAGGTCCACCACTTGAACACATCGCACCCAAATCATTATTACTTAAGCTCAACCTCTAATAGTTTTTAATTCATTTACAATTGATGACATAATCATAGGTTACGAACTTTATTAAACATTTATCAGTAGTCATTTGGAAGATTTTGACAAGTTAGGAAGTAAATACCATAAAGCACTGAAATGATTGGAACAATAAAAAAAAAAAAAAAACCCTCCCCCCATCTAAGTTGAAGGCACAGGTCCCACTGTTCCACGTCTCACAAGAGAAACTAATTAAATAACACTTAACTCCAAAATAAAGTAAATAAAAATAAAATATGTATGAGAGATCATGCCACGAACCTGGAAAGAGCTGTAGGAAGAGCATCTAGTGATGAGACATGCTCAGATAGAGTGATACAGTGGAATGAAAAAGGTGGAAGAGAGATAAAGTGAGGTGATTTGTTTATTATGGAGAAGGTACTTTTGGGAAGAAAGTATTTATTATGGGGTGAAGTGAACATAGTTTAAAGTGAAGAATGAATACAAGCAACCTGCCCATATTTAGCTACTACAGGAGTCATGTGATCATCAACATATTGGAATTGCTGCATGAACTCCATGCGACTCTGAGGCTTGTGATACAACTTCAAGTGGTGGCCATTAACTAGTAACTTGAACCGAACAGGATCCACTGTAGATAACTAAATAGCTCCATTTACAAAGATAGTAAAACTATCATATGGCCCTAACCAGTGGGTTTGAAACTTACCACAAGAATGCTGGTAACGAGAGTTGTAGAGAAGAGCCCAGTCACTCACAACAAACCGCTTTTCTTTGATAAACTTGTCATGCCACTGCTTTCACTACTGCTAAACCAATTCAGTTTTAGATAAAGAAGACTTCCTCCATTTATCCACATTGTTCAAGTTGAGTATTCACTCCTTCTATGCTACAGTAAGGTCGAGGTCAAGTTCCAATTCTTTTTGGAATGTCTTATGCTCGAACTCGATAGGCATCATGTCAGTCTTACCATAGACTAATTAGAATGGGATGACTCCTGTATTAGACTTCCAAGTAGTTCGGTATGCCAACAATGCTTCAGGAATTCTAGCCACCTAATCCTTCTTGTGAAAAGCTATAGTCTTGGTAAGAATTGCCTCCAATTCTCGGTTAGTGACTTCAACCTAACCATTGGCCTATGAATGGTAAGGAGATGACTTGCCATGGCAAATTTTGTATTCTCCCATCAGAGCAGCTATAAGGTTGGAAGTGAATTGTGCCCCTTGATCAGCGACTAACTCCCTAGGAACACCAAAGAGGGTGAAAATGAACTCATACAAGAACTTAGCAACATTGTTGTCCTGAGGATGCTTCATTGGTTTAGCTTTTGCCCATTTGGTGACATAATCAGTGCAGACTAGGATATAGGACTTACCGTGAGAAGATGGGTCAATGGGTCCCATGAAGTTAATGCCCCACTTATCAAAGGATGTGACCAAAACCTAAGGCTACAGGGGTATTTCATCTATCTTAGTAGGCCTCCCCATGTGCTGGCACTGATCACATTTCTTAGTATAGTGAGCTACATCTTTGTGGAGAGTTGGACAATAATAACCAGTGACTAAAATATTGAATGTTGTTCCCTTGGTGGAAAAGTGGCCTCCACATGGTTCATCATGAAATTCCCAAAAGATATCATAAGTCTCATCCTCTCGGATGCATCAGCACATAACTTGGTTAGGTTTAGTGTAAAACATGAAATCAGCAATCCAAGAAAAGTTGAAACTTTTCTCAACTAGCAATCTGTGCTCTTTTGAAGAAAAGTGAGTTGGCATTCAACTTGTTGTGATATAATTGGCAATGTCAGCATACCATGGATTATGTTCTGACAACAGGAACAAATTTTCATCCAGAAAACTATCATCAATGGTTGCAGGATCATCAGGAACATGCAAGCGAGAGAGAAAATCAGCGACAATGTTGGATTTCCCTGGCTTGTCGATAATTGTGATGTCAAATTCCTACATGACTAGAAACCAATGAGGCAATCTTCTTGAGATAGATAGCTTATTCATTAGGTACCGAATTGCTAAATGGTCAGTATGGACAAAAATTTGATAACTAGTAATATAATGCATGAACTTATTCAGAGAAAAAATTCCTAAAAGCAACTCCTTTTATGTCACAGTATAATTGAATTATGCTCCTTGTAGATTCTTATTGATAAAATAAATGGCATGTTCAATTTCATCTTCTTTCTGGCCCAACACTGCTCCTATAGCATAATCTGAGGCATCTGTATGAATATGGAACGGCAATCCCCAATTTGGCCCGCGCAACACTGGTGCAGTTGTCAGAACTTCCTTAAGCTACAGGAAGGAATTATCACACTTGAAATTATAAGAAAAATTAGAATCCTTCTTTAACAGATTATAGAGGGGTGCTGCAATTTGGCTAAAATCCTTGATAAATCTTCTATAATATCCAGCATGGCCGAGAAAACTCTGGACATCCTTCTGCTTTTTTGGTGTTGTCAGAGTACTGATTACTGAAGTCTTGGTTGGGTCTACATGGATGCCATGTGAGGAAATAAAATGTCCCAACATGACACCTTCCTCCATCATCATAAATCATTTCTCACTATTTAGAGAGAGATTGTAGTCTTGGAAATGCTTGAGCACTCTCTCCAAATTGAGCTTTGCTTCTTCAAAAGTGTTCCCATAGGCTGTAAAGTCATCCATATAGATCTCCATACAATCAGTAGATATGTCAGAGAAAATGCTAATCACACCTCATTCGAAAGTGGCCAGAGCATTGCACAAACTAAATGGTAAGATGAAATATGCAAAGGTCCCCTAGGGACAAGTGAAATTAGTTTTCTCCTGATCTTCTGGAGCTATTTGAATGTGATTGTAACCACTAAAACTGTCTAAGAAGGAAAATTACTTCTTGCTAGCTAAATTATCAAGGACTTGATCAATAAAGGGAAATGGAAATGGTCCTTCTTAGTGGCTGTATTCAATTCCCTATAGTCAACATAGACTCTCCATTTACCTCCCTTCTTAGGCATAATGACCAAGGGTGAAACCCATTGGCTATCAGAAATGGGGTAGATGAAACCAGTGTTTAACAACTTCTGAAGTTCAGTCTTAACTATGTCATGCAAGATAGGATTAACTCTCCGCTGAGGCTATCATACAGGTTTATAATCTGGGCTAATGTAGATCTTATGAGTACAAAGTTTAGGATCTAACCCTTTCATGTCAGAGTAATCCCAAGAAAATTCCTGTTGATGTTCCTGTAGCAACTTTAGGATAGCTTTCTGGTGCGAGGGTGACAAAGCACTGCTAAAATTTAACTCTTTACACAGACTGACTTCAACCTTAATCACCTTGTCTACCATTATTATTGAGGAAACTGGAAGAGAAACCATCTCATGTGGTAATAAAGAATGAAGAAAGTGGGAGGATATAGAGTATGAACATGTATGTGGAGATGGAAAAATAGTTTCCAAGATATAGTAAGAATGTGAGCACCACTAAGGACTTTGACCATATTCATTTGTAACAAGGGATTTACTTACCTCATCTTCCTCTTTAGTAGTTAGAAATGGATTTCTATCAATTACCATGAGCTGATGGATCGAATTGGTTTCTAGATCAAGATCATCTAATTATGGCCATACAACATCCTCATCTTGCAACATAGGTTGAGTAGGGGAGTAGAGGGTCAAATTTTTGGTATGGAAGCCATTAGAAATTGTCATCTTCCCCGAACAGCAAGCTATGAAGGCATCAGTGGTGGCTAACCATGGTCTTCCTAAAATGAGAGGATACCCACCCATATCGGCTTTAGGGGAGGGAACAACAAAGTCTACTGGATACTCCTAGGAATGTAATGTAACTATGACATCTTCTATTACCCCATTTGGTTTAACAATAGAGATATCAGCAAGTTGCAAAATGGTTGGTGTATCTCGGAGGCCAACAATTTTTAAATGGGATAGTACTTCTTTGTTCATGACATTTATAGATGCACCCAAATCAACTAAGGTATTTGGGACTTGTATACCTTGGATGGTAACTGTAACCATAGGACTCCCTGGATCATAATACTTGGGGATAGTCAACTTTTCTAACATAAGATCAGACAACTGTCTGACAACATGAATGGTTTTAGGATCCTTTTTCTTCCTTCCAGGTTGTTTTATGCAAGCTTCCTGTATGGCTTTAGTATAAATAGGGACTTCTTTGATAGCATCTAGTAAAGGTATTTTTACTGTTATATGTTTCAATTGGTCAAGCAAGTCTGCTACTGCGTGGTTCACTACAGATTTAGCTTGATTGGCTAACCTTTGAGGAAATGGGGGTGCTTTGGCTACAAGAGCTAGCACATCTTCTTGGTCAATAGGTGGCTCTTCAACCTCAGTTATTATTGGTGGTTAAGGTGAAGCAAGAGTGGTTCCTAATCTCAGATGGATATCATTTAAGGCATAGCTCTGCTACTGAGCGGGTGGTTTTCTATTGGGATTAGGATTAGGCTATGCTGGTAGCTGTGTTTTCTTAGGAGGATTATTAGTGGCTATAGGAGGAGGAATTATAGCCTATTATTGTAGAGGAGGCATTAGGGCTTGCTAAATAGATGGATTAGACCATTGATTGGGTTGTTGCCAACCTTACTGAGGTTGCTGCCACCCTTGCTAAGGTTGTTGCCAACCTGGTTGAGGTTGCTTCCAACCTTGTTGAGGTTTCTACCAAACTTTCTGAGGTTTCTGCCAACCTGGATCAGGTGGTTTCCAACCCTGCTAAGGTTGCTTCCACCCTTGGGTGCCCATATTTTGAAAATTCTATCATTGACTATTATTCTTAAAATTTTGGAGAGGTTCTTCTGGCATACCTAGTCTTGGGCCCCAGGGCCTGCATTGGGAAACATAGAGCACCTCTCCATTTTAATCAATGGCTTTGAATTCAGTGGGCATTGGATGTGTCTCAAAATTTGCAATAGTCTTTTAGTTGTAGCTCTTCTTCTCTCAGCAATGTGGACAATATTCAACTAGCACAACATCAACATCTTCTTTCTTTCTCCTTGCATGCATGGTATCTATCTGAGTAGCGACATAATTAATGATGTCCTACTTGAAGTCAGACTGAAGAGTAGATAGCTCCACCTTTGACACCCCGGAGCCAGCAAAATTTTGGGGTAGGTCTCTGATTCCCCTACCCTTATTTACAGTGGCCCGAGATTAGTTCAGGCAGATATTCTTGATATCATCCCAATTTTTTTGTGTAATGTCGCCACCAGCCATCATGTCTAGAGCCTCAATGCTCCCCTCATTGACACCTTTGAGAAAAAGGTGTTTCTGAGATTCTTCATTCAAACAATGTTGAATGTTATGTTGTAGGTTGAACATGAACTTGGAGACATAATCCTCTAGGGTCTCATCCTCTTTCTAGGCCATCCTGAAGATATCATCACCTTTTAAGTCACACCCCTGACAATACTCTTTGTATTTGGAAAGAAACATGTTTCTCATAGAATTCCAATCTGCTACAACATTGGCACTGAGGCCCATAAACCATCTTAGAGCAGCTTCCTTCAGAGTTGATGGAAACAAATTGAGCTTATGTTCATTAGTTGTATAGTCATAGCTTCTATAAAGGATGTAAAACTCAAAGAGGAAGGTCTCAGAGTCTTCGGTGATGAGGCCATAGAACTTGGGCAATGCCGTAGAGGGTATGTTCTTCAAATTTTGGTTTCCCTATTGAGGAGGAATAGGGAAAGGGAAGGTTGGTTGAGCCATCCTTCGAGCAGGCCTTGGATGCTATAGTAGATCTTCTAGCTCAGCAAAAATTTCATCTAGATGCAAGGATTCTTCAGATGAGGATGATGATGATGGTAAGTGGTCAAATGCATCAACAAACACATTCTCAAATTGTTCTTCAACTTCTTCATTCACAACTTGGGGTTCCTCGATTTAAGGGTTAAAGATGTCAGTACATAATTCAATAGGTCCAGCCTGATAATTTTGAGGGAGAAAACACCCAAGATGATCGCTTCTCCTATGCATAATAACAAATGCTAAAATAAATCTAAGACAATGACTCTAGGCTAGATTAGATTGACACCATTCCCCTGCAGCAACGCCCAAAATGACTGCAAAGTATAATACCTTTGCACTTAAGGATTATGCATCCTTTTGACAATGACTTTGTAACAAAACATGCTAGTTATCATACTATAAATAATATGCTGAACTCATTGAATAGTCAACTAGGGACATAAATTTCAAATAGCATCTACAAAGTATATGCTCTAATCTGTATTAGAATTCATCACTTCCTACTCAAACTAACAAGCTTGGAGAGATACTAAACTAGGAACTGGAATGAGTAATTTAATCTAAAGCTTTGAAGAAAAACATATTACAAAAGTAAACTCAACTATTTACTTATGCTATAGGAAAAACCAATAGTTCTGTTACCAATGGTTGTAGGAGCAATAGAGTCCTAGATGCTTCGAATGAACTCTGAACTAATTCCTATGGATAACTCTGAAACTAGTTCCTACTGACTATGAACTACTTCACCTCCCACGTGGGCCCCCATAGAAGAGTGAATAGAATAAAACTCAAAGATGAAAAACTGAAGATCTCATTTAATTGCAAAGCATGAATGTAACATGTAACAACAAGTTTTTATTTCATCTACAACTGAATTACAAAATGATTATATAAAACTAACATATTATTTGACTCCCAGAGTTTCAACAATCAACTTATTTAAAGGAAAACTACCACTACAACCTAAATCTAAGATCACTCTATCAGATGAGGATCGTAATCAATACAAAATATCTCATAACATAATATGGAAATTGATTAGTAAAT
This sequence comes from Thuja plicata, assembly GCA_018584345.1. Classification (NCBI taxonomy): domain Eukaryota; kingdom Viridiplantae; phylum Streptophyta; class Pinopsida; order Cupressales; family Cupressaceae; genus Thuja; species Thuja plicata. Next base: position 2,124,434 of record MU226853.1, on the reverse strand, counting down.
TGTCCCAGAATGTAGCACATGATGGCTCTAGATCCGCGCGTGGCATGGAATAGGAAACTGTATTGACCCAGTCCTCCCGCAGAGATCTTGCAATGATGCTTTACCTGGCTCACGTTCTCTTGACTGATTTAGCTTGAGGTCTATGTTGAGAGTAACCGACCTTGACTTCTTCAACTCCACAATGTTGGACTTTAAAACTGCTCCATTGTTTCCTATAAAAGGATTATCACACACATACCATCTTCAACACACACACACACACACACACACACACACACACACACACACACACACACACATCTTTATCACTAATATTTAGAAGAAATTATTAAACTTAATTAGTGCTCTTGCAAGACATATGGCTACAGGAAGGAAACTACCCACAAACATAGCATAGGAAAGGAATCATTCATTCAGTATATTACTTCTGCATTTTATCATATAAGATCATGAGTTCCAAGCATCATACTTCCATAACCTTTTTACCATCTAGCTTCCTCCTTATGTCCTTTTCATACATAAAATATATATAAAAACCATAAGTTCAAGTATTAGCTGTAAGTAAACTTGTTAAAAAGATAGTAAAAAGTGTTATAAAAGATGGCCCTTAGATCAGCTCATCATAGAGAATACATCTCTAGGTCATAAGAATAATATCTCTTCTTAGCTTCACTCAACTTCTCCAAATGGAAGACCACTAGTCTTCCCTCCTAACTTAGGACTACTCTAATTACCACATTGTTGGCATCACACTCCATTGTGAACAATTTTCAAAGCTTGGAAACACTAAAATTGGTTGAGTTGCTATCTTCTTTTTTAGTAGTTCAAAACCACTATTATCTTGCTCATTCCAAAAAAATTTGGTCTTCATGCCTCCCTTTATTGTATCTAACATAGGATCACATATTGCACTAAAATGTTTAATAAACTTTCTATAGTATTGTGCAAGACCATGAAAGATCCTTACCTTAGTGCTTGTCCTTGGAGTAGGCCAGTTGATGATGGCCTCAACCTTGCTTGGATCCATTTTTAAGTTTCCTTTTGATAGTACAAAACCTAGATACACCAGCTCTATCTTGATGAATTCACACTTTTCTAAGTTGATCATCAACTTCTCCTCCTATAGCTTCTTAAATACCAATTCCAAGTTCTTGAGGTGCTCTTCCCTGTTGTTACTATAGATGAGTATATCATCTAAGAAAACCACTATGAAATTTCCATTGTAATCTTTTAGTACTTCATTCATCAAGCTCATGAAATTTGATGCAGCATTTGATAGGCCAAATGGCATGACTATCCATTCATACAGTCATTTAGTAGTTTTGAAGGTTGTCTTCCACTCATCCCCTTCATTCACCCTTATTTGATGGTATCCACTTTTTAAGTCTATCTTTGTGAAGTATCTAGCCCCTCCTAGACAATCCATTAGGTCTTCTATCCTAGGGATAGGGAACCTATACCTAATGGTAATCCTATTGATTTCTCTGGAGTCTATACATAACCTCCAATTTCCCCCTTTCTTAGGTGCTAATATTGTGGGTATGACACACGGGCTAATGCTCTTTCTTATAAGGCCTTGTTCTAACAATTCTTGAACTTGTCTAGCTATCTCTTCATTCTTTTGGGGATTCATTTTATAGGCTTCCTTATTGGTTAGGGTAGCTCCAGGGATTAGGTCTATTTGGTAGCTTACTGACCTCTTAGATGGTAAGGTGGATGGTTGTCCATCACTAACTATTCCTTGATACTTTACTAGCATCTCTTGAACTTCTTTGGGTAGCTCTCTCTTCTTTTCTGATTTGTCTACAACTCTTTTGGTTTCAACACTAGTGCAAATCCAATTACTTATCCTTCATCTAGAGTCTCTAAGAACTCCTTTTCACCCACCGTAAGAATATTTGGGCTAGTAGACTTCACTTTTGCATCCTCTAACAATGACTGAATCTTGTATGTCACATTGTCTTTCTTGAAAGTGTAGGAGTTTTTCACTCCATTATGCATAGCCATCTAGTCAAATTGCCATGGTCTACCTAGAAACAAGTGACATGCTTCCATAGGTAAGACATCACATAAAAATTTATCTTTATATCTCTCAATGGAGAATTCCACCCAAGCTTGTTCATTAACTAGGATATGTTTTCCTTTGTTAAGCCATGTGACTTTATAAGGGTTGGTGTGGGGTATCCTTGTCATGTTTATCCTACTGAATGCCTCCTCTGACACTATGGTTTTAGTTGAGCCTGAGTCTATGATGACTCTACACACCTTTCCCATCATTTTACACTTCACTCTAAAGAGTTCTCTCCTTTGGCTTCTCTCTTCCTTCACTGGTTCTTTTATGAGAGTTCTCCTCATCATAAGGTTTTCTCCATCCTCTGATTCCAATGGGACTTCAAGGTTCTTGTTCCCACTTGTCTCTTCATGAACATAGTTCATTATTTTTTCACCTCCTTATGAAGTACTTTCTTTCTCTAGACACCTATATGCCAGATGCCCCAACTTGTTACAATGATAACACTTCATATTGGCAAAATAGTTGCCTCTCCCTTGGCTACTACCTCTTCCTTTATTGTTTGAGTTCCTTCCTCTACTTGAGCTTCCCCTATTTAAGTTACTTTCATGTTGTTCAGTAAGCTTAGTCTCTGATTGTCCTTTAGATTCAGAGCTTCTTCCTCCATAACCACTTCTTTATCTTCTAGCATCTCTTCCTCTACCTCTTCCTCTTGAAGTATTGGAATCTTGTTTCTTCTTCAACTTATCCTCCACCTTGATAGAAATTTGGTGACACTTCTAAACTGTATATGGAGTTAAGAAACTCATCTCATCTTTAATGGTCCATTTGAGGCCATTAAGATACCTTTCTACTTTCAGCTTCTCATCTTCTACTATCCTTGACCTCATACAAAGTCTTTGTAATTCTTTAGTGGAAGAGTTAACATCTAGGTCCTTCTACCTTAGACCTTGTCTTCTCTTATGGAGTTGTATTTCATAATCCTTCAGAATGTAAGCCTCTCTTACTTTTGCTGCCATAGTTCTCCATGAAGTAATAGGCTTCTTCCCATCCTTCTCTCTCTCATCTTGGATGAAATTCCTCTCCATGAAGTAATAGGCTTCTTCCCATCCTTCTCTCTCTCATCTTGGATGAAATTCCACCAAGTGAAAGTTGATCCTCTAAACCTTGCTTTGGAAACATTCACTTTTTGAGCCTCTATGATTCCATCACACTCAAAATGGTTTTCTAAGCCCTCTATCCAATCAAGAGCTACTTCTGGTTCCATTTTTCCACTGGAAATGGGGACTCCCTCCAATGCTTTACCACTCATAGATTTTAGAGCTTTCAAGAATGGTTCTTGTTTAGTGACAGGGTTTGCTTCAGGGATTTCATCTTTTATGGCAAGGTCCTTTCCATTCCCATCAACCTTTTCTAACACTCCATCTGCCTTCTCATTCACTTCATCAACTTTTTGTTCAAGTTGAGCCAATTTGTCTCGAAGTATTCTATTCTCCACTTCTTCATCATCCACCTTCTTTGCTGGTTCAACATTTTTCACAATTGTTGATTCTCCAATGGATTTTGCAGGCTGAAACATTAACCACAAGCCTGATCAAAATAGGCTCTGATACCAATCTGATAGAAGTAAACTTCAATGGTGTGCTTGCACAATACCAAAAGACATGAATTCTCTTGTCCTAGTCCAATAAGGATCCTAATATTCTCTATAGGACTACCCTATCCTCTAGGCTCTAAGCCTAAGACTCTTACTAACTCTTCTCTAAGAGTTCAACTATTGTGGATCACCTTCAACGACTTCCACCATCAAATTTGTCTCACCATGCTCCACATTGGTTCCAAGGACTGCAATGCCAAATCCTTGAATCCTCACCAAAAATATTACAAGGGTCTTGTATATGCTCTGAATGTTCAATCCACATCCACTGAATCCAAAGTTCTTAAATTTTTCACCCTAGGTCATTTGAGTTTCAACTTCACACCCAAATTCCCTATTAGGCCTAAAACATCTATTAGCCCTATTTAGTGAGTTTTTCCAAATTTTCTCTAAAAACTTGCACAAAACCCCTAGAAATAATTAGGGAACCAATTACCCTTTTGGGATACCTAAAGGATTTTTAAGGTCTAAAGTTCCCAAGTTGTCCGTACAACACTATCCTAGAAAGTAGGGCTTTTAGGCCTATTTTGTCTCTCTGCAAGCAGCATACTGATTTCTCTTCCAAACTCTATCCAAATGGATTATTTAAGTTATGAACTTGAAACTAGGGAATTATAGGACTCTACCCACACTAACTCCACTCTTGGTTTAGTTCTCCATCTCATACCCTTGTCTCTGCAAATGATTTTCTCCTCACCATACCTCTAACCGGATTGTCCTAGCTTGCCTAGGGCATGGTCTTTAAAATAGAAAAACACCTTCCCTAACCTCCTACTTCTATATAAACTATATAAAGTGGCTCCCCTATGCATTTAATCCAACCTTTTATGTTTTCCATGGTTTAATTTCATGGGGGAGCCATGAAAGTAAAATTCACACTGGATCACACCAGCAGACTACCTAGTTTAGGATTATCTTTCTACATAGAACAAACTAACTCAAAAATGATAACACCCTAAAATAAAAGTTCTTAAAATACACCCCTCTACATGAAACAATATCTGGATCTTATGATTAAATCCATAAACAAGCTCTGCAACACCAAATGCTTGAAACATACACTAACACAGAACTGCAGTCGCTTATGCTATTCCAAAACTTGCTTACAAAAACTCTCTCCTAATGATTCAAGCCTAAGAGTGTCTTAGATTCCATTCTCCACTATTCTAGGCCATTTGAAATCAATTCCCACTCATACATTTGTGGGAATCAAATGTTGCCGAGTTGCATGCAACATTTGCAATTTCTTGCAAATGTTGTCATGACAACTTTTGGCATCTTTTGCATTAACTATGCAAACTATAATCTAGGGCATCTAGGATATTTAGTTCAATGGACTAACCCAATTTAATGAGCTTAAGGCATATTTTACACCCTTCGTGGGTCTAGAACACATTTTGAACCCAAATCCCAACTTTAGACCAACTAGGCCTAAACTAACCAAAACAACTAATAATGACTAATTGGTGACCTTAGTCCTAGCAATAACTTACCTAGTCCACATGACCTCCTAAGGCCACAAAGGAAACACACATATCTAACTTGGCTATGGTAAGATACAAGCCAAAAAAATCTAAGGCTTGAGAATTTCCTAGGTGCTCCTGCACCACTTATTAACCACATGATCCCAATACTGATCACCCATACCTTTAAGATAGAGCTTCATCCAACCACACCATACTTATTAGTTATCTCTTGTAAATTTAGGACCTTCTTTTCTCATCATCTTCAAATATTTACCTAAAGTTGTTAAGATTCACCACAATATAGGACCAAAGCTGTGATACAAACTGTTAGTCCCGAGGTTAGATTACTGAGAGAGGAGGTGAATCATTGATCTACCAATTAAACCAAACTTATCCATTTTAAAACTTAATCCACCATTCAAAAGATTAACCTTAATAATATAAAATAAAAATCATAAGCATCCAAATCCATCAACAAATTTGACGCATATTTATGTCATGGAAACCCAAATAGGGAAAAAATCACGGTGGGGATTAGTACCCACTAAATAATGTACTCTTCTGAAGTATGCCCTATGAGGAGCTTAACCCTATTAAAATTTTACAACACTATTAGGTGCTCCATGGTTAATCTATTTACCTTCGGTCTGTTAGGACCTTTACCCTATTAATATTAGCCTTTTTAGATAAATTTAAACACTTGAAAAAGTATGACCTTGTTAGAGGATTTACATCAAAGATATGTTAGGATTTACCCTATTAAGAGATTTAACCTATTGCAACTATTAGGGAACAACATAAAGAATGATATGTAGACCAACACTACCTTTGCTTGATCAGATCCACTGAAGCACACAAAATCTTCTCAACACATGATCAACACTCTTAACCTTCAACTTCATCCATTATATACTAAAATTTTAATTCCTCCACCTTGATCAAACCCTAAATTAGAATTTTAAATATCCTGCTCAAATTCAACATGCCACATAACAAAATTAAATGCATAAAATATATTTCCAATGATGCATCGGCCAATATAACGATTTACATAGAATGTTGTGTCAATGAGTCAAACATGTTCTAACCAAACACAAGCTTCCTCAAGAATCTTCTCCACATGCTAACATCAAGAAATATGATGTCAGATCATCACCTCCAATCATGAAGACTAGATCGTGACCAACTCAATCGATTCCACCAAAAACTTCACATTGATCATTGATCAAAGATTTATGACCTATTGATCAAGAAAACAAATATTGTAACCTGTTAACAACTTTATCTCTACTCACTGGTCACATATCCTACACATCGGTCACTCAAATTAGTTTTGGTTGTAATTGTAGCATCTAAATATAGTTGGCCATCATATCCCATGATTGCGCCAAAAGATACAACATAGATTTGAGAAGATATTCAAATCATCTAAGATTTGTCATTAACTATTCTAGCAATTGCATTGTTATACTTCAACTAATCACAAATTTCTCATATGATCACTTCAATAATAGTGGTCATGCATTAGACATCCATAGACACACCTAAGTCTACCATAAAAATAGAAACTATTGAAACTTTTCGTAACCATTAATTTATCACAACCACGCTTGGAAACATACTAATAACACAAAGTCAATAATTGACATCATTAACAACATAATATTTGATCATCCCATAATCAAATCTAATCATTACATTTCCAAAAACCACTTACCATCACTACATCTTATAATGCCAAGATATGGTAGAAGGAATGTTTACACTATTGTTTCTAATGAGATGAAACAAAATTTGTTTCCTTTAAAGGAACCTATTAATAGTGGATTATGTACCAATACAAGGATTTTTTTGGTAGATGGAAAGAAATTTTTGGATGGCATGGAGAATAATAATGTATATTTTTATTTAGTACCTAAGGAGTCTAAGAAGACTGATTTGGTAGAAGAATATCCTAAGGAGATCGTTGGATTGTTGAATGAGTATGCAGGTGTCATATATGATAATGTACCTAATGGATTACCATCGGTAAGGAGTATTATTCAATGCATGTATTTTATACCAGGAGCTATTTTACCAAATAAAAAAACATATGGGGTGACACTGACAGAGAATGAAGAACTCAATAAGCAAGTGCAAGATTTGTTGCAGAGAGGGTTGATCAGAGTAAGATTAAGTCCATTTGTAGTACCTATTGTATTGGCACATAAGAAATATGGACAATGGAGGATGTGTACCAATTCAAGAGACATTGATCAAATTACAATTAAGATCAGTTTCCTTTGCCATGGATGGATGATTTGATGGATTGTTTGAGTGGAGCTTGTAACACCTCAAAATTAGCATCTTGCAACTCTAACCAATTTTTTTGCATTTGTCATTCTTATGAATCATCTAAGTCCTATTGTACTAGGCAATTCTAAGTTTTGACTGACTTACTCGACCTAAGTGTCAAATACAGAAAATCCTAAATTTGCATTAATCATACATCATATTTAATTCCTAAATACCTATTTGGCTAAACAAACCTTATGATCAAATTAATTTAATTAATATAGTCCTATCACTTTAATTAATTTAAATTCACCCTCTTTAGCTGAGACACATGAAAAAGGAATTAAATAATATTTAATTGTTAGATAAATATCCTCATTTCAATAATTGAATTTAATTATTTAAATAATTGAGAAAAAGCAATTATGAGGTCATATTTATTTAATTAATTGGATAATCTCTCAAAAATCTTTCTTTTATTCAGAAATAGAATCTTTGAATTAATTGTGCTTTAAAGAGAAAGAAAACAATTTAATTCAAATAAAACAGAATTAAATCAAAGAAAGAAAACAGCTAAAGTAGAAAGAAAACAATTTATTGTATTCTTTTGAATAAAGCTTTTTAATTCAAACTGGCTTTTCTATCTGTTTTATTTCAAAGAGGAAAGTTTCTATTCTGATCATCTCTGAGTCTATAAAAGGACTCTCATTCTTCATTCAAAACCCCACTCATTTTTTATGCATTGTTAGAATACTGAATTATTGTCACATTTCTTAGTATCTCATATAGAATAGTTTCATTATTGCAATAGATTACTTTCAATTTCTTGAATAATTGCATTGAAATCATGTCTTAGAATATTCTCACATCTTTCATTTCTTAGAATAATCTTGCTTTTTATTGAATTCATGGAGAAAAATCCTTTGTTCTTAGATTGGTCTATGGTTGTGAGACTCTCGTTCTGAGAGAAATTTCAAAAACCATGTCTAGATAGAAGGCAATAGGTCAAATCATGCAGGCAGGCAGGATAAATAATCTCATATTCAGTCTTGTGTGTACCTGGTGAAGAAGGACTATGTTGAAGTGTATGGTGAGTTAACAAGGCCAAATTTACCACATACAGAGCTAAGTATTTTACCAAGGTTGACTTGTAGAGTGGCTATCATTATATTAGAATCAGAGAAGGTGATGAGTGGAAGATTGCATTTAAGGAAAATGAAGGATTTTATGGGTGGTTGGTAATTCCTTTTCAATGGTCTAATGCACCTAGTACTTTCATGAGGTTAATGAATGAAGTTGTGAAGAAAATTTAGGATATAGAATATTAAACTTTAAACTTTATAAGCCAAAAATTTAATGAAAATGCTAACATAGTAAATTCCAACACAATAACGGGTATCTGCACCAAGTTGTGAACCAAAAAGGGGGGTATAAGTGGACACATTTTTTCTGAAATTGGGTAAACTTGAACTTGGAACAGAGGTTTGAGGGTCATGCACTCAAAATACAAAGATGTGTAAGACATAAAAATCGTATTAGTCTGAATCTAGTTTCTAAAATACTAATTTTTTTTAAAAACCAATAAGATTAAGTGGGTCAAACCTTGTGCGCACAAAAACCTGTTCCTTATTTTTTTAGAAAAATATAACATAGTTGTTTCCGTGAGCGGTACAAAAGATATAGTTATATTCAGTATTTTTAAAATCCCTTTTGTAGGATGATAGGTAAGAGTGAGATCTAGAAGTTGTCTATTTTTTTATAATTTTCTGATGAGTATTTTTTTTTTGTGATTTTTTGAAGTGACCGCATCCTGAAATTTTGGTACCTTTTCGTGCGCTGGGCATAACTTGCATCAAAATAATCAAAAATGATTTTTTTTTAAAAAGTGTGTAGAATCAAGTGTAGAACAATAAAATGTGATTTATTTGTAATTTGGTTAAGTATATCAAAAGTTATTAAAAAAATGGTAGACATATGTCTGTGAGGACTGTCAAGACACTGGTAAAGAAAATTAAAGTTTACTATGCTAATGTTGTCCAAAAATAGAAACATTTTTATGGTTAGAAAGCTAAGAATATGTATGAGATTATGGTGAAAATTACAGAGCTACCCTATTAACAAATTGCAAAATTGATGAAGATAAAGTTGAGAATTAATCTTAGAAGATGAAAAAATGTCTAAAAGAACAAAAATGGAGGGAAAATGAGCCTCCAAGACTTTGGGTCATTTTCCAAGCCTCTTCCCAAGCCATAACCTGATCAGGTTTCTAGATTTCAAATAAACCGATCGGGTTCTGAAAATAAAAAAAGTACTTTTTCAACTTCTCCATAACCCGATCAGGTTCTGGAGATTAAAATGCACAATTTTTTACTTCTTCAAAACCCGACCGGGTTATGAAGAAGTAAAAATTATACATTTTACTCTCTCTCTCTCATAGTTTTTCAAAACCCAATTGGGTTTTGAGGAATTAGGAGCATTGAGCCTTTATGTTCACATATCCCAATCGGGTTCTTAAGTCCTCAGAACCTTATCAGGTTCTATTGAATTACAAACGTTGCTTGCTTCAACAGTCTTAAAATAGTCTTTACAAGCTGTGCCGAGGTCCCATTGCTTTTTTCTTATTTTTTTGCGCCACTAACATACATGCCTGCAATTGTTTGCATGTTTTTTATTTGCAATGATTGAATTTTGTTAATTATTGGTGTTTTTGGTGTTATTTTACCATTGTAAGTTCTCATTTCAAGAAAATGGTTGATTTTTTCTTATTTTTTGGATTTGATGTTCACATGTTATTCTATGTTCATGATATTATTTGTAGGGTCCATTCAATATGAACAATGGGAAAGAACAAAAGAGGAACAATTGAACAATGAGAGATAGAAAAGGAAAGAAAAAGGGAGCACATGAGGAGAATATGACAACCTATACATCATCAAATGCATGCAATGTAAGTGATTAAAATAAAAATGTTAATGTTAATGTGACAAATGAACCTAATTCATCTAATGTACCATTTTAATTCAATATAATTAATGAACAAAATGCACATAATGAAAATGAAAATGTTCAACATACACCAATTGAAATGATGGGGATACAGGAACCTAAACATTACAGAGAGCCTTACAAATCGTATGCCACATCCAAAACACTTTTTGGATATGACACAAACACAATTTTATGAAAGAATTCTACAAAGATTTCTTCAAATTAAAATTAGTCAAAGATTTTTTGAAATGACAAAACCCTTTTACGTCAAGATTAATCATGCGCACACCACATGTTGTTGCAGGGTACATATTGAATTTTCCATACATTATGAAATATATCGTCATGTTTGTTTTCCTTTGCACACTAACACTATTTTGTAGGAATGTGGTCTTCAAGCACCTCCTATGTCATCAAGAGATTTTATGTCAAGTGTATTATGCAATCAAGATAATGGTTCCATTTATTAATTATAAGATGATGTGTTTCAATGGGTCTTGTAGTGCATGTGGTGGTAGGAGAAAGTTGTGGATATGTCACCATCTAGAGAGATCAAATGAGATCGTAAATACACTAGTTTCTTTTGGAAAATACAAAAAGGTAACTTATGGTCTAAAAGATGGAAAACAACTTAAGAGGTGTGGGTTAGTGAAAAATGATATATGCATAGCTGATTTTATAAATATTTTTCAAGAGAAACTAATTTATCAGTACATACGTCATTCACATAGAGGTAGGTGTCTGGATGAGCAATTCAAGATATGTAAGGACACTTTTCCCCTTGGTACTATTGTCTGCATTGTTATTTTGCTGAGAATTATACACTTAAACCTTAGAATGAAGTGTAAGCATTGTATTTCCATTCTATACAAGTGAGGATCTTTGTACATATAGCATTCTTTCATGCACATGATAGCACAAACGTAGAAGGTTTTAAGAGAGTATCACTTCTAAATCAGTGACGATCGTAGACATTCATCAAAGTTTGTGCAAGGTTGCTTCAAATTTTTCTATGAGAATTTAAGGGAAAGAGGTATTGAGTACAACCAACACATAATATGGTCAGACGATTGCACCTCACAATTCAAGAATGAAAGGATATTCTACTGGTTGAGTAGGATACATGTGAAAAATGATGTTCAACATTTTTTGAATTTCACCGAGATGGGGCATGGAAAAGGTGAGCATGATGGTGCAGGTGCACGTGTAAAAAGAGCTCTTTCCAGAGAGGAATTGAAGTATGAAGGTGGTGTAGAGTTAATAAATGCATAAACAATTGTGCGATGGTGCAACTCTACGATGGGAACAGATAATGAAGGTAAGTATATGGTTAATAAATTTTTTTGGTTGATAGGTGAGTCTAACATTGAAAACTATCTAGATTGTTGTACACTTACAGGATCAAGTGACATGCACTCATTTAGAAGTTCAAATGAAACATCGTTGGGTATTTCTACTAGATTAATGATATTTTTTTGCTTGTCTTGTATGAATTTTGCATGGGAGGAATGCGAATCAAAAGAGTGGGTTGACGAACGGTCTTATAGAACTTTGCAACCACTTGATACATATATACTTCCTAGAGCACTACAATTGAGCCAGTTTGAAGCATTAACAAATTTTAATCACACATATAACCTAGTTGAACCAGGCAATTTCTCAATTTATTCTTCATTTTGAGATGAAACCTATTGAACCTACTTGAAATTATTTTATTAGGTGGTTGAGTGTTTAGGGTGTTAACTTATCCCTCAATAAATTGCAGGTCATTTATATACAGTTGTTGTAGATGAGAACAATGATGAAGGGACCGATTACTTTTTGTGTCTTTGTATTGAGGTACTTTTTGTTTCTTTGTATTGAGGGAAAAAAGAAATTGACAACTACAGTCATTGATGGAGAGGGTATTGAGTACCCAATAGGATCCATTGTTGTGACAGGGACATGGATTAGAAGGTGCGCTATCAAAATATAATGTGTTCTTGTTTTTTCCAACTTTGAGACCTCTTACCATCATTCTATTACACTTTATATGTTGAATTTTGTATTAATTTATGCTTCTATGAAATGCAGGTACCCTATCCAAAAATTGAACAAGTGGTTGTTTGATGACTATGAGACACAGACATAATTTGCATTACTCGAACCTTCTTGTTGCAACAAAAATTGAATTGATAAAGTATATTGGTAGACCTCGTAAGAAGAATTTATGGAAACTTTGTGAATTTGAACATGAGGCAATACATGATACAATAAGGGTTAGAGATGATCCAAAAGGTTTTCTCAATCAGTTTTAGGCCATCGTGAAGAATTATTCTACAAAATGGTATAATTATTTTGACAATTTTGTATATAAATTTTGAGAAAAAATCTAAATTTTCTTTTTTGTAAATATAAACGACTATGAAGTGGTCTACATGCATATTTGGAGACCGCGTTTTGTATATTGAAAGAAGATCAAATTGTATATAAAAGTAGCCATGGGTTAATTTGTATATACCAAGGATCCACATTTTGTATAGTTTACTGTGTACCATTTAACTAAGAGGATATGAGTGAATTATGATTCATTAAAATTATGTGTGGAATGAATGTGATAGGGGAGCCTCTATAAAGTGTACATATGTAGGTAGGAGGTCAGAGGAGTTGATTTGCAATTCTTAAATCCATGCCCTAGGTGAGCTGGGATAGTACGGTTAGAGGTATGGCAGGGGAAAAGAAGAGTGCAGAGACAAGGGTGTGCATGGGAGTACTAAACCAAGTGTGGTCTCAGTGTCATTAGAATCTCATAGACCCATAGTGTCGAGTTTAGAACCCACCCAATCCATTTGGGTTGATTTTTGCATAGAAATCATAGAAGTACTTGAGAGGAGGCAAAATAGGCCTAATAGCCCTACATTTTAGGACAGAGGTGTACGGAAACTTTGGGAACCCTAGAACTTAGAAATATTTTAGGTTTTCCAAAAGGATATCTGGATCCTAAATTATTTTTTGAGGGTGTGTCAAATTTTTAAGCGAAAATCAAAAAAAACTCACTGGATAGGGATAATTGGTGTTTTAGGCCTAATAGGACAATTTGGGTGCAATTTAGGAAGTCGACCAAGTAGGGATTGAAGACCTATGAAATATGGATTATATGGATGTAGACTGATCATACAAAGAGCTTACACAACCCTTGTAGCATGTGTAGAGTTGGTGAGAATATTTTAGCATTGGAATTCTTCAAAGCCAAAAATAAGCATTGAGACAAAACTAGTGATGGATGTCCTTCAAGTTGAAACACAATATTTATAACTCTTAGGGAAGAGTTAGGAGTAGTAATAGGCTCAGTGTCTATAGAATTGTGAGAACCTAGAGTGGATTTAGGATCCTAAAGTGGACTAGGACAAGCAAGGTCTTGTCTAGTGTATTGTGAAGCACATCTTGGGGTTACTTCTATCAGAGTGGTATCAGAGCCTCTTTTGATCAGGCTTGTGGTTAATGTTACAACCAGAGGAATCCATTAGAGAGTCAAAAATGGTGACTAATGATGAGTTAGCAAAGAAGGTAGATGAAAAAGAGGAGGAGAATAGATTACTCTAAGATAGGTTGGCTCAATTGGAGAAAAATTTGGATGAAGTTGATGGAAAAGTAGATGAAGTGAAGGATAGAATGGAAGGGAAAGGCAAGGAGATTGTCCTTGAAGATGAAGTCCCTGAAGCTGATCCTATCCTAAATGAAGAACCAATCCTAAAATACCTAAAGGCTATGAGTGGAAAAGCAATGGAAGGAGTTTCCATTTTCAGTGGAAAAATGGAACCAGAGGTAGTCCTTGATTGGATAGAGGGACTAGAGAACCATTTTGAGTGTGATGGAATCACAGAGGCTCAAAAAGTGAAGGTTTCTAAAGAAAGACTGAGAGGGTCTTCTCTCACTTGGTGGAAATTCATCCAAGATGAAAGAGAGAGAAGGAAGGGAATGTTGGAATTATATTGAGATAATTTGTACTGAGAGGGGAGGGGTGAATCAGTACCTCTAAAACTTTTCTTGGTTAGCCCATTAACCCTTAGTCATCAGTTTGTAATTTAACTTATCTATCTATTCATCTTTCTTTATGAATATGAAATCATATCATACATTCTTTTGATATGTAACAATAATAGAAACATTCATGAAATTAGATAACACATGACACAAGATATGATATTGTAGAAAACTCCTGATAAGGAAGTAAAAACTGTGGTGGGGATTGTTACCCACAAACTTCACTATCTGCAGATAAGAAGAGCCGGTTAAGGCTTACAATTTTGGTCACTTCTGATGACCTACCCTGTTAGGAGTATTACAGTA
>MU226853.1:2097494-2109545 GCA_018584345.1 Thuja plicata | reverse complement strand
AATTGCTGATAATAGATCCTCTAAAGCTCCAAAAATACTATTAATCATCCTTCCATGATTGAGTATTACCTTTATCTGCTCGTCGGTAGCCTCTGTGTGTTCTTGATAACTGATGTATTTTGTTTCTAATCTTTTGCATGAATTCTGCCTTCTACTCCTTAGATGCTCTTCATGGCTATCAATTATGAAGAATTCATGTACTCACAATTGAGTATGAGCATCTATTTATACTAGCTTAGGTTTAATTCTTGATTCATGCATTCACGGGTTAACTCTAGACTCAAGATATACAACTTGATCTTGATCTGTAGTTAGATATGCTTTAGATCCATTAGGATGCTTTAAAGCATTTACATAAAGCTTGCATGACCATCTAATATGATTTAAAACAAAATAAAACTCTATAAATAGAATTACATTACTTTAATCATCATGTAAAACTCAGATCCACAATTTGCGGGTTCTTGATCTATTTGTTGGTTCTGATGGTCGGTGTTCTTGGTCGTTGGTGTTCCTTACTTTGAACATGTCATCGGGTATGCTTGTCTGTTCCTGTCGGGTTGTTCTTGAAACTATGTCACCGGTAATGCTTGTGTTCACTGGCGATGCTTATGGTTGTTGGTGATGGTTGTCACATTTATACTTAGCATTTTTCTCAAAATTCTTTGTCCTATCAGGTATGCTTGCATTTCATTGGTACTACTTGTGGTTCACCAGTGATTCTTTCTTTCTGTCCGTAATGCTTGCTATCTATGTTTTTTGTTTGAGTATACTAATGGAAAAATAATTTCATCAAGGAAAAGGCCCATTACTTCATGGAAGGTTATGGTATCAAGAGTAAGAGATGCTTATATCCCTGAGGATTACAAAATCTAGTTACACAAGAGAATACAAGGTCTAAGGAAAAAGGACCTAGATGTCAACTCATACACTAAAGAGTTTTAGAGACTTTGTATGAGGTCAAGAGTAGCAGAGGATGAGAAAGTGAAAGTAGCAAGATATCTTAATGGACTTAAATGGACCATTCAAGATGAGATGAGTCTTTTGACTCCAGACATAGTTCATAAATGCCACCAAATTGCTATCAAGGTGGAAGACAAGTTGAAAAATAAACAAGATTCCAATACTTCAAGAGGAAGGGGTAGAGGAAGAGATACTAGAGGACAAAGAAGTGGTTATGGTGGAAGAAACTCTAAATCTAAAAGTCAAGCAGAGACTAAGCTCACTGAAAAGCATTAAGGAAACTTTAATAGAGGGATTTCAAGTAGAGGAAGGAACTCTAACAATAGAGGAAGAGGCAGTAGCCAATGAACAGGCAACTATTTTTCCAACATGAAGTGCTATCACTATAATCAGTTAGGACATCCAACATATAGGTGTCCAGAGAAGGGAAGTACCTGTCAAAGAGGTGACAAAAGAGTGAACTATGTTCATGAGGAGACAAGTGGAAACAAGAACCCTGAAGTACCGTTAGAATCAGAGGAGGGAGAGAATCTCATGATGAGGAGAACCCTAATCAAAGAGCCAGTGAAGGAAGAACTTAGTCAAAGGAGATCTTTATTTATAGTAAAGTGTAAGATGATGGGAAAAGTGTGTAGAGTCATCATAGACTTAGGGTCAAATGACAACATAGTGTCAGAGGAGGTAGTCATTAATTTGAAAATGACAAGGATACCCCACACCAGTCCCTATAAGGTCACTTGGCTAAACAAAGGACAACATGTCCTAGTTAATGAGCAAGCTTGGGTAGAATTCTCCATTGGGAGATATAAAGATAAAGTTTTATGTGATGTCTTACCTATGGACACATGTCACTTGATCCTAGGTAGACCATGGAAATTTGATAGGAAGGCCATGCATGATGGAGTGAAAAATTCATACTCCTTCAAGAAAGACAATGTGACATACAAAATCCAGTCATTGTTGGAGGATTCAAAATTGAAGTCTACTGGTCCCAATGTTCTCATGGTGAGTGAAAAATATTTCTTAGAGACCTTAGAAGAAGGAGAAGGAGTTGGCTTTGCACTGGTGTTAAATCCAAAGGAAGTTGTAAACAAAATAGAGAAGAGGATAGAGTTATCAAAAGAAGTCCAAGAGATGCTAGTGAAGTATGAAGGAATAGTGAATGATGGGAAACCATCAACCCTACCCCCTAAGAGGTCTGTAAGCCATCAGATAGACCTAATACTAGGAACTACCCTACCCAATAAGGCAGCCTATAAAATGACTCCCCAACATAATGAAGAAATTTCTAGACAAATCCAAGAGCTTCTAGAACAAGGCCTTAAAAGAAAGAGCATTAGACCTTGTGTCATGCCCACAATCCTAGCCCTAAAAAGGGAGGAACTTGGAGGTTATGTATAGACTCCAGAGAAAAAATAGGATCACCATTAGGTATAGGTTCCCTATCCCTAGGATAGAAGACCTAATGGACTATTTAGGAGGAGCAAGGTACTTCACAAAGATAGACCTAAAAAGTAGTTATCATCAAATCAGAGTAAATGAAGGGGATGAGTGGAAAAAATCCTTCAAGACTATAGAAGGACTGTATGAGTGGCTTGTCATGTCATTTGGGTTGTCAAATGCCCCATCAACATTCATGAGGTTTATGAATGAGGTACTTAAAGAATAAAAAGGAAATTTTATAGTGGTCTACTTAGATGATATACTCATCTATAGTAAGACAAGGGAAGAACACCTCAAACAATTGGAATTCGTTTTAAAAAGCTGTGGGAGGAGACATTTATGATCAACTTAGAAAAGTGTGAATTCATCAAGACAAAGTTAGTGTACCTTGGTTTTGTGCTATGACAGGGTAACTTAAAGATGGATCCTAGCAAAGTGGAGGCCATCATCAACTAGGCTACTCCAAGAACAAGCACTGAGGTAAGAATTTTTCATGGCCTAGCACAATACTATAGAAAGTTTATTAAGCAATTTACTGCAATCTATGCTCCTATGTTGGACACTATTAAAGGATCCATGAAGACTAAGTTTATTTGGAATGAACAAGCTAACCATAGTTTTGAGCTACTAAAAAAGAAGATTGCAACACAACCAATTCTATTTTTTCCAAGCTTTGAAAAGCTATTTAAAGTGGAGTGTGATGCTAGAAATGTGGCAATTGGAGTTGTCTTAAGCGAGGAAGGAAGACCAGTGGCTTTCCATTTAGAGAAGTTGAGTGAAGCTAAGAAGAAGTATTCTTCTTATGAACTAGAGGTGTATGCTCTATTCTAGTCACTGGGAAAATGGAGGCACTATTTTCTTCCCAAAGATTTCATAGTCTATTCAGACAATCAAGCCTTGAGCTTCTTGAACTCACAAGACAAATTGAGTCATAAGAATATGAAGTGGATTGAATACCTACAAGCATATACATTCAATATAAAACACAAGAAGGGATTGCAGAACAAGGTTGTAGATGCCTTGAGTAGAAGAGCCCTTACTATCAAAGAGATCCAACTGCAGAGCATGGGAATAGAAAACTTCAAAGATCTATATGGGGATGATGAAGACTTTGGAGACATTTATAAGGTATGTCAAGAATATTAGAACCACTTTCATAGTAAATATTTTGAATATACTTTGCAAAGTAATCTCCTATTTAAAGGAAGTCAACTATGTGCCCCTAGAGGGTCTATAAGGGAGAATTTGATTCAGGAGAAGCACAATGGTGCATTGAGTGGTCATTTTGGGGTTAGTAAGACATAAGAACTTGTTCAAAGATTTTACTCTTGGCCAAAGATGAATGTTGACATTAGGAAATATGTGGAAAGTTGTATTGTTTGTCAGATGGCCAAGGGAATATATACTAATGTTGGTCTATACCAACCACTTCCTATCCCAACTAGACCATGGGAGTGTTTAAGCATTGACTTTGTGGTTGGATTGCCTAAGTCAAGACAAGGGATGGATAGTGTCTATGTGATAGTAGAAAAATTTAGTAAAATGGATCACTTTGTGCCATACAAGACAACCAATGATGCCAGTCAAATAGCTTCTCTTTTCTTTAAAAAGGTATTCAGAATACATGGATTTCCCTTGAGCATTGTATCAAATAGAGACACCAAGTTTATGAGTCACTTTTGGAAGACTTTGTGGCAAAAGTTGGGAACCAACTTATCCTTTGGATCTGCATACCATCCTCAGACTAATGGTAAAATGGAGGTAGTTAATAGGAGTCTTGGAAATCTCTTAAGATGCTTAACAAAGGATCATGGAAAGACATGGGACCAACTCATAGGCCAAGCTGAATATGCTTACAATGATACTATGAATAGGACTACTGGTAAAAATCCTTTTAAAATTGTCTATGGCCTACACCCTAGAGGCATTTATGAGCTTAGAGAACTAAAAGATGGAGTTAAAGGAAGTGGATATGCTAAGGAATTTGCATATACTATGCAAGAAGTTCATGACATAGTCAGGAAGACACTGATTGACAACACTGAGAAGATCAAGAGTAAAGTTGATGAAGGAAGAAGGGATGTTCAATTCAAGGTTGGGGATCTAGTGATGGTACATATTAACAAGGCTAGACTACAGAAAGGAAACCCACACAAAATACATATGAGAATAATTTTCCCTTGCACTATACTGGCCAAGTATGGAGAAAATGCTTACAAGGTGGAGTTACCAGAGAACAATGGCTTGTCACCTGTATTTAACATTGCAAACTTGGTTCTGTACAAGGGACCAATCCCTGATCCAGATAAAAGTTTGTCTAAAGTCATCCAAGAGGTAGAAGAACTCCATTTTCCCTCTACACCAATCAAGAATGCTTAATGCATACTAGAATCCATAATTTATAAGAAAAAAAGGAAGAAGGATTACGAAGAATACTTAGTGAAATGGCAAGAACAACTAGATGCAGATGCAACATGGATAAAGGAGTTAGAATTCAAAAATTTGGGCATTGATCCTGACTTACTCAATCCAAGGATGGATTGAAAACTTTTCACTTTGGGAGGATCGTGTAGGAGCACCTAGGCTAACCTCTAAACCCTAGATGTTTTGGCTTGTAACTGTGTTGCCCCATTTTTGTTCTCCAGTTTTTTAGACAAAAATGGATGTTTTGTGTGATAGTAATGGTCTTGTAATCACTATGAAAATTTGATTCTAAGCCTAGATTTACCCTTAGGTTAGGAGGCCTTTATTGGATTTTCCCAAATTGACTTCTCTTCTTGTGAGCTGGGGGATATTTGTCAGATTCAAGTTATATATTGGGTAGGTTGAGATCCCAAATCCAATAAAGGTCATGTTTTGAATATCTCTAACAATTTTTTCATGTGTATTTGAAATGTTTATCCTCGATACCTCATTTTTTCTTGATGGTAGAAAATAAGTTTTGAGCTTCTCCTTGGTGGAAAAATGATTCTCGGCTTTCTCTTTGGCAGATTTTCACCTACAGAGTGCGTGTTCCACGGATGACAAGTTAAAGAATATCAGTGGTTGGTGGAAGTTAGAGATAGATGATTTGAAGTCAATATGACTATTTCACACAAGGAGATTCTCCACAGGTTAAAGGAAGGATCAAATGCTGAAGGATTTGAGTAAGACTTCTCCCTGGCACAAAATCAGAAATTATCTTCTCCTCAACGGGCTTTGACTCTTGAAGGTGATTTTCTGCCAAATGACATAAGTGAAGTGATAGGTCATGGATACTATTGAAATATGTGGATAAAACTTTTACAAAGGCAATTGAAACCATTTGACTCTAATATTCAATGAAAAATCTAAAGAAAGGGCTTATTGGCGGAAAAGAAAAAAATATCTTCTCCATTACTCCAATAGGCGGGTTTTAGCTTGCGGGGTGTATTTTCTACTAAATCATTATGCACAATGTCTTTAAAGGAAATTCAATCTCACATGCGACCTAAAGCATAAATGAAAGATAATAAAGCTGTCACATGTCATTGTAGCATTATAAAAAGACTAAAATTGCCCTTGGTGGATTTCTAAGTAAGGAGTACTCAAAAAGAATTTCTCTGCCAAAGGAGAAGCGGAAAAGTTATTTTCCACTACTTCCAGATTGTTACCATTACACCTACCATAAGTGACAAGACACTTTATAACGGCCTGTAGAGGTGTAGTAATAAATTCAAATAAAGTTGTTTACTTCATAAAGGACATTTTCACATTGATTAAGTCTTTTTCATCCACGTGGTGTGAGAAATAGGCAATTAATGGTAAGAAGTCAAAATTTATAAAAATTAGATAAGTGCGGTAATAAGAGTTACCATCTATTGTCAATTTAACTTAATTAATCTCTAATTTTTAGTGCTTCTTGCTTTCATATTATTGAGGTGAAACTTTTGTTTCCCAATTCAAGTTAAGCTAAACATGGCCACCAGATTCATGGGATTAATGGGTTTAATGGTATCACCTTTGAATGACACAAAATCACAGATAATTCTCTGAGGTTATTTGACATGTAGAGCTTTCGCAATAGGTTGAATGTAGAAAGAATACATCCCATTATAGAAAAGTTGAAGGAAAGTAGATTAGTTGAAGCCGCTAGCTTTTGTGTTGTAGTACAGGCCCAAGAGCTCATCTAGGAATGCACAACCCATTATAATCTAGATACTAAGAAGATTCTTCTTCCAAATGATATAGTCTTTCTCTCTATTGATCGCGATTCTGTTCAGAACTGCCTTCATATTCTGGAACAAGGTGAATACTTGGAGATGAACTACAGCTAAGTGGTCACTGAATATAGAGTAAAGAAGATGACATGGAGGAAGGAGATAATGAAAAATTGGTTCCAGAAGCCCTAGAGTGCCAAGGGAAAATTTCCTAAGACACTTTATGGCACGGATCTGAAGCCATAAATTGTAGGAATCCTAGTATTGCTTCACAGGATCAGAGGTGAGAGCGATGCAGTTAACTTTGTTGAACATAATTTCCTTTTAGACCAAGTAATTTGCTACCAGCACAATTTTATTTATTGGGCTCACATGGTAAGAAAAAATATTTCAAGTTCCCTCAGTAGAGCTAAATATCAGAATGAATTTTATATGTCTTCAATTTTACTGTATATCCTAGCTACAATTCAAATTTTTCTAGGGCTTCCTAGGCTGGAAGAATTCCTAGATGATGTAAAAATTTATGAATTCTTTCCCTCTTTACAATTACATAACAACTATGGTGAGTATATCAAGATCAATGATGCATTTATGATGACATTATCTAGGGATTTTCAATGTTGCCTAGAAAGGATATTTTCTCCAAAAGCTATGGCATTCATTAGCCAATTTGGGTGTTATTTTATCCAATTTTCAAATTTCTCATATATTCGTCTTGCAGGATTTGATGACTTCCCTTTGAAGCTGCCAAGGTATCCTAGTGAAATGATCATGTTGATTGAGGTGATGAGGCAAGAACTCCAAGTGAACCTGATCTATGAAAGCACCAAAAAGAAAGGCTATGACTTCCCCATGACCATTAGAGCCTACAACTGCGCATCCTGGTCTGAGGCAAAAAATGTCCTGAGTGCATTCTCAAAAAAGTTTTAACTAGAGACTTATGAGGTCTTGAGGCCCTAGTGTGACCCTATGAATTATGCTAGAGACCACTTGTAGATGGGTTGCATGATTCATCACACAGATGACATTGAAGATTATTGGGATAATTTCAAGGATGATCTGGAAAGCAGAGAAATATTTTATGCAAGGTTAATGGTTGAACAAATCAAAAAGTTCAAAGTTAACATTGTAGTTGAGCACATCAAAGATGATGGGAAACACATATATCATGATACATATGTAGAGAAGATTAAATCTATTCCTATAAGATCTGAGCCCATGCAAGATCAAGCTATTGATGATTTGCAGACCTTAATGGGTGGAATCTACAGAAGAACAGAGAAATGGGCCCAATGGATGATGGGAAAAAAGAAGAAGTCAAACAAGATTGTAGTGGTAGTGAAAATTCTTGTAGCAACCTCAGTGACTATCCCAACTATAACTAAAGGACCAAATCAACCAGTAGGTGGAGCTGATGAACCTCCTGGGAAGGCAGTCCCACTAGAAAAGACATGTGGAGAAGGTTCGGTTCCTAGCATTGGTTTGAGAGAAGAAGAAGTAACCACAGGTTCAGACAAGCATATAGCTAAGCCCATTAAGACTGTGGAAATAGAGAAACCAACTTAGGATAGCACTTTAGATGTGCGGGATGACACCCAGATGCAAGAATCTCCGATTATATTAGAGGTGGGTGAAGATAGTTCCTGCACTTCAGCCACTGAATTAAATAAGGAGGCCGAAAAGAAATTAGAAGATACTCAGACCACCAAGGTAATCTCTACTTCTCTGGCTCCTATAAATCCATTCTCCCATAGACCCAAGTCCACTCCAATAGTCATCAAGAAGTTGTTTATAGAAGAATTGGTCTCTGCGACCAAAGTTACTAGCGCCAAGTCTTGGATCGAGAATACGCTAGAGTGAAAATGAAAGAGGATAGAGGAAGGAGCTCCTAGCCAAGATACCCTTTTGTAGGCTTTACAGTCTAGTACCACCATGATCAAGGTGAAGAAATAAAAGATGTTGTCTACTTTGGGCCACGATCCAAAAATAGGGCACTTCACCATGGAGGTAGCAAAGCCTATGAAGGAAGGCAGATTAGAAGATTTGACTACTTCTAATTTTGAGCTAAAATCATTTGATATGGGGTTAGCTCATCATGATACCAAGTTGGATTGGTGGAAATCAACTAACGTAGTAATTGAAGAGGAGCTCGAGGAGCTTAAGGCTGCTAAGGTGTGACTCAAAGAAGAAGTCAATGAATTGACTAATTTTATCAAATAGTTGATTGCTCCAGTCACAAGCCTTCCTAGACCTCAAACCACTTTTGACCCTAATGCAGCAGAGAATCAAGCCATCATTGCCAAATTTCAAGAAGACAGACACTTTGGGAAAATTGGCAAAAACTGGATCGAGAGACTCAAATCTGAAGGGCTCGTAGTTGTTGAGCAACTAGGTAATGTTATCTTAAAGTTGGAAAAGGAAAAGAACAATATTTCTCAAAACTTGCAGACTCTTACATCAGAAAGATTGAAGTGTCAAGACTGCATATTGATGTTGCACATGGTAGTCAAACTAAAAGTTAAAGAGGAAATAAAGGCCAAAATCTTGCAGAAAGGAGATGAACCCTTAATTGAATGGCTTCAAAGCCTGGAATTTAAAACTGAGATGATCATCCAAGATGAAGGAGGGTTAAAGCAGACATAAACCAAAATCAAAGAAGAACAAGATAGAGATTTCAAACTTCTCAAAGGTCTCCACACAGAGTCACAGACAAGTGGTCAAGGGAAAGAACTAATCAGAGTGCTTAACATGCATAAATATTTCTCTGATTATGTATATAAGCTTGCAGAATAGTCTTCCTCTCACCTAGACAAAGTGACAGATCTCCAACAGCTGAACGGGTGCATATATAAAGCTATGGAGGAATTGCCAGATTGGGTAAATGCGGTTAAGACTATGGCCAAAGATCATTCCCGGTGGCTCATTAGATATACTAATGTCCATATTAATAGATATGAGGAGCTCATCCTGATCATCACAGTTGTTACCACCTATAAGGTGAGTTTAGATAAGGCAAATTTAGATAAGGGGAAGAAAGTTCAAAGACATAAATATGTTTCTCCCCTATGCTAAATTTTGATATATTTTGTAATTGATAAATGTTCTTTTATCATTTATCATTTTTGGTTAAAGAGGTTGAACCATTTTGGTTACACTTTTCTAACAGTCAAGATCTGAAATCTATATGTACTATTTTGAAAATCAATAGAAAGGTCGGCTAAATTTTGGCATAAGGAACTTTGTTTTGCTAATTCAAAATTGTTTATGTTTGAATGCCAATGTTTTAACTGTTCCATTGCCTTTATATTTCTATTATTTTGAGTGTTTCTTTGTCTTGAATTTTTAGTTCATGATTAAATTGGATGTCTTGTATTATGATTTAATACAATTAATCGAGGGAAAATTTGAGTATTTTTCTTTTAAATCATGAGAAATATTCTTGTGAAGTGTTTAGAATCAGATTGAGTCATTGTTGTCTTATCATTGGTCTTTTAGTTTTGCATGTATATCATTAGTATCTACCATTCCACTACCAATTTTAAGAACTTATATGATTGATAAAGTTTTGAGATTGGCTAGATTTAGAGTTAAATCTATTCACCTGAGCTAGTTCCTATCTAGGCCTAGCTTGGTTTAATTCTTCTATTCTCGAGTCAAGAACACATCAGTTTTAGATTATGAAAGAATAAAATTCATTGAAAATCAAACACTTAAGGGAGCTGTACCTATAAATTTAGAGGGAAATCAGTTATTCAGTTACATTTCCCAATTGTTGTATTCGATTATTTCTTACAAATTTGGGCATTTAAGAGTTAAAATATAAAAAGAAAAATCTATTTACCAAAAAACTAAACTTATCCAAGTCAATGTGTGTGTGTGTGTTTAATTTGGACCTTAGTAGGTCTTTTAAGGTGTGTTACTAGGTGGATGGATAGTTAGTGTCTAATCCAACCTAGTATAGTTAGGTTGCTTAATGCATAGTTTTTGTCCAAATGGGAAATATGGTCTAAATGTGTCCTAGACCTTTGCATAGAAATAAAGATGCATTTCTAGGCTTTTATGATGTTTTCTCATCGAACCATATGGGTTAGAGGCCCTAAAAGGTAGGATGGAGGCATAAATGCAAAGATGCCAAAAAGTTGTCATGACAACATTTGCAACTTTTTGCAAATGTTGCATGCAACTCGACAACATTGGATTACCACCATTATATGAGTGGGAAATGAATGGTAGTGGCCTGAAATGGTGGAGGCATCTTTAGACACTCTATGGGTCATTTACCGAGGTAGAGTGAATGTATGCAAGTTTTGGAGAGCAATAGAGCAAGTGCTTTTGAAAATAGAGTGCAGTTAGTGTATTTAAAAGATATTTGTGTTTTAATGGAATGAATTGACTGATCCAAGTGTTGATTCATGTGGTAGAGACATATTTAAGAGTTTTTCATTTAGAGTGTAAATAGATTAGATTTGATTTGATAGTTGTAGTAAATTGTTTTCTAATTAGGTAGTCTGCTAGTCTAGTTTAGGTAGTTTTTGGTTTCATGGCTCCCCCATGAAATTCAACCATGGGAAATGAAAAAGGTTGAATGAATGTTCTAGGGGAGCCTATGTATAGTGTACATATGTAGGTAGGAGATCAGTGGAGTTGATTTGCAATTTTTAAAGCCATACCCTAGGCGAGCTAGGATAGTCCGGTTAGAGGTATGGCAGGGGAAAAGAAGAGTGCAAAGACAAGGGTGTGGATTGGAGTACTGAACCAAGTTTGGTCTCAGTTTCATTAGAATCTCATAGACCCATAGTGTCAAGTTCAGAACCCACCCTATCCATTTCGGTTGATTTTTGCATAGAAATCATAGAAGTGTTTTAGAGGAGCCAAAATAGGCCTAATAGCCCTACATTTCAAGACAGAGGTGTATGGACAGTTTGGGAATCCTAGACCTTAGAAATATTTTAGGTTTTCCAAAAGGTTATCTAGATCTTAAATTGGTTTTGGAGGGTGTGTGGAAGTTTTAAGAGAAAATCCAGAAAAACTCACTAGATAGGGCTAATTGGTGTTTTAGGCCTAATAGGACAATTTGGGTGCAATTTAGGAACTCAACCAAGTAGGGATTGAAGACCTATGAAATATGGATTGTATGGATGTAGAATGATCATACAAAGAGTGTACAAATCCCTTGTAGCATGTCTGGAGTTGGTATGAATATTTTAGCATTGGAATTTTTCAAGGCCAAAAAGAAGCATTGAGACAAAACTAGTGATGGATGTCCTTCAAGGTGAAACACAATAGTTATAACTCTTAGGGAAGAGTTAGGAGTAGTCATAGGCTCAGTGTTATAGACTTGTGAGATCCTAGAGTGGAGTTAGGATCCTAAAGTGGACTAGGACAAGCAAGGTCCTATCTAGTGTATTGTGAAGCACACCTTGGGGTTACTTCTATCAATATATATATATATATATATATATATATA
>MU226853.1:2059063-2096413 GCA_018584345.1 Thuja plicata | reverse complement strand
ATAAAATCCAAAGCAACTACTTTGAAAATATTCTATCGAACCAAAGTAATAGGCATAATATACAATTAAAATTATGGTGTTATATGTTATGCTTTGTGGACGTTTGAATTTTCTTACTTCTATTGCTGCCCAATTTGGCTTAGTGCACCTTGGGAACACTTTAGTCTGACTTATGTCAGAATGTTCTTGATGGTTTGTAAGAGAAAAATGTCTCCCCTAGCATTTACCCTACTAATTGGAGCTGATGGAGCTGATGGTTTGGTCCTACGATGAACAGTTTGAAAGATGCACCATTGAGAAAATTTCAACTGAGAAACAATGCAACTTTTTGCACCAACCAAGATCAGGTTGCCAAATGGAATCCAAGTAGAATATCCCAGAACTGAGCCATTTTCTTGTAAGCTTTCCCAAGATGGTCCTTGTGCACTTCATAGATCTCTGATATCTCTCACGAGTTTCGAGATATGGCTCTCAAAAAATTGCTCCCTAATTTGGCTTAGTGCACCTTGGGAACACTTCGGTCCAAATTGCACCAAAATGTTCTTGATACTTTACAAGAAGAAAAAGGTCTCCCCTCGTATTTACCCAACCAAATAGAGCTGATGGAGCTAACTAATTTCTTCCATGACAAACGGTTTGAAAGATGCACCATTGAGCAACTTTTAATTGAGCAACAATGCAACTTTTTGCACCAACTGAGATCGGGTCGCCAAATAGAATATGAGTGGAATCTCTTGTAACTCACACACATGATTTTAGGCATTCCCTAGATGATCCTTGTGCACTTCACAGATCTCTGATATCTCTAACGAGGTTCGAGATATGGCTCTCCAAAAGTTTCTTCCCAATTTGGCTTAGTGCACCTTGGGAACACTTTGGTCTGACTTGCGCCAAAACATTTTTGATGATTTGCAAGTGAAAAAGGTATTACCTAACATTAAAATATCCAACTAGAGCTAATGGAGCTGATGGTTTGGCCCCATGACAAATGGTTTGAAAGATGCACCATTTAGCATCTTTCAACTGAGCAATAATGTAACTTTTTGCACCAACCGAGATTGGGTTGCCAAATGAAATACAAGTGGAATCCCTCAGAACTGATACATGTGCTTATAGGCCTTCCCAATTTGGTCCTTGTGAACTTCACACGTCTCTGATATCTCTCACAAGGTCTAAGATATGGCTCTCCAAAAATCCCTACCCAATTTGGCTTAGTGCACCTTGGGAACACTTGGGTCTGACTTGCGCCCGAACATTCTTGATGCTTTGCAAGAAAAAAAAGGTCTCCCCTAGCATTTACCTGGCCAACTAGAGCTAATGGAGCTGACTATTTGGTCCCATGATGAATGGTTTGAAAGATGCACCATTGAGTAACTTTCATCTGAGGAACAATGCAACTTTTTACACCAAACAAGATCGGGTCGCCAAATGGAATCCACATGGAATCTCCTAGAACTAAGTCATGTGCTTGTAGGCCTTCCAAAGATGGTCCTTGTGCACTTCACAGATCTCTAATATCTCTCATGAGTTCTGAGGTATGTCTCTCCAAAAATCGCTACCCAATTTGGCTTAGTGCACCTTCAGAACACTTGGGTCTAACTTGCACCCAAATGTTCTTCATGCTTTGCAAGAAAAAAAAGGTATCCCCTAGCATTTACCCAGCCAACTGGAGCTGATGGAGCTGATGGTTTGAAACAAAAATAATGAAAAAGTTGCATAGAAAATTTTAAAATTTTCTCGACAACATTTGTGCAACTTTTGACAATCTTGCAAAATGTTACTATTAGGACCTCTAGACCTATTGAAAAGACTTAGAAGACCCTTAGATCCTATAGTAGGACCTTTATTAGACTAAAAAAATCAAACCAACTTATCCTATCATAGGTTGTGAGCCTAATCAAAATGAATGGTTGATCTCTAGGATCTAACCATGATTATAAATATGTGAAGATGAACCCATGAAGACTCCTATCCATGACTGGTGTTGGTTGGGTGCCCTGGACCAAAGACTCCTCTAACTTCCCAGGTGTACCCAAGGAACTTATATGTTTGAAGTTACTCAAGGGGCTCAAAATCACATAAAACATCCCTACATCCACTATCCAAGAACAAAAATGAAACTCTCATACTCTATATTTCAGTCACTAAAAACTTACAACAACAAACATAAATTCACTTAAGTTATGGAGTGCATACATATAGATCATGAAAGATACACTTAAATACAATGTATCATATCAAGCATTAATTTACTTAAATCATAAAATTGCTTATGTCCTGGAGTAAACATGTAGTACATACATTATGAAGCATAGACATGAATTCACTTAAGTCATTCACGTAGGTCATACTCATGAATTTAGGTTGAGTCATATAAATGAAGTACACACGCAAGTACATTAATTTATAGAAACACACATGCATATATGCAAGTCATGTGAAATAGGAATACAGTTAAGGCATAAATATCTAACCAACAAATTCAAGGATCATATTTGAAGTTTCATATATTAAAAAAATGAACAATAATAGCATACATATCAATACATGGCGTACATGCCAAATCCATAATAGAGTTACAAAAAAGTGACATCAACTATGTCCAGGTTGATATATACAATGTACAAATGTCACATACATATATGTGTGTGTGTGTGTGTGTGTTTATATATATATATATATATATATATAAATAATTTGGTCATTCAATGACCACAACTAGATTTGTACAATGTCTCGATATATCTATGACCATGGTGGATCATCAAAATTGAGCTTCTTCACAATAGCACTTGGATCACTAAGTCTCTGCACAAGAACAATTCAAATGCTAAGCCATATATCTTATCTCAAAATAATATCAAAATAAATAAATATTGGGCTATAATTTGTTGACAGTTGAATTATTGATTACCTCATCTGTTTCTCATATGCTTGGGATGAATGATAAATAAAATGGGCTTCATCGTGGGTGAGAAGGACTCCTACAAAAATGGTGAGGTAGATGAAGGACGGGCAGTGGTGAAGGGTCCTATAACAAGAAAAATAAATAATACAAAATACATGTTATAAACAAGAAATACTAAAAAATAAAAAATATATGGACAAAAAAGAAAATGCATACCACAACATGAGTTGGAACTACTGTGCTGGAGGGAGCCAAAACCATTGATGAATTATTTTGGACCTTTTCCTATATGCTAAAATAGAAAAGATGTTATAGTTGAGAAATAATAGATAATACAAATGCATATCAAAGCCTCAGCTGGATCTACTATGCTTGGGCTGAATGATAATAAAAATGAGCTTTGTCATGGGTGAGAGGGACTCCTAGAAAAATGGTGAGGTAGAGGAAGGATGAGCAATGGTGAAGGGTCCTGTAATAGAAAAAATAAATAATACAAAATACATGTTATAAACAAGAAATACTAAAAAATAAAAATGCATGGAATAAAAGAAAATGCATACCACAGCTGGATCTCCTGTGCTAGGAAAGGGATCCCTAGGAAGTGGAGAAGGGTTTTCCTCATCTAAGGTAGCTATAACCAATTCCTGTATGAAAAGTCATAGAAAATGACATACTAATAGAGGAAGATGATTTCTAAAATATTTTGAACAAAAAAGAATGCAATTTAAAGTAAATATGAAAAAATGTTACTTCCTCCCTCTCCTGAACATCAACAATGTCTAGGGCATTCATTAGTTCAGTAAAACCCAATTGATTCTACATGTATAAAATAAACAAGTCAAGTGCATTCATCAATGTAGACTACCTTGAAATGCTCATAATACATTTCAACAAATATAATTAAATTGGACTTAATTACCTTTTCTGTTTCAATTTCCCCAATGATTTCTTCCTCATACCTAATGACCTCGAGCATGGTGGGATAGACTAACAAAAAAAAAATTAACATAAGAGAAAAAATATGATACCACATAGCTCTGTAAGCCAAAGTCAATGGTAGAAAGGGTGACATCATCAATCTCAAAAATCTGAGCCCCTGAAAAGCCTTATAAAACACCAAATAAATATATAAGCAAGAGTTTACAATGAAGATTATGATTCACTTGAATTCCATAAATGCTTATGCTCCACAACTCTATTATCACAAGTTTATAAACAAATTTTACAAACCATTCTTACAATATAAAAAAATCCTTTTCTTTCACACACAAGACTATTCTTTAACAATTTTGTAGTCACACTTAGAGAAGGATGGTCTGGGTTGTATTCGTGGAGGTCAGAGGTTAGGACCACTTTTGTAGCAGGTAATAGGACTGTTGTAGCCTGACAGTGAGTATGTTTTAGTGTGTTTACCCTTAGCATGGGGGATTTGGAGTGCTTTTAGGTTGAGAGTAGGTGGTATGGGTAGTAATGGAAATGTTTGGGGTGCTTATGAACCTAGGGTGTAGACGGGTTCTTGTCTATGGTGAAGATATAGACTAGTATATGGGGACTGTCCAAGTATGATAGTGAAATGATAGCGAGTAGAGTTTACTGAACTAGCAAGTGAATGTGCTTTGAGCGATAGGATAAGGACCTGGTGATAATTTGAGAGGTTCTTGGGTTGTTTTAGAAATTATATGTTAGGAGTATTCAGAAGGCCATGGAGGTGTATGTAAGGATTGAGGATATTCACAATCAGTGAACAATCATAGATTGTATTCATGATTTTGAACAAGAAATAAGAGTAAAAGAATGATGGTTGGATGCTCCAGATGATGTTCAAGGTTAATTCATAAGACAATAAGTGATTGGTTGGGGTATGATTCTATGTATGAGTTCAACATTGGTTGAATTAAGTCCAAGGATGGAGGGCAGGAGTTCAAATTAGTTTGAGTCATGATGGCTGGACAAGGAAGTGAACTTGTTGAAAAGTATGATGTCTAGGTTATCAAAAGCCAGGGATCTATGTTGAAGCCTTTGAATTCAACCTAATTCCTTGAGGGAGTACCATCCTTTTATGAATTCCTTGGGTTGAATTACATTAGAACAAATTATTTGACCATAAAGAAATAACAAACAAACATACACTAATTCTTTGACCACACTAAGTTACCACCATACAAATTATTAAGATATGATATTTTGAAAACAACACACTATTCTATTTTATGAATATTTATAAAATATTACCTCAGGTGTTTGAGCTACCCGTTCACATCTAAGAGAATGAGAACTCCATGGTGTGCGCTTACCACTAGCTGCACCCTGCAATACATATTATTCATGTATCAATTTAGATTCTTCTATAAATAAAAAATTATTTACTTTTAATAGATTTAGGTAATTAATTAAAATAACATGTCAAAACATAAATTTAAACAAACCTGTGTCGGCTCTGTACCATACACCATTGACAACAGATCATCTATGAGGGCCATATCCTCAGTAGTGGATATCTAACACCTTCTCCCTTAATGTACACATGAATGGGATGTCAAACCATCCACACTTGCCTGACTATCTACCCCATCACATATATCATTACAATTGATGCAGATATGCTCAATGGGTTGGGCTGACCCTACAACTGTATCTAATGATAATGGAGATGACACAGGATGAGATGATCCTAATAGTGCATGTGATGATGATGGAGCTAGTGTGAGATGGGATGATCCTAATGGCACATCTGAAGAATATGGAGGTGGCACAGGCACTGATCCATCCTCTCCAACTAACTGAGTGCCATGCTAGATAATGACATAGGTCGACGATGCAGCTACATGAAGAGTTTGTATATCCATAGAATCCTTCACCACTACCGGGACCACAACATGAATGAGGGGTTTTCTCTTAGTATACCTCCTCTCTTGTGGTTAGGTAATCCTATGTGTCCTAGGTCTATCATGCGCAGAGCCTCTCCCTCTACACTAGAACTCACAAAAATCAAAGTAATTCAACTTCTCGCCAAGGATAAACTCAGAGTATAGCTTCCTCAAAAAAATAAAGGAACCTCAATATTATTACAAAGTGGTTGGTCAAATACCATGTACCACCTATCCCAAAAATCTGATTTCATCCCCCTATGAGCACACCAATGTATAGGAAATTGTTTTGTATTATCTTCTAGGGAATTGCTAGTATTAGGATCGGTAAAAAGGGCATATATGTCAATTTTTTGTATGCCTTTTATTTTCACATCCTCATATGATAAACCATCAGCATAATATGTATGACACCTATCCCTCCATGAACCCCATTTTTTCACCTCTTGAGAAACCTCATTTGTACTATTGGATATTTTTTTCTAATGTAGTGGCGAGGGTAGAGTGATGCTGAAGACCGGAAGCCTTAAACCTATTCACTAATATATTAATTTGTGTACTATTTTGGTTAAGGTGTTTCATGAGGTCCTCTTGTGTTGCATTTACATGATCTAATGGCACATGTGGAGGGTGTACGGGTGGTAGTGGTTGTGGATGAGGAGAATTTTGAGGAGGGTTTATGGGTGGCGATGGTGGTGGACAAGGATAATTTTGAGGAGGGTTTATAGGGGTGGTCTTTCATTTATTTTTCCTCTTCTTGGGTTGTTTGATGAATCTAATATGAAATTAATAAAAGAAAACAACAAATCAATAATATAACTTAATTTGATTACAAATACAAAAAAAAAAAAAAAAACAATAGAACTTACCTTTGTTACGGGGCGCCATTGCTTGAAAATGTGGAAATTGTTGAAGAAAAATTTGATGACATTAAGTTTTTCCATTAGTATACTTAGAGTGAAAAACATGATAAAGGTCATCGGTATAGGCATAACCAATAGACAAAAAGAAAACCCGACAAGATGACAATGTCTCTCAAGAAAATGATAAGTATAGAATTGCCCGACAAACACTAACAAGAGTTCAACCGACGAAAAAGCATAAAGGAAATTACCGACAGTACAATTTTGTGAACATCGCCGATAGAGAAGAAAAGGTAGGAACCTGACAAACAATTCAATTAAGGGACACTGATGGAGCAAAAAATTGATAGAGCAAAGAATGAAAGAAAATCGACAAACTGATAGAGTAGCCCGACCATCAGAACTGACAATCAGTTACAGAACCCGCAAAAAGCGGATCTGACTTAACACGTTAGATAAAACATTGTAATTCTATTTATAGACTTTTTATTTGTTTTAAAAATTTACTTGAGGGTCAAGCAAGCATATTGTAAATGTTTTAAAGCATCCTAATGGATATAAAACATAACTAAATAAAGATCAAGGTCAAGTTGTAAACCTTGGATCTAGAGTTAATTTGATTTGTGTGAATCAAGAATAGATCTAGAAACTAGTATAAATAGATGTTAAATAATTTGTAATACAAGAGACTTGTAATCAGTTGATAAATGATTGTAGCCATGGAGAGTATCTAAGTAGAAGAGAATTCATGCAAAGTTTAGAAACATATTATATCAGTTAACAAGAACACAGACAAGGCTACCGGCAAGCAAAGACAAGGTATTATTCAAATCACTCAAGGTGATTACATGTACATTGTAAGATTTAAAAGATCTATTATTAGAAATTAGAGATTTCATATACTATTAGATCAAAATTTATATTGTAGTTGCATTCTAACAAGTACATCACATCAGAAATCCTTTTGTAGAAGGTGGACTTAACAGTTCTTTGATAAATCTCTTAACAGAGTGCACACCTAATAGTGTTGCTAAAGCTTAAAATGAAGTAGATCCTAATAGGTGTCCACTATAATAATCCTAACAGGGTAGATCATCAGAAGTGATCAAATTGTAAGCCTTAATCGGCTCCCTTCTTATCTGCAGATAGTGAAGTTTTGTGGGTAGACATCCCCACTATAGTTTTTACTTCCTAACATGAGTTTTCTATGATATCATATCTTATGTAATGTGTTATTTACTTTCATGTATGTTTCTTGAATTTTTACACATGCAAAGAACTTATAGTATGATTTCACATACATAAGGAAAGATAAAGTGATAGATAGGAATATACAAATTTGATGACACAAAGATTAATGGGCCAACCACATAAAAAGTTTTAGAGGTAATGATTCACCCCCCCCTCTCAGTACATCATTCGAATAATTCCAAAAATTGGTATCAGAGCTAAGTTTCTTTCTTGAAAATATTAAAGACTTAAGAGAATAGATCCACACAATGGAAAAGTACAGACTAGACAAGACTATTGAGAATGAGCAGTTACAAATTCAGATTTACTGAGTAGTATAAAGAGGTGAGAGTAAGCATGAGAAAGTTGCTTGATGAAAGAAATATTATGGTAAGTAGGCTTAATGAAAAAGATTATCAAGAAGAGGAGATCCTAGATTACTTCAACTCAGCTGAATCTGCTACAAGCAAAGCATTAGACAAATTAGTAGAAGAGATCACAAGTCTACAAGAAGTCAATCTACATCTGACTGAGCAAATCAAAATGCTACAAATCGGTCAAGAGAGCCAGATGATAAAAATGATTGATGTCATGAATGATTCAAGAAAATCTAAATCATAAATAACATTGGCTATTGATGATAGGAGGAAAATTATAGAGAAGCTACAAGAAAAATAATCATAAATTCAAAGACTTACTAATCATCACCATGAAATTACTTACTAGATTATTCTGATGAGTCAAGAGGCAAACAGACTAAATACTGAACTCATTGAAAGAATACACATCATCGGTGAGCTAAGGGAAGAGAATGAGAAGCTAAAGCATGAAGTTGGAATTCAGAATCAACACAATGAATTGATCAAGAAAGCTGAAGATAGCAATAAAAGAATGAATGATTTCCTTGACAAACAAAGAAGAGTCAAAAACTACACAGGAATAGGGTACACCCACAATGGAGAATAATCTAATAAATCAGATCAAAATAATGTTTATGCAACTCCAATAACCAAGAAGCTATCATGAAATCACTGTGGAAAACCAGGCCACACCTCAAACATTTGCAGAAACAAAATGAAAGGTATTCCTCAATCACAATCTACTTTCATTGGTAATTTCTATAAATGTCACAAGAAAGGACACAAGGCATTTGAATGCAGATCCAATGTGACAAATCCAAAGAAGGAAACCTACATGGACAATACTGTCCTACCTGCAAAATAAATGGACATACACATCAGGAGTGCTGGAAAAAGAACAAGAAAGCATGGACACCAAAAGAACCTGATAATGGCTACAAACTGACAAGATTCGGTAACTCATATATTTGGGACTATAACACATGGGTAAATTGCACAGCATGTGGAAGGTTTGGTCATATTTCTACCAACTGTATGAGAAAATGGACTAGAAGACCAAGAGGATGGTTCAATCTAGGTATGGCATGTTTACATTGTCATAAGGTTGGACATGTGATAAAAGATTGCAAAGACTGACTAACAAAAAAAGCACTTATCCCAATGGAAACACCATTAATGATATCAAGAAGATGAGAAACAAGATGTGGGTAGAAGCCACAAACACTAAAGGTGCTAGAAAAAGCAATGCAAATGATGACACCCCATCTAATGGATCTGGTGGCATCACCATTTCCAACTAAGTTGCACAAGTATGGAACTGCATTATGACAAGTTATATTATGCATCAGTTCTATTACATATTGATCACATAGACAAATTAGCATTATTGAAGAATGCACTATATTGTTACTTGTAATATTATTTGAAAAACAACCATCGATTAATGGGTACAAATTAGCATCAGTGAACACACACAAAAAATTTGACATTTCTTACCAAAATGTATCGGTTATTACACAAAATCCCAGTCGCTAAGTGTAAATTGACGGACATCGGTGATCCGTGAGCTGACAAAAGTTGTCATCGCCATTTTACCGATAATCATTGGTGAAGTCACCAAAGCTGCTAGCAACCCTGACACTTTGCACCTACACCGAAGATGTTATTTATGGCTCAACTGGCGAACTCAGTCTTTGTATACCGATGAGTTTTTGGGCATTAATGACAAATTAGGGCATAAAAATTATAAAAGTGCGACGGAAGAACTCATTTTGCACCCGCGATTTTCAAGAAACCAAGTAGAGCTAAGTAGAGTGATTGAAGATAATATTAAAGTGAGACCTCAGCAAGATTTTAACACAACTCAAAGGATTCACGAGTGATCACATAGATTCAGTAAGTACCTACAATCATTGACCACACTATTTATTTATGGAAAGCCCTAAAATATCAAATATGATGGCATCTACTTCAAGAATTGAAAAATTGAAAGAGGATAAGAAGAAAACAATCAATCTTATGAGAAATAGCACTTGTGTTGAACCTAAATACAAGTTGCACCCAGAAATCACATCACAACCTGATGATTCTAGAGCATTCTCCAGAATCCCACCTAGGGTTTTGCTAGTAGAGGACGTAAGGTCCTATATACATTGCAATATCATGGAATTAGGAGATCTGGACATAGACAATTCCTATAAGGCATTATGTGATGAAGCTAGAAACCTAAAAGAAGAGCACAAGCATCTGGAAGTGAAAGGTATCATGAATGCATTATACTTTCCCAGGGTTTTTAAAATTGAATGGATACGAATAGTTCTCAACAGAATGCATAACCATACATTATGGTTAAATGAGCCAAAACAAATAACATAAGATGTTATTCATGCGGTTACTAGATATCCCACAACCGATAAGCCACAAGCTCACAAGAACCCATCCTTGAAGGAAGTGGGAAAGCTAACTGGTGCAAAATCAGACAAGAGATGTGTCAAGGTCAGCACTATCACCGACAAGGAATGCAAGTTTGGTGCATGTGTGGTAGAATACAAAATATTTCAGGCTAGAAAAATGAACAACATAGCAAGCACTTCTATGAGCACAACCTACAAGATCATAAAACTAGGAAAGAAGATGGATCTTGCAGAGATTTTGTTGAATCAACTTGAGGAGAACATGAACACCATAAGATCTTCAAGGACAAACACTTGTAAGTTTGGTTCCCTCATTATGTGCATATTCTTTTACTTTGAATAATACTTTCCTTCCATAGGCAAAGTAGTATGGGACACAAGAAAACTTGTAACCATAAAGATATGTGAGCATATAGAGTCATTAGGAACATATTTTGATGACCTAATGAATGAATACTTCAAAGGTATTAAGGAAAAGATGCAAGCTAGAACTGGAATACATGAGAGTTTGATAGAAGAACACAAAGAGGACATATTTTTTATGGTAGATACTAATTTTACCTATATCAAACTAGTAGTACCTAGGAAATCCTGGCTATCACCATTAGAGTATGAGATTAAAATAGGATAGGCTACTAAGTGCATCAAG
This sequence comes from Thuja plicata, assembly GCA_018584345.1. Classification (NCBI taxonomy): domain Eukaryota; kingdom Viridiplantae; phylum Streptophyta; class Pinopsida; order Cupressales; family Cupressaceae; genus Thuja; species Thuja plicata. The sequence continues at coordinate 2,085,123 of MU226853.1, read as the reverse complement.
GCACTATTGAATGAGCTAGTGGAAAACAAGAAAGCACGATTTGGAACCTATGAAGAAGCCAAACCAAAGATCAAGAAAAATCTTGCTATCACAGAAATTATTAACCAGAAGAAAAAAATGGTTAAAAGCTTAACCAAGAAATTTGCAGTTACTGAAGAAGGTGAAGAGAAAACAGAAGGTAAGGAGGAAAAAACCAAAGGCTAGTCACCTATCGGTGAAGATACAGAGAAGAATGACTTAGAGGGAACACAATGAGATTCACCACCTCCTCCTCCACCTAAGAAAGCAAAAACTATAGCTGCTTTGAGGAAAAGAAGCAAAGCTGCAAAGGAACCAACTCCCTCACCACTTAAGAAAGGTAAAGTGAGAACCTACCAGAGAAAACCGGTCTCACCAAAGGAGAAATAGACCAAAAGGAGGAAATGGGTCAGAACAAAAGAGAATCTAGATGACTCAGCTATAGATGAAGCTGACATAGAAATACAAAAGGAAAAAGAACCCTTGGTTCCCAAAATCATTGATGAAATATGTAAGAACATTTCAGAATCACCATCTATTTCTAATCCTAAGATTAGGAAATGGTTAAAATTTGATCTAGAGGATCAAAACAAGATAGGTGATGCTATTATAGCTAAAATGTACAAACACCATTATGTTCCACTACAATTCTCAGAATATGATGTTCCCAAGGAGCTATCAGGGAGATTGTTTGCAAGATGGACATTTTCACTACATCAAGAAAAAGAGATAAGAGAAAGAGTACTTGTTACTCTTATGCCTTCTGATTCAAAGAAGGAAGAGATAAGTGATAGATGAAAAATTATGAAAAGGAGTTCTCACCCAAAATGAGAGCATATAAATTTCTCAAAGGGAAGCTAATTGAGCTTGATCAAGACAACATTAAAAAGTGGTGCAAGATACTTAACAAGCCCATTAAGGAAGCTATCCCGAAGAAGGAGAACATCATCATTAAGGATGTAAAAGATGACTCATCAGTGGAATTGTACAAAGAAGAGAGTGAGGCAACTGGCAACAAACATACTGAAGTTGTAGATGAGGTATGGCTCGACACTACTCTTGACAAAACTCAGAGTGAGGAAAGCCAAATTCCACCAAGTCCAATTCATATTGACTTGAATAATGAAGAAGAGGTTACCAAAGAAGACATCACAATAAAAGGTAACATAACTAATGATATTAATGATGAAACATGGTTGGATAACATCATCAATGAAACTACAGGAAAAGACCCTACACAAGAGGTGCAAAAAGATGAAGACATCAATATTGCACAGGGTAATACCAATGGATAGGATACACCTACTGGCACTACAGAGGTCAATACACTGACCAATATGAAAATTTTGATACAAGCTATTGATATTGAATCAAGTCAGGAAAAATCATCTAAGAAAGATGATGATATACCCAAGGACATGGGTAATGATGAAAATAAATATGCATTGGACACTCAAAAAGACACAGATACAGAGATGAAGGATGCAACCGATAATCATCAAAAGATGTCTACTGAAAAAGACAAAGGAGAAGATACAAAAATAGATGAAACATTGATAAAGGATGAAGAGAAAGAAAAGAGTGAAGAAGTTAAGCAAGATGAGAGCATGAAAGAAAAGGAAGATAAATATGTTGATACACCCAAGGCCAGTGAAGAGACGTCTTCACAAAACCAACCGGTGGACTCTGAATAGAAGCAAAAAGATGCTTCATCTTTTTGACCTTCACCAACCAAATCAATCCAATCTCAAGGTCTATAGATGGTAGTTCACCAATTTGTCTCCCAGCCAAAGAAGAAGAAGAAGAAGGTAATGAAGAAAGACATCTTGGCAGTAACACTTGATGAGGTAATTGAAATACCCAAGTGGGATGTATCTACTTTAGATACTGAAGCACTTCAAAATTTTGGAGTGATATGCCAAAGAAAAGATATACAGGAGAAAATGAAAAAGGCACACAGGGAAGCCCAAGCACTTGATAAAGAAATAGACATACTACATCAACTTGTTCCTGATACAAAAGTTGAAGATGGAATATCAGTCATGGAACAAATTTCAGTTCTTACCAACACCATCACCAATCAAAATGTAGATGCAGAGAAGGCAATGGAAGAATAGGCAGAGATGAAATATCAACACAAATTAGTTGAGAAGATCAGCCAAGAAGTGGCAGAGAACAAGGTAAAGCTCTCTAAATTAGCAATTCAATTCTAACCTATGATTGCTAAAGTTGTTACCTTAGTTCAAAAATTGTGCACACTGGAAAAATTTCACAAAAGAAAATAGTGAAAAGTTGTCTCAACTAGATTTAGATCTAACAACTAGTGCACTAAGTTTAACCTCTAATGCAAACACAATAAAGTTGCATCATGAAAAGATCATAGAGGTAAATTGATTGAGATAAGAGATATGGGATGTAGAGACACAATTCAAAAATGAGGTTACTGAGCTACAGGCTCACATTTTGGCAAACCTCACCACTCTGCAATAACACATAACAGATGCAACAAATCTGATAGCCACCCCGGAGATGTCTGTAGTAGACAGCATCTATGACATGCATGTGAGAATATCATTTGAGCACATGGCTCTTGAAAATCAGAAGGAGAAATGGGATAAGATGATGGAGGAAATCAAAGCCTCACACTCTCACATTTTTGACAATTTGTAAGTACCTTTGCCCTCATTATCAAAAAAGGAGGAATGTATAAGATGTACAATATACTAATTTAGAAGAAAGAAGATAAGGATATGTATAATGTATGTACATTAAGGATAGATATGTACAATATATCAGAAAAAGGAAACAAAAAGGAGAAGTCAATTACATGTATATAAACTTACACTTACCGGCATATGCATAGGGGGAATCATTTCATGACTAAGGAAGATGTATACATAGGTGTACATAATAATACATCAAGTATGTTTCACATATAAGTTTTTGATACTAATGTCAAAGGGGGAGATTGATGACATTAAGTTTTTCCATTAGTATACTTAGAGTGAAAAACATGATAAAGGTCATCAGTATAGGCATAACCGATGGACAACAAGCATACCTGATGAGATGACAATTTCTATCATGAAAATTCTAAGTATAGAATTGCCCGAAGAACACTAGCAAGAGTTCAACCAATGACAAAGCATAAAGGACATTATTGATGGTACACTTTTGTGAACATCGTCAATAGAGCTGGAAAAGAAAGGAACTTGACAAACAGTTCAATTAAAGGACACCAACAGAGCAAAAAATTGACAGAGCAAAGAATGAAAGAAAATTGACAAATTGATAGAGCAGCTCAACTATCAAAACCGACAGTCAGTTGCATAACCCACAAAAAATGGATCTGACTTAACACGTCAGATAAAACATTGTAATTCTATTTATAGAGTTTTTATTTGTTTTAAAACTTTACTTGAGGGTCAAGCAAGCATATTGTAAATGTTTTAAAGAATCCTAATGGATCTAAAATATAACTAACTAAAGATCAAGGTCAAGTTGTAAACCTTGGATCTAGAGTTAATTTGAAAAGCGTGAATCAAGAATAGAGATAGAAACTAGTATAAATAGATGTTCAATCATTTGTAATACAAGAGACTTGTAATCATTTGATAAATAATTGTAGCCATGGAGAGCATATAAGTAGAAGAAAATTCATGCAAAGTTCAGAAACAAATTACATCAGTTATCAAGAACGCAGACAAGGCCACCAACAAGTAGAGACAAGGTATTATTCAAATCACTCAAGGTGATTACATATACATTGTAAGATTTACAGGGTTTGTTATCAACAATTAGAGATTGCATATACTATTAGATCAACATTTATATTTTAGTTTCATTCTAACAAGTGCATCATATTGGAAATCCTTTTGTAGAAGGTGGACTTAACAGTTCTTTGATAAATCTCTTAACAGAGTGCACACCTAACGGTGTTGCTAAAGCTTCAAGCAAAGTAGATCCTAATAGGTCTCCATTATAATAGTCCTAATAGGGTATATCATCAGAAGTGATCGAATTGTAAGCCTTAATTGACTCCCTTCTTATCTACAGATAGTGAAGTTTTGTGGGTAGACATCCCCACCACAGTTTTTACTTCCTAACAGGAGTTTTCTACGATATCATATCTTGTGTAATGTGTTATTTACTTTCATCTATGTTTCTTGAATGTTTATACATGCAAAGAACTTATAGTATGATTTCACATACATAAGGAAAGATAAACAGATAGATAGGAATATACAAATCTGATGACACAAAGGCTAATGGGCCAACCACATAAAAAGTTTTAGAGGTACTGATTCACCCCTCCCCTCTCAGTACATCATTCCAATAATTCCAACAATGTTGTTTTCTTCAAAGAACGATCGGGTTCTGAAGTGTTTTTTCCCTCCTCCACTCTTTTTCTCTGTAGTTTAGGTATTAGAAATGGCCTAAGCCACAAGATTTGCAAAAAAAATATGTTTCTAATAACCCAATCGGGTTATTAGAAAGATGGAATTTTTTAATAATATTGTCTAGGCTAGGTTACCAAGCCTAGTACAATTTCAAAATTTCAATAACCTGATCAGGTTATGTGAAATTTGATTTTTTTTAAAACATATGTCTACTTTTTTGGGTCACAACTTGGTGCACACACCCTAACACAATACTTGTTGTCAAGGAAACCATGTTAAAGGTAAAACCAAAGTGGGAATTAGCACCCAAAAATGATGTACTGAGAGTATATATAGTATCCCTATTAAAATATTTAGCCCTATTAGGAGCTTATTACAATATTATAGTACATAGTCCTTGTTAAAGGACATACCCTATTAGGATTCAAGAGTAACAGTGGGATCACTGCCCAAGCACATTTCCCAAAGAAGGTTAAGGCTTCCCTTAAGGATTTACAATCCAAACAAGTGTATATAGAAAATATACAATCCGGTGAACTGTCAGATAGAAACTGTCTTTGCTTGGTCAGTTCCAATGAAGTATTCTTATCACAAACTCTGCTCTACATCCAACAGCCAAACAAGCCTCACATCTTTCACACTTCTCTACCTTTTCAATCTCTACCACATATTTTCAAAATATAAGATCTCTCATATATACCCTATGACAATAATTGTTTAGGTCGACCAATTAAGCTTTCCCAATATATAAATAATTGACTAGGTCGGCCACTTAAGGCTTTCCAATATACAAATAATTATTTACCCCCTTGCTAAGATACACACGATATCTTAAAAAAGTAAAAAATCAATTACAATACATTAGACATACTCCAAGATCTGAAAACCACACTCACAATCCATAATAAGTGCTACATATATGAAGTCAACCACCAAATAGGTCTCCTCTAGAATACACGGCACAGCTGATGTCCCCGATACTCTCACAACTATCGATCAACAAAAAACATTCCTCAATGTGTCCTATGTCATCACTTAAGCTCGTATCCCCTAAAACATCTTCGCCTGTAAGATATACCCAAAACATAGAGACCTTCTCTGTCAAGCATTAGTGTCACACTCTAGAAACCAATCTTCACTAAAACATTTGTAACATCACCAATATGAAATATTAAGCCAAGCAACCTTAGGAATAAGGTCATCACACATCCTTCTTCCTATCCTTATCTTTGATCATTCTGAGTCATCCATACAATGTATGTACACTTCTATCACTTATCATAACCAGTTTGTTCTCTCCATAGAAACATATGTTGACATCAGTGACAAAACATTAATATCAACAGCATAAATAGTACCCAAATCTGATATCATCCAACAAGTTTTTCATTTTCTATTTGGATGACATATTGATCTTCAATACAATAAAAGAGGAACATTTGTTGCATGTTAAATAAGGTTGAGATAAGTGAAGTTGATGATAAACATTAAGAAGTGTACTTTCATGAAAGATGAGTTAGTATACTTGGGATTTGTAATATTTTCTGAAGGATTGAAGATAGATCCTAAGAAAGTGAAATTCATTATTGAGAGACCTATAGCTAAGAGTGTTGGTGAAGTAAGATCATTTCATCAGTTAGCTAATTTTTATCAGAAGTTCATTAGAAACTTTAGTTCAATCTGTGGACTAATGACCGAAACTATGAGAGGAGATAGAAAGGATTTCAAATGGATAGATGGGGAACAAATAATTTTTGATTTTTTGAAACAAAAGGTGACAGAGAAACTGGTATTATATTTACCTAATTTCAATAAAGTATTTCAAGTAGACTGCACGATGCTGGTGGAAATGTAATTGGAGTTGTTTTGAATCAAGAAGGGAGACATGTTTCTTATTTTGATGAGAAGTCAAATGATGCTAAGAGAAGGTATTCAGTGTATGATTAGGAATTCTATTCTATAATTCAAACTTTGAAGAAGTGGTGACATTACTTGTTACCTAGGGAGTTTGTATTGTATACTGATCATCAAGCATTGAAGTATTTGGGAAGCCAAGGTAAGTTTAATAAAAGACATATGAGATGGGTTGAGTTCATGTAGAGTTATACATTTTTGTTGAAACATAAGAGTACTATGGGAAATAAATTTTCTAATTCTTTGAGTAGAAGAAGGAATTTGTTGACTGAGATGAAGGTTGAAATATTGGGTTTTGATGAATTAAAGACCTTGTATGAGGAAGATCCAGACTTTGGTTATTCTTGGAAGGCTTGTAGGGAACCTACTATTGTTGATAGAAGTAAGTGGTTATATTATTTCAGTGAATATGGGATGTTGTTTAGAGGTAATCAGTTATGTATACCTAGGAGTTCCATGAAAGAGAATATAATTAAGGAGAAACATAGTGGATGTTTAGTAGGATATTTTTGCACTGATAAGACAATAGCTTTGGTGAGTGATAATTATTTTTGGCCACAAGTTCATAAGGATATCAGGAATTTTGTATAGATTTGTAAGGTATGTCAAGTTGCAAAAAGTAGTCAGAATGTGGGTTTGTATACACCTTTGACAGTACCAATCAAAACTTAGGAGGATATTAGTATGGATTTTGTACTTGGTTTTCCAATAGCATAAATAGATTATGATTCTATCTTTATGGTAGTAAACAAATTTTTTAGGATGGCACATTTCATTCTTTGTAAGAAGACTACAGATGCAGTGCATTTAGCTGATTTTTTTTTCAAGGAGATTGTGAGATTACATGGATTACGTAAGAGCATTATATCAGACAAGGATAGTAGATTTGTTGGTTATTTTTGGAGGACACTTTGGAAGAATTTGAAAGATGACTCAAAGTTTAGTTCTACTTTTCATCCACAAACTAATGGACAGACAAAAATTGTGAAAAATAGTTTAGGGAACTTATTGAGGTGTTTAGTTGGAGGAAAATCCTAGAAATTGGGCTTTAGTTTTACCTCAAGTAGAGTTTTATTACAATAATTTAGTAAATATGATCACAGAGAATATATCATTTTAAGTGATTATTGGTTTTAATCCTAAGGGACTAGAAGAATTGAGGGATATCAATCATGAAGATAATCAATCATGAAGATAAGAGGGGTGTTAAAGGAGAAGATTTTTATGAGGTTATGAAGTCATTTCATGAAGGAGTGAGACATCATTTGGAGGAAATGAACCAATTTTATAAAATGAAAGTAGATATTTAGAGGAGACATAAAAAATTTCAAGTGGGAGATGAATTTATGGTGTACTTATAGAAGGGTAGATTTCCTGTTGATACTTATAATAACTTGAAGATGAAGAAGTTTAGTCCTTGTAAGATCTTGAGGATATTTGGTTCAGGGAATGCATATGAAGTGGAATTACATTAGGACATGGATATATCACTGGTTTTCAATGTTTTTGATTTGTATGAATATCATGAATCAGATTGTGATGGTATTGAGGAGTCGGAGATCAGACAATAATATTCCAAGAAGCAGTTGGCACAAATAGAGAAAATTTTAGATAGTAGAGTTGGTTGGAGCACAAGAAGTAAGAAATATATGGAGTATATTGTCAATGTTGGCTTATTGAGAGGGGGTGAATTATAAAACTATGATAAATTAAACTTAAAAACTTAACTTTGATTCAAATCAGTATTATAAACAACAACAGTAACCGAATCACCAAATATCTTCAATAAATTAAGTGGTAACTTGCATAAACAATAAATAACATGCACATGAATCATTCAACACATTTGACAATAGATTTAATGAGGAAACCTAATTTTGGAAAAAAATCTATGGGAATTATCACCCACAAATGAAAATATTATTCTAAAGTATGCTTGGTTAAAAGATTATTCTATTAAAGATTACAATACACATTTTCTAAATGTGACCCTTTTAGGGGATTTACCTCAGACCTATTAAGATCTTCACCCTATTAGGAGTGGCCTAGTTAGAGGGCTTTGAAAACTCTTTTAGAATGTCACCTTTCTCAAGGATTTTACAAAATACTGTTAAGTCCACTCAGTTAAGAGATTTTGTTGTTACAAATGAAAATCAGCAATTGTATGTAAATGATTTGTAAAACTGTGACTACCTATTTCTTGATCAGATCTCTTTATGCTCTCTCTAACTACTGGTATCAACACTTCATCAATCTCTTCACTTAGATTCAAATTTATCACTTCTTTTCTCTTCACTACATCACTCAATAGCACTTCAACACTTCAACTTGCCAGCCATTTCTTCTTTGAATTCATTCTTTAAATAGACTTTGTTTTTGCCTCTTAATCTTCTTGATTAGGTTTTCCTTCAATCATGCTTAGCTGTTAGATTATCTTTTTGAACTAATTCAGTGAACTCGAAACTTGATTAGCCACTTTGGCATCACCTCAGAACTTGCACTTTTCTTGGAAATAAAACGTTTACTTTTACCGCTTAATCTATACCATAGATTTCTTCATTGAATTTTTCCATGCATAGATCTTGTAACCAACTTCCTTTTCATTTGTGGAATCCTCTAGATCAATGTAGCATTGTAGTAAATGTGTTCTTATCCTTGTTTCTCACATATGTTATGTTTGGTAACTAACTCTTAGTTTGGTGACTAACATGAACTGCTTGGTGCTTCCATATCTCAGTGTCCTGACTAACTTTTATAACCCTTTACCGATATACTCTCTCTAATTGGTATCTTAAATCATAAGTCTTACTAAATTTATCAATCTACTTTAGCGACTTGATAAACTAGAAACCAATTATCTCAATATGATCTTATCATTGTTTGATCTTTATCTATTGCCCAATTAAATCAACTCTAAAAGATACGACAATTCAATATGAACCAAAAATAAATTGCTTGACATCAATGAAAAAATAAAAACTGATCTAAATCTTTCTACCATCATGTATACCTCTGATCTTGATCATCATCATCATCTCCATCAGTTGAGTACTAATCAAGTGAAAGGATAGACTAGTAGAGGATTATTCATGGATTTCTCAGGTCGAGGCTGACCTATTTGGTTTTCTTTTGGCCCTAGAAAATTTACGGACTCACTTTTCATTTTCCCTAGGTATCTGATGCATTAGAATATTGGGATCTAAGTAATCTTGCATCAACCAAATTTTTTTTCTTTCAGTTGTTAGTTTGTTATGCTTTTATTCTGGTGTTTCTGTTGTTGATAGATCTGTACTTGTTCTTTTTGGTTGTGGTCATGGTTGAGTATTCATGGATTCATGATGAATCATTTTCTATGATCACACCCCATTTGGTTCCATCGTGTAAGAGTTCTTGCAGTTTATTTCTGGGATTATTTTGTTCTTCATGTTAGTGATCAATGGTTGGGTTTTTTATCATTTTCCTGATCTACATGTTGGATTTTTTGAGTGCGATTGTTCCAGCTCACTTATACATTTGAGGCTGACATTATTGTATGATCATATATCTTATTGGTTGCTTTAGAGGCTGAGCCAATTTTTTTTGGGTCTTGACCTAATTCTTGTAACATATTTTCTTATTTACCCTTAAGAACATGACTGGGTAACATGGAAGAGAACATGACTAGCGTCAAAGCTACCCTTAAGAATATTGTCGAGTAGAGCTATAATATTCTTAAGGCTTCTAAAGAGAACACTAAAATTATAATTGAGAAGCTGGAGGAAAAGTTAGATGGTCTGGATGTGGACAATAAAGAGGTCGAGACCGATCAAAATGTTGAATAGGGTCCCGGTCAGCGCACTAGAGCCAAAACTAAGAAGATAAAGGATAAAGACTTGGCGCTAGACTTCCAAAAGATCAAGGATTCGATGGCCAACATGGAAATGCTCAAAGCCAAAGTGGCTACTCTGATGGTGGACTTTTCTTGAGGTTCCCTTGTTTTATTTGTTGTCCCTGTTCTTTCTGCTTTTTTAAAAGCTATTTTTTTGCTCTGGTCCTCTCTGGGCCTGCACTATCTTTACTATTTTGGTTCATTTTAAACTATGCTTCTTGATACTACTTTTGTGTTTCAAGTTTTAGGAACCTTGTAAAACTTGTTTTACTTAATCAAAAACATATTTTCTTATTCTTGGAAAATGTGATCTTTTTTAGGCTGACTAGATATTGTGGTTTCTATTTAATCTTATGGACTTTTTCCTAAGGGATAAGAGAGTTTTCATAAGATTAGCTAGTGCAGCATGGCTAGGGTTTGTAAGGGTTTTCTAATTATCATCAGGCATGTATGTATGGTATGTGAGACTTGATGTTGTAGATCAATTGTAATTGATTCATCAATCATAATTGAAGGCTTGTCTCTCATTTTCTCATTGTTGTCTTGTTGTTCTTGTTGTTTTCATGGTGTTGTAATGGCTTCAAGGATTGGACTGATCTTTTGAGGTTTATCCATCCTTGAATCCATCAGATGGTACCTTTTTTTTTTCTTTTTTTTCTTTTTTTCTTTTTCCTTTTTTTGCTTCATCCCTAGGCCTCTTCCTCTTTTGTTTTTTATCAATATCACATCACATGAGGTATGTTCCTCTTGTCTTGCTGCTTGTCTTGTAATCATTTTAAGCCCTTCTTGTGTTTCAATAATCAAAATAACTTATTTTATATTAATATTTTATTAATAAATTTGATTTAAGCTTCACACCTTTCTTAAAGAGTCTTCAACCAAGTTACTTGTCTTCAAAAAGCTATGGTGTGCCTTGCTGTTGAGATATTTCAATGGGCATTTTTGTGATATATATATATATATATATATATATATATATATATATATATATATATATATAGTGTACTTGATAGGTGTGCTTTGGGAGGTGAATAAAATTGATCTATCTTGTGCAGTATTATATTGTAAAAAATATTATGGATAGTTATCCTTGATTAGGTAATGATGGTATATATTTTTGGTTATCCTATGGATGAAGTTTGGATGGTTGTTGTGTTCAAATTTCTTTTTGAGCATCGTTTGGTATTTGGTCATTCATGCAGTGTGTCAAGAATTTTGGTATAGTAATTGTATTCAATCTTTGGACCATTGCTTCTCGGTGCTACTCTTCAGTTGACACTAAATTTTGTGGTTATCAAGATATGGTCTGTGTAGTGGCATTTCTATCATCCCTAGAATATATTTATCTTTCAGTGCTTAAGCTATGTAATATGGTTATCTTATGTAAGACCTATCCTTGGGTCCTATGGTAATGTGGTATGAGTTTCTAATATGTGTGACCTATCTTTTAGGTCTGGTGCTAGCATGTTGACATTAATTGTATATCAAAAGACACTTTACTTTTTATTCAAGATGACATGTTTTGCTAGGCTGACATATGTTTTTAAGTTCATCGGATATGTATATATAGAGAACATCTTTTGGATCTGAGTATGAGTATGATGTGTTAATGTTGAAGATGGTATGTTGTGAAGAATCACCATATGGATAAATTTGTGAATTGAATAAGAAGGGAAAAGGTTACTACAGATGACCAAGTATAGCTGGTGTTAGAAAGGTTTTTGCAAATGTGTGTTGAAGACTAGAAGAAGATCTTGGTTCAGGAATGTTGTTGAGAGTGATAGTTCTATTTACTAAAAATAAATCCATGCATATGTAGATGAAATTTTATCATTTCAATTTTTATTTGTAATATCACCTTTTGTATTAGCTGTGATAGTTATTTTTGTATTAAGGGTAGTTAGCCTAACTGGTAGTGAGCCTTACCTATAGTAAGAATTTTAAAAATCACCTTAACCGGTATTTCTATGAATGAGAATTAGTTTCTTCATGGTTTTCCCCACCTTTGGTTTCCATGTAAATCTAGCATTTATTGTGAATGGTGTTTCTTTTGTGCCTTCATGTTTATCAGTGTTTTGAATATCAGTTTGAATTATACATTATCAATATAAAATTATTATATCTTGGGATAACTTATTCATCCCCCCCCTCCTCTTAGTTATATGAGGCAGTTAAACACTTACTCACTCTAAAGCTATAATGTCCATAATTTGATCCTTTTGCAGATCACAACAACCCAACAAGAATTTGAACAACACCCTTTAATCATCACACTATACCATAAATTATTATTTCCTTATTTTTTATTAACATACATAATCATAAGTATTTTCTCTCTCTTTCACAATGATATTTTTGGTGGTGAAATTAAAAAAAAGCATTCTAAGTAGTGAAAAATACACGAGTGTAGAGTACCAAACAACCATTAATCGAAGCACAAATCAGAATTTTTTTTTTGATGATGTATGGTTGATCTCTCAACACCATTATAAGATGTGCTCTTGAACTACTCTAGAGGACTATAAGAATTCTTATAGAGAGATTATTTTTACAAAATACATGCAGTTGATTCTATGTGGTTCACTTGAAGTCAAATATTCTTTATATTTCCATTTCATGGGAATATAGTAAAATGAAGGCTAAGAAATCAATTATGAATATTTAGCTGGTATGATAGTTTAAAATTTGACAAGAACTTGTGTAGAGAGGAGAAACACTTCCATATTTTATTTTTAATATTATTTATAGTTTTGGTTGAATACATTTATTGAATTGAACTGCACTCCTCTTGTTGGAATTATATGATGTGCCCAGTGACTGAGAGAGGGGGGGGGGGGGGGGAATCGAGAACCAANGGGGGGGGGGGTGAATCGAGAACCAATAAAACTTAATCCTTTTAATCCACAATTAGATTAACATATTTTTTTGCATGCATAGAACTTGAAAGAAAAGAATCATACACAACACATAACACAATATTTGGTTACCTAGAAACCTTCCAAAAGAAAGTAAAACTGGGGTTGGGACGATACCCACAAGATTTAGTACTATAGTATAAATTTAGCTTGTTAAAGCTTACAATGACCACTTCTGATGGTCTGCCCTGTTAGGAGCATAGAAAGGACTTTTAGGTCCACCTTGTTAAAGGATTTTGTACAATACAATAAGTAATGCATCTCTGTTAAGAGATTAAGATAAAGGATTGTTAGGTCCACCTTGTTAAAGGATTTTTCTGATCCACCTGTGAGAATGAACAAGTTGATTATCTGCTCTATGCAACTTTGATTGTTGAATAAGATCCTTCTGAATATAACTGATCACCTAAATGTGATAGATGAGATTATGCTATCCTGAATACTTCTACTCTTAATCAAACTGCTATTCGCATGTCTTACTTATACATTTCATAAATATTCACCATTTATCATCTCTTCTACATACATATTTTGATAAAACAAACTATCTTACATATATATCTTTATCCAAACAAATATATATACAAGTCAGCTTGCAATAAACAAAATGATATATAAAAATATATGCAAAGTCAACTTCAAACTGTCACTCGGGTCCAGAAGACTACTTGAGTGATAAAATGTCACTCAGGTCATATTGATCACTCAGGAAATGCTGGTCACTCGGGCAAAGCTTATCACTTGGGAAACACTGATCACTGGGGACTTGCATAATGCTTGCTGTCTCAGTCAACACTAGATGACTAAGTGTTTTGAGACTAATTGACAATATGTCTTTCCATAAGGTCTACAATCTCTGCCTTTGGCATTAGTGAAAAAAACACTTATCATTAAATTATGTATTTGATATGTCAAAACTCCCCCTTACTTTTTGCTTAGGTTTTGACACTATTTATGGTGCTCGGGTCCAACTGACTCTATTTTTGTGTTTTTCAAAAATTGTTTTGTAAAGTGTTTATTTTTCACTGTTCCACTATACATGTGTTTCCTCAATGATATTTTCCCTTAATTTATAGTATATGATATTTCCCCCTTGTTTTTGATAAAAATACCAAAAGTGATATTTACAAGGTTATTCCAAAATAAGATAGGAAATCAGTGTGTACCTTCAAAATCTGAGACAAAGTGTTGTCCCAATTTTCTTGTAGCACCTTCATGATGTGCAATTCAATTTTCAACTCTGCAGAAAACTCTATCAATAGCTCTGCAACTGATAAATTGGTGTCATGAATGAGTGTGTTTGCATGTGTGATGTGTTTCTACATTGTATCTATGTGTGGTAGTAGTTTCCTTTGAATGGCTGAAAGAGATTCTCTAGTTCTAGCTTCTTCTCTCAACAATTCAGCCTCAAGATCAGTAAGATAGTTGACCTTCATGAAATGAGCTGAACTAGTGCTCGGGTCAAGTGCTAACTGCCTTGCACTTTCCTTCATGTCTGCATCAATATTCACTATCTTGTTCTTAATCTCCATAGTAAAGTTAGAGGTGTCACTTAACTTTACAAACAGTGCTACCACATTGGCTATTTTGGTTTCTAGAGTGTTGATTATATTTGTAAGCTACACTTGGTCAATTACAATCTTCTCTACAATGTTTCTAGAACCTTGTTCTCAAATTCCCTTTATGATTTCTCAAGTAACTTCTCTTAACCATTCATATCTGTGTTGAACTTGTAGACAATGTCAACAAGTTGGTCCATTATTGAGTCACTTTCATTGACTTCAATCTACAATGCATCTAAAAATATTCCCTTGACATCTACAAGTACTTTGTTCCTTTTCCTTTCCTTTCAAAGCTTCTTCTGTGTAGCTCTTTTCTTCCAAAGTTCACCCAGAGTGTCCATTTGTTCTACAGATAAGCTGGATTGATCCCAATTTGGAATCACAATTTCTTCATCAAGATCTATCTCATCAGTATTTAATACTTTTTCTTTTGCTTTTGTCTTAGGACTTGGTGAAAGAATATTTTCCTTACCTTTTCATTCCTTATCCTTTTCCTCAATATTAATTAGGTCATTGACCTTTTTAGTACCAATTTATGAATCAATGTTAACTGTTGGGTCAATACTGACAGTAGAAATATCTACCGTGTCCTTCTGTGACTCGGGTATTCTTGGCTTAGTAGTGAGTTGAGACTGTTTCTCAGTTTCTACTTGTTTAGATGTGATTTCTGCAACCTTGACCATGCTTGGAGATACTATATTCTAAATAGGAAATTGGGGTAATGATGCCATTACCTCTAATGCAATCTACTTAGCATTAGACTCTTCAATAGTCTGTATCTCAAGTAATGTATCATCATTTTCCTATTCGAGAGGGTCTATACTAGGTACTTCTACCTTATCACTGTCTTATTTTATCTCAAATATTGATTTCCACACTAATGCGGCATGTTGAACTACATCTTCTATGTTTTTGTTCAATATTTGGAATTTCCTAAATCTGGGGGTGTGATTATTTTCATATTTACTCAGAGCTTGTTTTACTTCTTTTCCCTTCATTGCAGGCATAACTTGTTTTAATGTATGTTCCCTTATGTCCTTTTTAGTTTGGACTGCATTATACCACGGAATAGAAACTACCTGAATAAGTCTTCAGTCATATACTTCTTCAGCTCGGAGGGGTCATATTTCCACTTTTCCATTTTCTCAACTACTGCTTCTTCAATCTTTTTCTTTTCTTCCTCAGTCCTAAAAGCATAGTTAAGTGACTTCAAAGAACTTGTAGCTCTTCCTTCTTTTAGTTCTTTGATTTTTTGATCAAGTGTGGGTGTTGGTTTTGTGAAAACCACAGTATCAGTTTCTTCAACATCATCCTCTTCTTTACCTAATACAATTTTTCTCCTTGATCTTCTTACAGGGGTAGTGCCTTTTGCCTTTTGTTGTTTGGGTGCAACTTTCCTCTTCTTCTGAGGAGGTTCATTATCAGTCTCTTCCTTATCTTCCTTAGGTTCAACATCCTCTATTTCAACTCTATCCTCTTTACTCCCAGAGATGGCAGGAGAGTCAGAGGTATTTCCATACTTCTTCTTAAATGTATCAAGCCTCTTCTTTTCTCTTTTCAAAATCTTGGGGATCTCAATCTCCAAAGATATCCTTCTCTTAGCTTCCTCATATGTTCCAAAGTAAGGTGCCTTTGGATTTGTGGGTTCATTTACAAGAGCCTCTATGATGTCTCTTGTTTCATCTATGTTGACTTCATATGAGTGGGGCTCTCAATCTCCAAAGATATCCTACTCTTAGCTTCCTCATATATTCCAAAGTAAGGTGCCTTTGGATTTGTGGGTTCATTTAAAAGAGCCTCTATGATGTCTCTTGTTTCATCTATGTTGAATTCATATGAGAGGGGCTTTACCCATGCAACCCTAGGCCTTACTGCTTGTATATAAATTTTATCACAATCAACTAAAAAAAAATTCATCTTTGTAATCTTCTACTAGTTGTTTAGGAATTTTGTACATATTCTGCATCTTTTGTTTTAAATTCTCAAAGTATCCATCTATAATGTTATCAAAGTTATCTCCTAACTCAACTATAAATTCATTAATATGATGGATTATTGGTCTATCCCTCTTCCATGCTACTGTACCCTTGGAGGGAAAGAACTTCTCAACATAAAAGAGTATGCATATTAGAAGAGAACCAAACTTACATGAATTGGTCTTGGATACTCGGATGCTTTCCATGTTCTTTCTCAACTGGATGAGCTACATTTCTACTAGGTCAAATACCAGATTCTTCTTTACCACTTTGTATGCTAGGTCAACACCTTCACACGAAACACTATTGGGTTTGCTTGATTTGTACATCTTGTGGGCTATAACATGGATGCCAAACTTCAGTTCCATGTCAGTTACTCCATTAAGTCTCATGCCTCTGTCATCCCACTTGGCAAGAGTTAACTCAGCTAGGTCATCCTAGGTTAGAGTTTTGGTAGCTTTCATATTTTCAAGCATAGGGAACCCAGTGACATTGTGTATCAACTTCTTTGTGATATTCATGGGATGATCCAACCACAGGTGCATGTCGTGAACACAGATAAGAACATAACTCATCCACTTTACCTAGAAATTCCTTGGCATGTGCATGATGTGTGTCAAACCCTTGGTTTTGATTCACTTATGCTCGGGCTTCCAACTCCCATTTGTACATAATTTATCATATGCCTTGTTCATCTCAATGGTTCAAAGCTCCTGTATGTTGCAGTGATAGAATCTTCAGATGTCGTTAATTAGTAACACATGTTGGTGCTCAAATCAAAAGATTGGATTTCCTATGGACTTGCTGATCCAATATTGGGAAACCCATGTGACTTGGCCAACTAACAGGTTTAACTTTGGGGTAAGGCTGAAACCTCTGCAATTTTGGCTCTGTAGAACCAAGGCTAGTAGGCCTACACCTTAAGACTTATTCTTTAGGATTTTTATAGTAGATAATGAACACTTAAATCTCTCCTTCACAAGTATGGCAAATTACTTTGAAAGGAATCAAACTATGATCAATTGTAAGATAAAGCTGCAAAATTGAATGCTTTGTGAGATGTGTAAAGAATGCTTTATAATTGTGAATATATAAATGAATGAATGTTAGAATATCTTAACAACATTAAATAATGAATCAAATGTCTATCTTTGATAACAATTAGATCAGTGCCTATATCAACTTGGGCAATAGAGTCAATCCAACATTCAATCCTATGTACAACTTTGCAAGACGGTATTCAACCATCAACTATCTGACTTCTTTAGATGTAGAGAAGATTAATGTTTGCATTATATCCTTGTTAGTTCAAATGAGTTTGAATCCTATGGTTGGGAGACCAAATGAACAAGAAGCCATAAACAAATTAAGTTATCACACACTTCCTGATATTCAAACAATGATATGAGACAATAACTCTTCTACATAAGCAACTCAAAGACAACAATTGAAATTCCTTCAATAATTGCAAAGGAATAAGTGAATGAGTATTGAAATCTTGAGCCAAGAGAGACAGAAAATACTTATCCTTTATTGATTATCAAAAAATAGGTACATAAGAATCCATGTTCAATTGTGATCAAAACTAAAACCTAACTGAAAAATGATAATAGTAAATGTCACCAAAGACTAGACCTCTCTGCATTGATCCTGGTATCATTTATTTATACAATGTCCAAAGGATGTGAACAAGCTTCAGGTCAATGCAATGGTGCATCTAACTAAACTTAATCCCTAAGATCAACAACTGAACAATCACAATTACAACTAAGGAATGAATTACCATCCTTCAGAAATAGTTGTCGACCAAAGAGATAATAATAATCCAAATAGCTTATTAATAATATGTTATGAATCTTTGATAATATATTTAACTTTTGCATGTTAGATCAATGATCTTTCACATTTATTTATATCTTTCATCTTCATTTTATTACCTGTGAAACCCTGCATGTAGACAATGTCGATGTATCAAATATTAATCAAAACCCTCAGTCAATAAAATAATAATATAAATATATGTAACGAAAAATAAAATCCAAGTCATCTATGCCACTTAAAATCTTTTGAATTTTCTATCCATCTGAGACACGTGTCATCCAATCACACACTCAAAGGAAATAAAGATCATGCATCTTTTCATCGCGAGTGAACGTCAATCGTAGATCAGATGTGAACTGCACCGTAGATCTTCTTCTTTATCTCTCAGTATTTTAGTGGGGCCAGGATACCTATTGATTATTCTTAATCACTTATGCATTAGATTTTGATTAGTTTGTCATTAAGCCAATAAGTCAACCATTTGATCAAACTGAAATTGGTCGATCTTTACTTCCCAATCTGACCCGAGGATAATGACGTCATTCTACCACATGTCACTCAGGCTTAATCACTTCTATGATAGATTTCATGCATCTTGGTTTTAAGCCATTACGCTGATCATTCGATTAAAAAGTACTTGTCTGCTCTTTAATTCAATCTCTAACTTTAGTTTTAACCAGATTTTAACCTTGGGTTCACAAATGCCCTTAGTCTCCAACTCGCAAGATTATCTCCTTGACTCTAGGTTTATGTCGCGATCATGCAACCACTATTAGATTTAATTAAGCTTTGAATGAGATCAACGATTATCATTAATCTGCTATAAGATAAAAGCATATTCCTTTTGATTTGGAGATAACGTGACAACCACAAGATCAAATCTGTATCAACGACCATGAATTAATCATTGAATTTTCAACTTAACCCCGATATCATCTGGTGATCACACGACTGAAGGAGAAAAGTAACCCTGCTAATAACTCTGAGTTTAATCGAGAGATAATGTGACTTAATGGTCTCGGAGTTGGAAGAAGATTTTGTAAAATTGTGGTTTATCAGGAGACTTCACGCCGATCATTGGGCCTACTTTTGCATCGACGGCTCAGACTAAGTCTCCCAATGATAAAAGGATATTCCCTCTGCTTCAAAGATCACGCGATTAATGCATTTTTTGATAAAAGAGAATATTCCCTACAAAGGTTATAAAAGATATTTTAAAATGAATATTTAGACCGCAAAAAGGGCCAACTGCTATAAATATGAATTCAAATATATGCATGTCATTCAAAACATGAATCATAGCAAATTTAACAGGAAAATGCAAGGAATTTGATAGGATAAATGCATAAGGAATAATTATTGCCATAATGAATTATGAATGGACGTAAGAAAATAAAGTATAAATTAAAATAAAATTTGCAGAAGGCACTTCCCTGAATAGTTTTAACCATTCAAATTTGACTGCAAATTTGGGTAACACTAGTGGCTCTTTCTGGGGATGTGTGTTCATACTTGGACACATCAAGATCTTGGCTATCTCTGGAGAAGTAGACCAAGTATCCACACTTAACTTGATGCAAAGTGAAATTGGGTGGCCCCAGGACCCCCCAAAAAGTGAACATTTCTTCTTTCCTCTATCAAAAATATGATTGTGATCTTTTAGTAACAAGATCATTCTAAATGTATGATTTGTGGTCAAATCACTACTTTGGTCCTCTTGGTCATAACACCCTTCATGATCAAAACATTCTTGTGTCATTCAAACTGGGAATAAACTCTTGTAACTTCCTTTATTTCCAATTTGAAAATTATGAATTCTACAAGCATTAGTCCAGTATATCCTCTGCTCATCTGAGATCTTATCATTTCTTGTTGCCTCTGAGGAATACTCAAAATCACCTTTTACATCATACAGAGACTGAAAAAGACTACAGTCTTTATCATATTGACTAAGGATTTGGATGCCATAAATCTATTTTTTCCCTTCACTTTGCAACATACTTTTCTGATTTTGCAAAAAAATAGCTAAATAATTCTTACAATCAATTCCTTGTAGATTTTTTATATCCTCGAACATAGTATCCAAATCAGGCTCAATCAAAAAATTATCACCATTTTCTGAATACACTTCCCCATACATATTTTGAGTTTCACCATCTTCAAAATGAACACTAGGCCCACTGTCTTTATCATGATGTTGATGGACTTGATTTCTTAGAAAATATCCTTCCCATAACGGATTTAAGAACATGGATATGCCCTTATGAGATTTTTTATCAGGATCATCGAATGTTTCATCAACAAGATTAACATCTTCATTAACATTGTTTTCTGAAACTTCCTCCTACTCATATGGTTTTTGTTGTTCTATTTCATCTCCTCTATTTTATCCTTGGAAATTATTATCTTCTTGGTCTAGTGCCCCCTAAATATATACTAATCCATTAACTTGTTTACTACGGTGGATTGAGAAACAATTTGCACCATTTTCTTGAACATGTTTATAATATTCAATGTCTAATAGATTTGAAAGCTCTTCTATATTAAGAAGGTCTTCTTCCTCATCATCATGGTCATTGATATCATCATGTACAGATTCCTCTTCAGCATTGTAATTTGGATCTTTTTCTTTACTTGTGTTATTAAACTCATACAAGAACCATTGTTCAAATTCTTCCCAAGATGAAATACTCTTTTCCGATAGTGATTCATAAGAATTTCTTGCATATTCTTTCAAGAAGCTAGAAAAAAATCTCATTAAATCACCCTTTGTATCAATATCATACTTGTAAAGGAGCATATAAAAAGAATCCAAATGATCAATAGTTGATTCACCATAATCTCCATCAAAATAAGACACTTCCTTTGAAAGCTTTGAAAATACCTTATTACCTCTGTATTGAAACCTTCTTAGATCTAAAGGCTTAAAGCTTGTTGGAATAAAAAAATTTCTCAATAAATTTTCAAACATCATGTAATATTACTAAATAAAGGAAAATTTCTCATCCCTTCTAGGTTGTCTTCCTATCTCCTTCTGAGTCTTCTCCCTTAGTAGAGTCACTGACTGAAATGATTTGTTCAATAGAGTCACCACCTTCTTGTTAGAAGGAAAATACTGCTTGCTGGTCTTCTGGATTCTTCTCTCCAGTAGAATGCACTATCAAACGAACAAGATCTCTAGTCTTCAAAAACTGAAAAATATAAAAAACTCCCTAGTAGAGTCGCCAATCTGTTGGTCCTCAAATCAACAGATTGGATTTCCTATGGACTTTCTGATCCAATATTGGGAAATCCACGTGACTTGGCCAACTAATAGGTTTAACCTTGGGGTAAGGCTGAAACCTCTACATTTCTGGCTCTGCAGAACCAAGGCTAGTAGGCCTACACCTTAAGACTTGTTCCTTAGGCTTTTTATAGCAGATAATGAACTCGGGTAATGATGCCATTACCTCTAATGCAATCTACTTAGCATTAGACTCTTCAATAGTCTGTATCTCAAGTAATGTGTCATCATTTTCCTATTCGAGAGGGTCTGTACTAGGTACTTCTACCTTATCACTGTCTTATTTTATCTCAAATATTGATTTCCACACTAATGTGGCATGCTGAACTACATCTTCTATGTTTTTGTTCAATATTTGGAATTTCCTAAATCTGGGGGTGTGATTATTTTCATATTTACTCAGAGCTTGTTTTACTTCTTTTCCCTTCATTGCAGGCATAACTTGTTTTAATGTATGTTCCCTTATGTCCTTTTTAGTTTGGACTGCATTATACCACGGAATAGAAACTACCTGAATAAGTCTTCAGTCATATACTTCTTCAGCTCGGAGGGGTCATATTTCCACTTTTCCATTTTCTCAACTACTGCTTCTTCAATCTTTTTCTTTTCTTCCTCAGTCCTAAAAGCATAGTTAAGTGACTTCAAAGAACTTGTAGCTCTTCCTTCTTTTAGTTCTTTGATTTTTTGATCAAGTGTGGGTGTTGGTTTTGTGAAAACCACAGTATCAGTTTCTTCAACATCATCCTCTTCTTTACCTAATACAATTTTTCTCCTTGATCTTCTTACAGGGGTAGTGCCTTTTGCCTTTTGTTGTTTGGGTGCAACTTTCCTCTTCTTCTGAGGAGGTTCATTATCAGTCTCTTCCTTATCTTCCTTAGGTTCAACATCCTCTATTTCAACTCTATCCTCTTTACTCCCAGAGATGGCAGGAGAGTCAGAGGTATTTCCATACTTCTTCTTAAATGTATCAAGCCTCTTCTTTTCTCTTTTCAAAATCTTGGGGATCTCAATCTCCAAAGATATCCTTCTCTTAGCTTCCTCATATGTTCCAAAGTAAGGTGCCTTTGGATTTGTGGGTTCATTTACAAGAGCCTCTATGATGTCTCTTGTTTCATCTATGTTGACTTCATATGAGTGGGGCTCTCAATCTCCAAAGATATCCTACTCTTAGCTTCCTCATATATTCCAAAGTAAGGTGCCTTTGGATTTGTGGGTTCATTTAAAAGAGCCTCTATGATGTCTCTTGTTTCATCTATGTTGAATTCATATGAGAGGGGCTTTACCCATGCAACCCTAGGCCTTACTGCTTGTATATAAATTTTATCACAATCAACTAAAAAAAAATTCATCTTTGTAATCTTCTACTAGTTGTTTAGGAATTTTGTACATATTCTGCATCTTTTGTTTTAAATTCTCAAAGTATCCATCTATAATGTTATCAAAGTTATCTCCTAACTCAACTATAAATTCATTAATATGATGGATTATTGGTCTATCCCTCTTCCATGCTACTGTACCCTTGGAGGGAAAGAACTTCTCAACATAAAAGAGTATGCATATTAGAAGAGAACCAAACTTACATGAATTGGTCTTGGATACTCGGATGCTT
Organism: Thuja plicata; assembly: GCA_018584345.1. Lineage (NCBI taxonomy): Eukaryota > Viridiplantae > Streptophyta > Pinopsida > Cupressales > Cupressaceae > Thuja > Thuja plicata. The sequence continues at coordinate 2,061,757 of MU226853.1, read as the reverse complement.
TCCATGTTCTTTCTCAACTGGATGAGCTACATTTCTACTAGGTCAAATACCAGATTCTTCTTTACCACTTTGTATGCTAGGTCAACACCTTCACACGAAACACTATTGGGTTTGCTTGATTTGTACATCTTGTGGGCTATAACATGGATGCCAAACTTCAGTTCCATGTCAGTTACTCCATTAAGTCTCATGCCTCTGTCATCCCACTTGGCAAGAGTTAACTCAGCTAGGTCATCCTAGGTTAGAGTTTTGGTAGCTTTCATATTTTCAAGCATAGGGAACCCAGTGACATTGTGTATCAACTTCTTTGTGATATTCATGGGATGATCCAACCACAGGTGCATGTCGTGAACACAGATAAGAACATAACTCATCCACTTTACCTAGAAATTCCTTGGCATGTGCATGATGTGTGTCAAACCCTTGGTTTTGATTCACTTATGCTCGGGCTTCCAACTCCCATTTGTACATAATTTATCATATGCCTTGTTCATCTCAATGGTTCAAAGCTCCTGTATGTTGCAGTGATAGAATCTTCAGATGTCGTTAATTAGTAACACATGTTGGTGCTCAAATCAAAAGATTGGATTTCCTATGGACTTGCTGATCCAATATTGGGAAACCCATGTGACTTGGCCAACTAACAGGTTTAACTTTGGGGTAAGGCTGAAACCTCTGCAATTTTGGCTCTGTAGAACCAAGGCTAGTAGGCCTACACCTTAAGACTTATTCTTTAGGATTTTTATAGTAGATAATGAACACTTAAATCTCTCCTTCACAAGTATGGCAAATTACTTTGAAAGGAATCAAACTATGATCAATTGTAAGATAAAGCTGCAAAATTGAATGCTTTGTGAGATGTGTAAAGAATGCTTTATAATTGTGAATATATAAATGAATGAATGTTAGAATATCTTAACAACATTAAATAATGAATCAAATGTCTATCTTTGATAACAATTAGATCAGTGCCTATATCAACTTGGGCAATAGAGTCAATCCAACATTCAATCCTATGTACAACTTTGCAAGACGGTATTCAACCATCAACTATCTGACTTCTTTAGATGTAGAGAAGATTAATGTTTGCATTATATCCTTGTTAGTTCAAATGAGTTTGAATCCTATGGTTGGGAGACCAAATGAACAAGAAGCCATAAACAAATTAAGTTATCACACACTTCCTGATATTCAAACAATGATATGAGACAATAACTCTTCTACATAAGCAACTCAAAGACAACAATTGAAATTCCTTCAATAATTGCAAAGGAATAAGTGAATGAGTATTGAAATCTTGAGCCAAGAGAGACAGAAAATACTTATCCTTTATTGATTATCAAAAAATAGGTACATAAGAATCCATGTTCAATTGTGATCAAAACTAAAACCTAACTGAAAAATGATAATAGTAAATGTCACCAAAGACTAGACCTCTCTGCATTGATCCTGGTATCATTTATTTATACAATGTCCAAAGGATGTGAACAAGCTTCAGGTCAATGCAATGGTGCATCTAACTAAACTTAATCCCTAAGATCAACAACTGAACAATCACAATTACAACTAAGGAATGAATTACCATCCTTCAGAAATAGTTGTCGACCAAAGAGATAATAATAATCCAAATAGCTTATTAATAATATGTTATGAATCTTTGATAATATATTTAACTTTTGCATGTTAGATCAATGATCTTTCACATTTATTTATATCTTTCATCTTCATTTTATTACCTGTGAAACCCTGCATGTAGACAATGTCGATGTATCAAATATTAATCAAAACCCTCAGTCAATAAAATAATAATATAAATATATGTAACGAAAAATAAAATCCAAGTCATCTATGCCACTTAAAATCTTTTGAATTTTCTATCCATCTGAGACACGTGTCATCCAATCACACACTCAAAGGAAATAAAGATCATGCATCTTTTCATCGCGAGTGAACGTCAATCGTAGATCAGATGTGAACTGCACCGTAGATCTTCTTCTTTATCTCTCAGTATTTTAGTGGGGCCAGGATACCTATTGATTATTCTTAATCACTTATGCATTAGATTTTGATTAGTTTGTCATTAAGCCAATAAGTCAACCATTTGATCAAACTGAAATTGGTCGATCTTTACTTCCCAATCTGACCCGAGGATAATGACGTCATTCTACCACATGTCACTCAGGCTTAATCACTTCTATGATAGATTTCATGCATCTTGGTTTTAAGCCATTACGCTGATCATTCGATTAAAAAGTACTTGTCTGCTCTTTAATTCAATCTCTAACTTTAGTTTTAACCAGATTTTAACCTTGGGTTCACAAATGCCCTTAGTCTCCAACTCGCAAGATTATCTCCTTGACTCTAGGTTTATGTCGCGATCATGCAACCACTATTAGATTTAATTAAGCTTTGAATGAGATCAACGATTATCATTAATCTGCTATAAGATAAAAGCATATTCCTTTTGATTTGGAGATAACGTGACAACCACAAGATCAAATCTGTATCAACGACCATGAATTAATCATTGAATTTTCAACTTAACCCCGATATCATCTGGTGATCACACGACTGAAGGAGAAAAGTAACCCTGCTAATAACTCTGAGTTTAATCGAGAGATAATGTGACTTAATGGTCTCGGAGTTGGAAGAAGATTTTGTAAAATTGTGGTTTATCAGGAGACTTCACGCCGA
>MU226853.1:2015990-2047542 GCA_018584345.1 Thuja plicata | reverse complement strand
AGGGGAATGGGTTAATTGCAAGTGGGTATTTGATTTAGGGATTTATTTAATTCCTTTATAATTAAATACTATAGCCATGTTGGATTTTGATTTGATTTGATTGGTCGAAATTGATTTGAATTGTATGACTATAATAGTTAATATAAATCAATGATAAAAATCACCTAGGACATTAAATTGATTAAAAGAATTATGCCAAGCAGTAAAAGGGTTGTTTGGACATAAATAAAGGGTATGATCACACTTAGGGAAAATAGGGTCCATAGTTGCGACTAACCAAATTTAGGTGGTTACATCCTTAGATTGAAAACTTCTTGTGGTGCATTATCGAATTGAATTGCCAAATCAGCTTGTTGTAGTGACAAGTGTTGGATTTCTTTTTCTTTTTCCTCTAATCTTGTACTCAACAATATTTTATCTTCTTGTGCTATGTCTCTGTCATTTTCTACTTTGTTCTTTAGTTCCATGACTTCACATATTCTGATTGAATGAATTTCATGTTCTCTTTTCAAATTTCTAACTTCTTCATGTAAAGTGAGATTATTTGTAAGTAAGTCTTCAATTGATGCATCAGCTTCTTCAGAGCTTATGTCTTCACAAAATTCTTCAATTATTTCTTCTATATAGTTCTTGTCATTCATCTGTACTGCTAATTCTTCTATTCTTTTCAAGGATAGAGACAACTATTCCTTAAGTTTCTTGATTTTATCCATGGTCACTTTAAGATCTATCTTTTCATTCTCAATGGCTTTATCTAGTCTGTATGTTTCCATAGCCTCTAATCTTTTCTTAAGTTGTTAAACTTCTGATAAGAGAACCACTACTCTGATACCAATTTATGGAATTATATGATGTGCCCAGTGACTGCAGGGGGGTGGGGGTGGGGGGGGCAGGGTGAATAAGGAACCAATAAAACTTAATCCTTTTAATCCACAATTAGATTAACTTATTTTTTTGCATGCATAGAACTTGAAAGTAAAGAATCATACACAACACATAACACAATATTTGGTTACCCATAAACCTTCCAAAAGAAAGTAAAACTGTGGTGGGGATGATACCCACAAGATTTCATACTGCAGTATAAATTTAGCAGGTTAAAGCTTACAATGGCGACTTCTGATGGTCTGCCCTATTAGGAGCATAGAAAGGACTGTTAGGTCCACCTTGTTAAAGGATTTTGTACTATACAATAAGTAATGCAATTTTGTTAAGAGATTTGGAGAAAGGATTGTTAGGTCCACCTTGTTAAAGGATTTTGTTGATCCACCTATGAGAATGAACCAGTTGATGATCTTCTATGTGCAACTTTGATTGTTGAATAAGATCCTTCTGAATATAACTGATCACTTGAATGTGACAGATGAGATTCTATTGTCTTGAATACTTATGCTCTTAATCAAACTTCCATTTGCATTTATTACTTATACATTTCATATATATTCACCATCCATCATCTCTTCTACATACATATTTTGATAAAAAAAACTATCTTACATATATATATTTATCCAAACAAATAACTCTACAAGTCGGCTTCAAATAAACAAAATGATATATAAAAATATATGCAAGAAAGGTCCACTCGGGTCCAGAAGACTACTCAGGTGATAAACTGTCACTCGGGTCATACTGATCACTCGGGCGATGTTGGTCACTCAAGCAACACTGGTCACTCGAGACTTGCATAATGCTTGTTGGCTCGGTCGACAGTAGATGACTAAGTGTTTTGACACTAATTGACAATATGTCTTGCCATAAGGTCTACACCTCTTTTATCAAAAAACACATCTTAATTTACAATCTATTCTTTTGTGATAGGATTACAAAATCTATATCCTATAGTTGCATTAATATCTCACAAAGATACAAAGGTAAAAGATTTCATCTAACATTTGTTTTGCTTCGAAAATAGAATATGCACATCTGTTTGACAATAAAGTACATGTAAATAATTCATATAAGGCTTGTGACTACTCTTAGGTTCTTTTGGAGTGATAGTTTATACAAATTTTGTGGGGCTTCAATACAATACGTAGACTTGTTACAACTACTTCTAACCAATAACAATATAGAATTATCTTTGAGTATAACAAAATTTGTGCAAGTTATTCAATGGTATTATTATTTTCTTATGTAATACCATTTGGTTAAGGGAAATGAGCTATAATAAGTTGTCTCTTGATGTCATAATTGTTCCAAAAATTTGTAAATTATTTGAAAAAAAATTGTACCCCTCTCTATGCTCTACATAGTTAGAAATAACACTTTCTTTCTTTTAGGCCATAGCATTGAAATTCTTGAAATATTCAAACAATTTATATTTCTACTTAATTAAATAAATTAATGTATAATGAAAAAAATTTATGAATATAAAAAATATTATTATCTAAAAACTTCACCTACATAGATCAAAAGAATCTTTTACCATATATACATTTTCCAAAAGATAAATAGATGATTGGTATTGTGCGTGTGAGATTACACCTTCATGAAATTAGGACCAAGAACAACAACTCTATGGAAATAAAATGCAATTTAATCTAAGAATTGAAGTTAAATCCATGACATCTCATGGTTCTCTATCTTAGCTTTGTTAAGAGAGCTCTCAGCCTTAATCTCTCTCAAGGACAATCCTAGAATGAGAAGAAAATGATAAACATGCTCTAATCTAGCTCAAATGCTCAAAGATATGTGTGATTTCCATTCAAATTCTTGTGATTCATGCTATGAAATCAACAAATGCTTCTCAAAATGATGCTCAGAATGCTATGCAAATGCTGAAATACTCTCAAATGCTCTCAAATGCTCTTCAAATGCCTATAATAGGGATGCTTTGCTCTTGAATTTTTTGGATTCCAAATACAAAGAAAATGGCTTGTATTTATAGCAATTTCCCAAGGGTAGGGGGTAGAGTGAATTGATCATGGTCAAGCCTTGGTTGATTAAAAATCTTTGAGGTGATTTCAAATGGAGGGAAAATCAAATGGTTGTCCTCAAAGGGTGGGACAAGAAGACAAGATCCTCAACTCTCATTGGTTGATCAATTTGAGTTGAACGAAATTAGGAATTATTTAATTCAATTATTTAATTAATTTAGCCATGTAAGGGTGAAAGGGTTGGATTTTTTATTTAAACTATACAATCAATTGATTAAAATCAATTGCATAATTTGATTAATCCCTTTTAGGCTTGAATTTAATTATTTGATTTCATGATTATTTAATCCTTTGATTTAATTTGATTTTTGTCCACTTTGCTTGATAAATGTCCATTTGATTTTATTTTGATCAATTTTAATGCATTTTGATGAGATTTGGGGCAATTGGCTAAGATTTATAAATTTGATGATTAAGATACACCTGGTCAAATTTAGGTGTCTACAAATGCCCCTCTTTGAATTGATGTGTGAAGTGCATTGATTCAAAGAAAACTTGATGTCTTGATCATTGATTTGATACTGATGAGCTTGATTGATGCACTGATGCAAAACCTGATCGATGATTTGATGCAAAACCTGATGCGAAACTCTGATATGAAACCCTGATGTGAAAATCTAATATTGAAACTCTGATTTGAAACCCTGATTTGAAACTCTGATTTGATGCCTTGATTTGAAACTCTGATTTGAAACCCTGATTTGAAACTCTGATTTTATGCCCCACTAATAAAAAGTTTGAAATTTTAATGCCCCAGATTTGATATAAGATATGATGCAAAATCCCAGTTTGATGATATGATGATGCCCCCTTAGAAATGAAAGCATATTGATCTTAGATGTGAAAATTTTGATGAACACTGTTGATAGAATAGATCCAAGATTATTTCATTTCTAATAAACAATGATGCTAAAAAGATGTCGAATAAATGCCCCTGTGTGCAGAATATGCAGATTTAGTTTGACTGGGTCAAAAATCTCACAAAATTAGGGTAAAATAGCTTAAATAGGTTGAAAAACCCAAATTTACTATTCATTTTCACTTTTCCCTATTGAGATTTTTCTCTGATCCTCTAATGATTGATAGCGATGGTGGTCCCCATTCGAGAGCATTAGTTTGAGTGAGCGCGCTGATATTAGAGACCTCCTGACTATGGGCCTTCAGTGAGTGGTTCGAACCTTCCTAGTGCATTTATTGCTCTTTAAATAGCATTTATTACATATTTTTAATGCTTTCTAGATAGAAATTTGCTCAATGCCATGTAGGATAGTTTAAGAGTCGTTTAAGGTAGAGAAAAGCCGCCTGCGCACGTTTAAGATCCGTGTAGGAGAAATCCTCAGCCACCTAAGAATAAGGGCAAAAATATAACCCAAATAGCCAAAAGCTGCCTAGGAAGCCCTATATTTTAAAGGCCACCTAGGATACTTAAAAATCCACATAGGACTTTAAAAGGTTGCTTGTTAAGAAAAGTACCACCTACGATGATTAAAGTGTTGTGTGCAATGTTTTTAATGCTGTGGGGCTTAAAAAGCCACGTATACTTATTAAAGTGCCACCTACCATCAAGTCTGAAAAACTGAGATAGAAATAGATGAAGTCCTTTGATCAATCATCTAGATAACTCAATTGAATTCCAAGCTAGAAAATGTACGTCCATTATGTCACGTAGTGTTTAGGATATTAGAAAAGTCATATTGATGAATGTTTGATAGGTCAATCAGATTGATTAAAAATGATTACAAACTGTCCATCTGTCTCAAGATCTAGAGGTTAGGAACAATAAGTTGATGCGCTCAAAATAGAGCAAGGATAGATTTAATGTGTTTGATTGACTTAGAATGATCCACCAATAGAAAGACTAATATGATTCACTTTGTTTCAAAATGTAGGAACATTACCGTAAGTTGCGGATACGGGGTGTTGCGTCTTGGATTTTTTATTTAGTTGATGAGCTCATGCCTCCTGAGTGGCATACTATTGAGACATGTGGTCTCAGTTTCCTTCTAGATCTCCCTCGGTTTTAGCTAGACCAAGGTGTTTTGATAGCTATGGCAGAGCGATGGAGCTCTGACCATAACACATTCCATCTACCCCTCGGCAAGATGACTATCACGTCTGAGGATGTGTATAGATTACTGAGGATCCTGACTCATGGAGAGTGGGTATATTATGATTCTATTTATGATAGTAGTGTATGTAGATGGGTGTTTGGAGACAACACCATTGATGATGATTGTATTACTTCGGCATAGTTTGCTTCATTTCCTACTTTGCCAGCATTGTTAGGGGTAGTGATCGGAGGATTACTTCTACCAGATAGGAAAGGGCATTGATTCATAGTTGGATGGGGCTGGATACTGGAGGATTTGATTTCACATCCTCAGAGATTTGATTGGGGTTCTTGCGTATTGGCGCATTTATACCATGATTTACATGAGGTTGTATATAGGTGCAGTGCAACTCTTTCAGTAGGTGCAGTTTTGTTACAGCTGTGGACTTGGGAGAATATCCCTATCATGAGACCATTTTTAGCATGAGTGCAGGCCCGAGGGTATCCATATGCATTTTTGTATGATGGCATGGTTGTCCAGCATCATCTGGGCAAGTTTGACTTTTAGAGATGTACTATTGATGATATTGATCAGGTTGTGTTGAGGCCATATCTGCTCTGTGAGAGGTGGCAAGAGGATGATGATGAGTTACCTTATATGTTTTGTCCTTGGTGGATGATCAGTCGATCACCACTATGCATCAAGAGATTTTTCTTTGGGAGAGTTCTCCATCAGTATAGCTGGTTTTAGGACATGCCTCAGGGTATGGCACTTTATGCTAGAGTACAGGCTGAGAGATCTATGTGGGGAGAATAGGTGTATTATCAGTTGGCTTGCTTACATATTGATCAGCTAGGTTATGTTATGTCAGATATGATGACACATGTAGCTGATGCGGGCATGTCAGCCAAGTATCGAGAGTGGTTCCTATGACATCGCTTTGTCAGATTTATAGATCCAGTAGAGCCTATTCCTGATGTGGATGAGCTTTCTGATGATGACAGAGATGATGCTGATGATGGTGACGATGGCAGGAGACCTCAGAGATAGAGGGTTCAGAGGGCACCTAGGGATCCTAGATCATAGAGAGCTGCAGGACCTCAGATTCAGGGTGGTCATGTTAGAGGCTAAGGTGGTGGATTTAGGCAGCCTAGACAGAGAGTAGCACAGGCGCAGGTACCCATGAGATAGGTTCCTCCCAGAGTTGATGCAGAGTGGGCTAGGCAGAGACACATACGTGTCTAGGTGGCCAGACAGGTTCTAGTACAGGGACGGATTCCTTAGGTTGATCCACATAGTAGCATGACACCAGTGATATCGCAGGTTCCATTAGTGCCCCAGGAACCTCAGGCTCCTCCAACATCATAGGCACCTCCAGTTCCTCCCATTGTGGAAGGCTTAGTTTAGGATGTGCGAAGTTTATAGGCAAGGATGACTATAGTTACTATATGATTAGATCAGGTTTCTACTATGTTGTAGAAGTTTCTGACTACTTTAGCTCAGTTACCTACCAGTGCGAGTACTAGTCAGGCATCACCTGGTACATAGGATCGATCAGGTGACAAGGATCCCGATGATGCAGGGGGTTTAGGTACAGGTATTGCTGGAGATGGATTAGGTGCCCCTGCTAGATCATCAGACAGATCAGGACTTTGATGTATGGATCATTTATTGATGTACCTTTGATGTATAAATTTGTTTATAGACATGGACATTTATCTATGGTGATCTTTGATTCCTCTTTTGATGATGTTGTTATGAGATTTCTTTTATGCATATCTACATGCTTCTATGATGCATTTATTTCTATTATGCTATGGATGCAATGTCTTAGAGTAGGACATAGATAAATGGATGCAAATGATGTTAATGCAACTTAATTCTATATGATTTTTAGATTTAATCATGATGTATGGATTATGCAATGCAATGAGATGGCTGCAATACTTAGTGCAATGATAAAATGAATGCAACTATCTTTTTGATTTTTTGGATGTATGCAACTTAATTTATGATGTGCAATTCTAAATGATTTGGATAAATGACTAATGATTATTGTTTCTTTTCTTTGCTTTTTCTCTTGATATTTATATATAATGAATAATGATTAATGATTATGAATGCAAAAGATAATCTCATAGTGATGATTTGAAACCATTAAATTGATGAAGTGTTGTAAACTTTGAATTTCCCCCCTTGAACTTGGAAAAGTGCTAGAAATACAAGCCATTTTAAACTAACTTGAAAAATGCAATTAATCTATCATGCAAATGCAATGCAACTAATTGTCCTTGAGGTTTGCGAAAGAAATGAAAACAGAGATATATTTTCATCATTGATCGTTGTGGAATGAGTAGTCGATACAATCCTTATTGGTGCCACTATAACCATAAGAATATGAATATGACTTTCTCTTATGTGGTAACCCCTTCTACGAAACCAAGTACAACCCTCACTAGTTAAATGACCAACCATGAGAATATGAATATTGGTTTACTCGGATTCAATGTTGGAAGTGGATGTTGGTATTAAGATATGGAAAATCTAAATAGCCAAGGTATCCTTTTGTGTGAACAAACAAAGTTTAACCCTCCTTCTTATACGAATGTCCTCAATGTTTCTTTGATGACCATGTCCTTAGACTAATTCACACAAGTTAAAGGATCTTCCTCAAAACAGTCACTCAAAAGGTTAAGAAAACATCATGTCTCTATCATTTCCAATCTAGTCAAAACATCATCAATTAGCTAAAAATAACATGACTCGAAAAAGGTCAATGAAAAACTCATCAAAATATTTCCAAGTGTTTGTGAAATGTATCAAGATTTTCAAGTAAGAATTCTAGATAGTCTGATCATTTAGGGTGTGTCAATTTTTAATCCTGATAAAATAAGTCAATGAAACTCAAGGATCATGTTATGCGATCAAACTGTTTAGGGTTGAACAATGATATCCATCAAAGGTTCCAAAAATATCTCTTCTGAATATGAAAATCTACTTCTGATGTGTGACCAAGATGTTGCACTATTGAATCCGCTTGGGTACCAAAAATCCATGATGTGTGCCCCCAAGTGTTAAATGTGAAACTTAGAGCAACTGAACCTAGAATGTGACAAAATGCATCTCTAAGATTTTATTAGGATGATGCACAAATGACAGATGTAATGAGTATATGGACAAATGCGATGATGAAACACAATATGTACAAATGCAACTAGGAAAGACCTAAGGGACAAAAGGCACCTATTTCCAGGTTTTCACCTTTTGGGATTATTGCTCTTTTTCTTATTTTCTCTTTTTTTGCTACCAAGGTGCCTATTGCTAGGTTTTCACCAAGGCACTTTTTTCTCTTTTTAAAATGTTTTTGGCTTTTGAACTTTCTGATTTTATTTTATTTTTTTATCTTTTCTCATTTTTTTGGTATTTTTGACTTTTTCTATGTACAAAGGTGATGCTGACTCATTTGTTATTCTCAACTTACACTCTTGCCTCTGATACTCTTTCCTCTAAATCAGGTGTGAAACCTCTTAAGATGAATTCTATTTATAGGTTCTTGCGATTTATCACCATGACAATCAGCCAATTTGTAGGTCCCCATTCCAAAAGAAGAAATAATGACAAAAGGACCAAGCCAATTTGCTTCCCACTTTCCTTTCTTTTCTCTATCAGCCTGATTTTTTAGATTTTATCTCAATACTATATCTCCCACTTGAAATGTTCTTGGTTTAATATGCTTGTTATAGTTCCTTGAAATTTGATTATGATACACTTTTAAATGATCATAGGCTTGAGTTTGATGTTCCTCCAACATCTCCAATTATTGAAGTCGGGAAACTCTATAATCCTCACCCATTATTAATCCATGCAATGAGATTCTTAGGGATGGTATTTCAACTTCTTAAGGTAGAAAAACTTTGGCCCCATAAACCAATGAAAAAGGTGTAGCTCCTGTCAGGGTTCGAATACTATTCCTATAAGCCCACAATGCTGGATTGATTTGAAGATGCCAATATTTTCCTGACTTGCCAATGGATCTCTTAAGGATTTTAAGGATGTTCTTATTGGTATCTTCTACTTTTCCATTACCTTGGGGATAGTAAATGGATGAAGAGTGATGTGTAATATGGAATGTGTCACAAAGTTCAACATCTTTGTTCTTAAACTATTTTCCATTATCTGTGACAATGGCGTGAGGAATGCCATATCTGCAAATGATATGATTTAGGATAAACATGGAAATTTGCTTGCCCGTTGCAGTATTTAAAGGGACAGCCTCAACCCATTTAGTAAAGTACTCTGTTGTCGTGATTATATACTTGTGTCCATTTGAAGAAGGTGGATAAATCATGTCAATCAAATCAAAACCCCATTGATAGAATGGCCATGGTGTGACAAATGGGTTTAATTCTTGTGCTAGTGCATGGATCATATCTCCATGGTATTGACATTTTGCACAAACTTTGACAAACTGACAAGAATCTCTTTCTAAGGTTTTCCAAAAGTACCCCATGCATAGAATTTTCTTTACTAAGTTTAAACCACTCAAATGTGACCCACAAATACCCTCGTGGACATCTTTTAAAGCTAATTTTGACTCATCTTCCTCTAGACATCTAAGAAGTGTTCTGTCAAGACCTTTAAGATACAATGTGTTAGAAAGGATGGTATAACGAGCCGCTTGTCTTATGAAATTTTGATTTTGAGCATAGGTTTGATCAATGGGTAAGGTTTTCTCTTTCAGGTAGGCATAAATGGGTCCATACCATGGTGAGTCATGTCTGTTTAGAAGGGCAATAATTTGGGTATTAGGTAGGTCAAATGTTGGTTTAACCAATTCTTCCACTAAGAACTCATACTTTTCATTTTGATGGGGCATTTGAAGTAAAGATGCCAAAGTAGCCATTGCATCTATTGCTCTATTCTTGTCTCTTGGAATTTGTTCAAAAGTAATCAAAGAAAAGTACTTTTTCCAAGCATCCACCAATCTTTTATAAGGCATCAATTTTTCATCCTTAGTATTATATTCATTATTAACTTGATTGATGACTAATTGAGAGTCTCCATAGACTTGTAGTTCTATGACATTCCATTCCAAGGCCATCTTGATACCTATGACCAAAGCTTCATACTCTGATATGTTATTGGTGCAAGGGAACAATAACTTGTAAGAATTTGGGATTGTGTAACCTTGTGGTGTAATCAAAAGAATACCCGCTCCACTACCATTTTGGGTGTAAGATCCATCAAAGTATAAAGTCCATGTCTTAGCATCCACATTAACAATTTCAGAATCTAGAAACTCCACTTGAATAGGATGTGTAGATTCTTGAGGATATTCAGCCAATTGATCGGCAATAACTTGAACTTTGATTTCTTTCCTATTGACATATTCAATGTCAAATTCACTAAGCACCATTACCCACTTTGCAATCCTTCTAGTTAAAGCTGTTTTGCTAAGTAAGTATTTTAAGGGATCAATTTTGGCTATGAGCTTCACTTTATGCAACAACATATAATGTCTTAACTTTTGAGAGGCAAATACCACTGCTAGGCAAGCCCTTTCCATGAAGCTATAGTTTAATTCATATTTGATCAATGTTCTACTCAAGTAGTAGATAGCTCTTTCTTTTCCTTGATTATCTTCTTGTGCCAATAAGATGCCTAAATATTTTTCCGTTGTTGAAATATAGAGTAACAAAGGTTTGCCTTGAATAGGTGACATCAAGATAGGTGGATTCATCAAGAATGTTTTCAACAATGTAAAGGCTTTATCACACTCCTCATCCCATGTGAAGATGGTGTCTTTATGTAGTAATATGGTGAAAGAATGGCATTTTTCCGCCAATTGAGAAATGAACCTCCTTATGGATTGAATCCTTCCTTGAAGTGACCTCATTTGACTAATATTCTTTGGAATGTCCATGTCCATTATTTCTCATATTTTTTCAGGATCTACTTCAATGCCTTTTGCTGAAACAATGTACCCTAGGAGTTTTCCAAATTGTACCCCAAAATCACATTTCTTTGGGTTGAGTCTCACTTTGAATTGTTCTAGGCTTGTAAAAATCTTGTCAAGTATGGATAAATGATCTTGTCTTTTATGTAACTTAGCTAGAATTTCATCCACATAATCTTCCATAAAGGTGTGCATCATGTCATGGAAAATGGTAGTCATTGCTCTCTAATAAGTGGCTCTGACATTTTTGAGACCGAATAGCATTAAATTTCAAAAAAAGTACCCCATAGGCATGTAAAGGCTGTCTTCTCTTGATCCTCATGTGAAATACAAATTTTATTATAACCACTAAATCCATCCATAATTAAAAACATAGAATGACCCGCAGTGAGATCCACAATAGCATCAATGCTAGGCAATGGAAAGTCATCTTTTGGACAAGCAAGGTTTAAATCTCTGAAATCCATGCAAAGTCTTATGGTTTTATCATGTTTGGTAATGGATAAAATGTTGGAGATCCATTCAGCATATGGAATTACTCTTATAAATCCAGCCTTGAGCAATTTCTCCAATTCTACTTTGACTAAGAGAGCTACATGTGGAGGCATTTTTTGCAACTTCTGCTTGACGGGCTTAACCCTAGGTTTCACATTTAAATGATGCATTATGAACTTGTATCTAATCTAGGCATATTATCATATGACCATGTAGATTTGATTTGTTTTTCTTGAAAGAATTCAATGAATTCTTTTCTCTCTAAGGGACTCAAAGATGCTGCCAAGTGAATAAATGTAGGATCCTCTTCTGTTCCAATGTTAACCTTTTCTGTGGGTTCAATAAGTATAGGTGATATTTAATCTTCATGAGCTGGTAAGGTGTCCAACCTCTCTCCCTTAGGTGCCATAGTTGGGTTTTCACCTTTGGAAACATCCTTTATTTTTACTTTTTTTGGGTCTAGCACTACCACATGGTGGTTTTCACCACTAGACCTCCTCATTTTTTTGTATATTTTCTCTTCATTTTTTGGATTAAGAGGTTGAACACCTACCCCTATCATCATGTCTGAAGTGAATTCATTGGTGGAAGAATTGGGTTCAACCGCATTGAGATATAAGGACATTGCATTGTCATTTGGGAAGTAGAGTAAGTCATTTGGCTCATAAAGATCCCAATCAATAAGTTTGGGGTGCATTAAGGACAAGGATTCATTGGATGGGTTTTCATTTGAAGGACTGGTTCATACATTGTATCATCAAGGTCTATGACATGTGCCTCTTCAAGATGGTCCATGGAAGAAGGATCAAAATCCTCTTCATTAGAGTCCTCTAAGATTTCTATGGGAAAGAAAGCATGTGGATTAAACACTAGGTTAGAATCTCCCACCCACAAAGGTATGCAAGGTTCACCTACCTATTGAGTGTAAAGAGGTGCATGTTCTACATTGACTTGTTGAGGTTCACTTGATGTTTGAGTTGAATTCAAACTTTGAGTCACATGTTCTTGATTCTCAACTTTAGGAGGAGTTGCATAAGTATGAATGGTATCAACCTCTATGTCATGACAAGATTATTCAGACAAGGAATCCCACTCATAATCCCTAGAATCATCTTCACTTTTAGAACCTATCATATGGATATGTGCATGAAAATCATGCATGGGACTTGAACTTCCTCCTTTATGTTGAAAACCTATGCCGACTTTCTCTTCTTTTGCTCTCCAAACAGGTTCAATAGGTTCTAACAACCCTCTATGTCAAACTCCTAAAGTTCCTCTTCCCTTATACCCCATTTTCTTCGTGATATCAAATCCTTTTCCATATTGATATGTTGCACCCTTTCATTGGAGTTAGCTAAATTATCATCCTCTTTATAAAGCCATTGTAATACCTCATTATCTTCTTTTTCTATTTCTTGTTTGTCACATTCTCTCACAAAATGAGAATTGTATTTATGAGGTTGATGATATTTAGATGGCTTCCCATGTGTCCTTGGAGATGTAGGTAAATAAAATAGGGAAACAGAATATTACCCTACCCCTTTTGAGTTAATTTTGCATTGTTTCTCAAATTAATTCATCAGGTCACTCATCTTTTCATAATGATCTTTCTTAGTTTGTTCCCTTTCCTCCTTAGTGGGTTTCGAAGTCTCCATTCTCAATCTTGAAGGCTGGACTGAATTATCATTTGAATTTGAACCCTTATAACTCATCTTTTATTTTCCCTTAGTCGATGTGGTTGAGTTGGTTTGAATAGGGTTAGAAGTTGATGTGACATTTGATGTTGGTTTTGGACTTTCTTCCTTGGCTTCTTCCATGGTAATATCATGGATGACTCTTTCCCTATTACGAGGTATATACAATTCATGACTTGGCTTTAAAGCATTGCAATATTGGGAAGGGTTTGAATCTCCTCCAATCGTGATCTCTTCCCCCATGTATGGAAACTTTATGCATTGGTGATATGTAGAAGGTACCGCTTGCATTTTATGCATCTATGGCCTCCCTAGTAAGATGTTGTAGGTAAATTTCATATCAAGAACCTGACATATGGTATCCTTTTTGATAGGTCCCACTTGAATTGGTAGAATTATCACACCCTATGAAGATCTTTCCTCCTCATCATAAGCCTTAATAGTGATTTTCTTTTTAGGATCAATGGAAGACTCAGTTAACCCTAATGACTTGACAAGGTTTAAAGTGAAAATATTAAGACCATATCCCCCATCTATGAGAACTCTCTTGACTCTATGTCTTTGAATTAACACCTCTATATGCAAGGGTAAGTTTTGAGGATGTGTGATAGACATATTGTCTTGCTCTGAAAAGGAAAGACAATGAGGGGCTATGAGATGACCTCCCATGTTCTGAAATTTGTCTTCCTCCAAGTTTATATGAACAGTGGTCTCAACCAAGGCTTTTTCCAAAATCTCCTTGTGATTAGAAGATAATTTCAACAACTCCAAAATTGATATTTGTGCTGGAGTCTTTTGTAATTGATCCACCAAACTATAAGGATTTGTTGTGGGTGGTGTTTGTTTAGCCAAAATAGTTGGTGTTTTAGGGCCAATAGTGATAGGAGTACCCCCTTGTAGGGTAACCTTTGAGGCTTGCCCCCTTGTGATGGCATTAGTAGACTCTTGAAGAGGTTGATCTTTGATCACACCAACATTGATAGTATTTTCATAAGTATGAGCAAAGTTAACATTATTACTGCCCCTTGCATTATTCCCATTGTTTCCTCCATTATTTGAATTGGAAGATTCTCCTTTTTCATGTTTATAAAAAGGTTGTTTAAAGGTCATGTGATCTTCATTAGTTTGAGGGCCTTCTTCTTTTATCACACAATTGTCTATGAGATCTTGTACCACATGCCTAAGACGCATGCAATCATTTGTCTTATGTGCCTGGTTTCTATGGTACTCACAATGGTTATTCTCACTCCACCAATTTGGCTTGATTTGCGGTTCATATGGTTGAGCCTTTGGTAAGTCAATAAGTTTATTTGCAATAAGTGTCCTCAATGAATTCTCCAATGGTTCACTCAAATTAGTGAATTCCCTTTTGGGTGTAGGTGAAAAGAAAGGTTTAGGCTTGTAAGCCCCTTAATTATTCCCCAAGTTGTTACTAGTGTTGTTGTTGTTTTTGTTAAAGGGTACTTTGGGTGCTTGGTTCACATTATTGGCTTGAACTGAATTTTGAGTGAGATTGAAAGGGGTGGCCTTTAAAGTGTTAGCTTCTACCACTCCATCATTAACCACTCCTTTATTTTTGTTATTCTTCATCCAAAATCAATTTTTGTTAGGGGAATTGCGATTTTGATTAGTGTTCCAGAGGTATTGTTGTTGTTGTGATTCTTGTTATCCTTATAAAGTTTAATTTCTCCACTTTTTATCAATACCTCTTCCATTGTCACCCCATTCTCAATTAGGTCTTGAAATGACCTAGGACATTATAGCCTTAATTGATAGTTCATTTCATGATTCAAGCTGTTTACAAAAATATCCATCTTCTCCTTTTTGGGTACACTTTGAGGGTATTGAGAAAATACGGCTCTCCATCTTTGTAGGAAAAGTAGGAATCCCTCTCCTTCTCTTTGTTTGGTGTTAAATAAATTAAGCATTGTAACCTCATGTTTGATGTTATAGGAATAGTGAGTTACAAACTTAGAGGCCAATTTCTCAAAGGTTCGAATGTCAAAGGGTAACTTTGAAAACCACTCCATTGCCATACCTCCCAAACTTCTAGGGAATAACCTCATTAGGTAAGTTCTGTCATGCATGAAATCTAGACTTAAGGCACAAAATTCCCTTAAGTAATCTTGAGGATCAGATGTTCCTTCATATTTGTCATATTTAGGAAAAATAGCATTTGTTGGAAATGGAACCATGATTAAAGACTTATCAAATGGAAATGGACACAAAGCTTCGATAGAAAAGGGTTTAGGAGCCTCACTTTGTTTTATCGTGTCCAATTGCATTTGAAAAAGTTGGATTTTCTTGTTCATGATGTCAATAGGATTAGCCTCAACTTCTTCTTGTTTGAGTTTGTTGACATCATAGTCATGTGGAAGTTTGAGACCTGTTTGTGCTAGGTCTAAAAAGTACTTTTCCTTGTCTTTTTCTAAAAAAATTTCCATAAGCTTCATGAAGAAAGGACTTTGCATAGCTTTGTTAACCTTTTCATTAGTTAACTCCTCATCATTAGGGTCAATGTTTTCTCCTCCGTTGGTATTTTTGTTGGATCCTTTGTTGTTAGGATCAACATTTCCTCCTCCATTGTTGTTCATATCCTTGTTTACATGGTTGATTTGATCTAGATCTATATGGATAAATGGAAAAGACATTGTTGGTTATGTTTTCTTGATGGGTTCTTGTAAAGGTCTTAAGGAACTAAAAGGATCACCCTGAAAAGGACACTCTTGCCTTAGATAAGATTTGTCTGGTTGTAGGGTATCCTTAATGTAATGAGATTGAGTAAAAACTGGCATTAACATAGATCAAAAGAAGATCATAGGCTTTTAATCTCATTTAAGTGATCAATTCATGGATGATTTTGTGAAATATCCAATAATGGCAGATTCTGATCTAGTTGAGCATACACAAAGGTAGAATGTTCAAAAGGGTATCCAAAAATGGAACTTTCTCATTTTCAAACCCTCGGTATATATCCACTATTTGTCCTTTGTTTCTGGGAAGCTCTTGCCTATGTGTAGGCGGCCTTTAATTGTTTATATGCAGTCACTGGAATCCTTGTATGCGGTGTTTTACAGCTAGCAGACAACATTTTCCTATTGGTAGGCAGTTTTAAACAGTTGACACGCGGCTATTGAATGTTGATACACGGTTGTTGAATGTTTACAAGTGGAATTTTAAAGTTTGTAAGCAGAGCAGTTTTGTTTGTACGCAGCTCTGAAATGTTGGTATGTGGCACTTTGCTGATCAAAGTTGAATTTATCAAATTTTTTGTTATTTTCTGGATTTAAAATTTTAAAAGTTTTGATTACATTTGTCAAAAAAGAATCTTGTATGAAAATATAGTACAAGCTCAACACACACATCAAATTTGTACCATATCCCTAAGACAACACTAAAAGTGTATGTTCTTAGATATTTTTATAGGCATGCACAAGAATTTCTTCCAAACAGTCTACCTTAGAGTCAAACAAATTTGGCTTTTAACAATGGCTCTACAAAGGTAGGTTTGCTATTTTATCAAGGTTTTAAATCACTTTCATTCTAAATCTTTCCAAGATCCTTTACCCCCTTGCGGGCTTCCCACACGCATGAAAGTACAATTTTGTGCAATACCGAAGGAATACTAGAAGAAGTGAGGATGGCTTGCACAAGGTTTAGTCACTTTCTGATTAAGGTAAAGTGCATTTATTTATAGTGGATCAGATGACATTGTGGCAAAGGTGAATATCTCCCACTTTGGGTTGTTCCCTCTCACCATCCTCGTAAGGCAATTCTCAGGAGGCAGGCCCTTTAAAGCTCTATTTTAGCTAGCAAGTATATGGAAAGCAAGAATTGAACTTAGTCCAACAAATTTGGGAATCTGATTCACTCAAAGAGTGAAGAGAATATCCCTATTGTCTTTATTTGTTCCAAACACCTCAAGCAAAAATTGTTCATTTTCAACCTCTTGACAAGGAGGTTCTTAAAATTGAGATGTGTAGTTCAATTCCTTATCCTTTTCCTTGCACTAAATTGACTTTGCACATTTGGCTTTTTGATTCACTTCAAAAAGTGAAGAGCATATGCCTAATGCTTGTTCAATTTAGACAATTAGAAGAATTTTCCTAATTACTAGATTTAAACGAAATGCCACAATTTAATCAATGCAAGCTTGTTAAGATAAATACCTCATTTTCAAAGCTAGCAAAGGCTAGGCACATTTTTGATCGATTTGGTTTATTTCAACTTGCCTATTGGTGATCGTTCCCACTCAGATTCCTCCAAAAAGTTAGTCAACACGAATAGAGACAAAGTGAAGAAAAACTTGCAAAATAGAACAACAATTTCCCTCTTAAAAGCTCTTTTAATCAAATTTGTCAAATCAAAGCTTTAAAGAACTTAAGAACGAAAATTAATCAAAGAGTGGGAAACTTTTCTTTATAAGCAAAAAACACTTTAATGTAATGATCATAAAGGTTTTCTTCTTCAAATAAAATCTCTAAAAGATTAGCTGCATGTATTTTCTTATCATATTTAGCCTTAATCCTTACCTCTTTGCTAGGCCTTGTGACTCGCTTCTCTAGTTTATGTACTTTCAAGTATTTTTCTTCTCCAACAAAGAAAAACACAGAGAGTCAAAACATTGAATAAACCATAAAAAAGATGTGATTTAAAGCAAAAAGACCTATGCGGCATTTAACAGCTAATAAGTGACATTTAACTGTTACTACGCGTAAATAAAAACTTTTAAAGCGGCTTTTAAATGCTAACAGGAGGCCCTAGAAATTCCACAGGTGGCTAAATGATAGGTAGCACAAAATATCTAAAATGTGGTTAAAAGCTGCTGGAACGTGGCTCTCGAAAGTTCACAGGTGGCACACTTTATCTCACAGGCGGCACACTTTATCTCCCAAGTGGCCCACTTTATCTTACAGGTGGCGTAACATAGAAAGATGGAGACAAAAGAAACTTCATATGTGGCATTTTACTGTTCACAGGCAGCTCTGAATACTTCGTAGGCAGATCTTCTCCTGTTTTCCTAAAAAATAACACAAAGAATAATGCAAAACACATAAAATATCAAGATAAAACATTAGAAAATGAGGCCTAAAGCCCCATGGTGGGTGCCATTTGTGTGTGTGAGATTACACCTTTATGAAATTAGGACCAATAACAACAACTCTATGAAAATAAAATGCAATTTAATCTAAGAATTGAAGTTAAATCAATGACATCTCATGGCTCTCTATCTAAGCTTTCTTAAGAGAGCTCTCAGCCTTAATCTCTCTCAAGGACAATCCTAAAATGAGAAGAACGTGATAAACATGCTCTAGTCTAGCTCAAATTCTCAAAGATATGTGTGCTTTACATTCAAATGCTCATGATTCATGCTATGAAATCAACAAATGCTTCTCAAAATGATGCTCAGAATGTTATGCAAATGCTGAAATACTATCAAATGCTCTCAAATGTTCTACAAATGCCTATAATAAGGATTGTGATTTCAAATGGAGGGAAAATCAAATGGTTGTTCTCAAAGGGTGGGACAAGAAGACAAGATCCTCAACTCTCATTGGTTGATCAATTTGAGTTGAAAGAAATTAGGAATTATTTAATTCAATCATTTAATTAATTTAGCCATGTAAGGGTGAATGGGTTGGATTTTTGATTTAAACTATACAATTAATTGATTAAAATCAATTGCATAATTTGATTAATCTCTTTTAGGCTTGAATTTAATTATTTGATTTGATGATTATTTAATCTTTTGATTTAATTTGATTTTTGTCCACTTTGCTTGATAAATGTCTATTTAATTTGATTTTGATCCATTTTAATGCATTTTGATGAGATTTGGAGCAATTGACTGAAATTTATAAATTTGATGATTAAGATACACCTAGTCAAATTTAGGTGTCTACAGGTATCAAATAGATATAATAGATGAAATATCAGATTAGTAAAACATAACGAGACAATATTAATTGTCAAACACCTAAACTAAACTAGACGATTCAAAAACGTCCGCTCTAAATACAAACTCTAATACCAATTGAAAACAATATGAAAAAACCACAACACTATACTAAACCATAATAAATCATATACTCCTATTTTCACAGTTGTTTATTAACAAACACAAAAATGTTAAAGAAACATGCATTTGCTTTGGCTGCTGAGTTCGAAATAAATGAAAAAAGGAGGCAATCATGTAAATGCAAACTCCATGCTCGTGTCGTTGAGCATGCCTTCATAGATCACATTGTGAAGCTTATATTAATAGAAATTTTATAGTCTTGCATACCATACTTCCAACTTTAAGTTCAGAATCAAATAGTTAGCTGAACGTGTAACAATCATCATGCATAATCTCAGCTAAAGTAATAGTTATTATTTTGCAGCGGGGACTATTCTCCTTCCTTTGATATTACATAGCTGTAATTGGATTTCTAGCTTTTATGCAGCGAATACAACAATCTCATGTTGTTTATGTATTTTCATCATCGATCGCTTAGCCTCCATTTCATTGTATTTCCAAGCGATGGAAATCCAACGAACATTTGTCTTCGAGTGACCCGCCTAGAATCATCTCCATGTATTCTTTGTAAACAATTTCTCTATAAGCAGGCTTAAAACCATTGAGCAGTAATTCAGGAGCAGGTCTGATAATGGTGTTCAGAGATGGACCATACGTCATCACCACAGATATCCGATCTGCGCTTCCGTTAACGATCGCCCAGTGCTCTACGCTTTTGTATATCCCATTGCTCAGTATCTGCTCTGAATTTCATCACAAAAAAAACCATTCAGAAAGATAAAGAAAACACTAATGGTCATATCTGTTAAATCAAAATAATCAAATAGTCAAACCCTAATGATCGTGTCTGTTAAATAAAAATAATCAAATAATCAAACCCTAATGATCATGTCTGTTAAAGAAAAATAATCAAATAGTCAAACCCTAATTGTCATGTCTTTTAAAGAAAAATAAAGAAATAGTCATTAAAGGCATAGCGCGATGATTAAAAGGTGATAATATTCTAGTTAATGCTGATGCATGCTGAGAATGAAATCTCCAATTTGTAATCTCACCTAATTAGACAAAAATTTCTCAAGATACCCACAAAAAAATAATTACCTGCATTACATCACCCAGATTGATGACAAGAGCATGGAGAATGGGGTTGACTGTGACCCAACGGTCCTCATGGAGGACCTGTAAACCAGTGACGTCATCCTGCATCAATGCCGTTATCCACCCTGGATCTGTGTGACTCCCTACTCTGGGTGGACTCAAGCTCTGGACATTTCAGATAGTAATTGCACAACATAGTCTGCAAATAGTCTGTAAATGATTCTTTAATATACTTTTCTGAGAGCCTGAGGCTTTGTGAAATAGCACCACAAAGCTTCCTTACCACCCCATGAATTTGGGTACAAAAATTTACATTCGCTTTTCTGCAAATTGAAAGTAATCTGTTCTAATTACTGCTCGCTAGACAAGCTTAAATGATGATATAATTTTAATGTTTGTTTTTAAATAATAAAAATCTATACTATTATAGATATCAGATCACTGTTATTGAGTGTATGTTCTTTAACTATAACAATTATCATTACAATTTATAAGAATGTTATGTTATTTTCTGGGTTCTGATTGTGTAAAAAAAATTAATATCAGCGATCCATCATTAGAATAAAGAGAACATAAATACAGGAGGTTCCTATTCTTATGTTGGTTTGCACTCTGATGATGGATCACGGTTTCCTATCCTTATGTTCTCTTGCATCTTCATGATGGAAGAAAGAATGTGATCCAAAACGTTAATATTCAAAACTTTATACAGAATCAACCCAGAAAATAACATAGTAAAATTACAAATATTAATAATGGTGATAGTTTGTTTCTTAATTATATGAACTATCAAAATTAGAAATATTAGAAATTGGCAAGAATGATGATATAATCCTTTACTATATCATCAATCAAGTTCAAAGCCCTAAGATACGATAAATAACTGATCAGACAAGGATGGTACTTAAGATGACATTGATGAAATGGATAATACGCTAGCATTTTAATGAAATTGAAATACTTATTCAGTAACAAACCTAAAATGAAAAATCAATTTAAAGACCTTATTTCTCTAGTCTTCTTCCTAAAATTATGATTTTGTTTTACAGCTAAAATGATCAAATATGCCATACAGCCATCAAAATTGATTAACTTGATTAGAAGGCGACGTAAGTGGGCCAGATTGGCAAAGGTATGCACTGACCAAAGAGTTTCACTGAGAGAGGATTACTTGCAGGATATGGAATGCTGAAAGTTTTGGGCCGCTGTCGTATTGCATAAGATCGTATTTAAGACCCTTTACTACTTTGTAATGCTTTTTTAATTTGTTTTGAGTACTCCATAATCAGCGAATAGCCTGTAAATTCTTTTTTTAAAAACTTTTCTGGGAGCCTAAGGCTTTGTGAAATTGCACCGCAAAGCTTCCTTACCACCTCGTGAATTTGGGTACAGAAATTTAAATTCGATTTCCTACAATTGAAAATAATCTGTTCATAATTTTTTTGCTCGGTAAAATAATCTGTTCTTATTACTGTTCAGCAGCCAAGCTTAATTCATGATATATTTTGAGAGTTTTTTTTCCATTTAAATAATAAATGGTTTAATAATAAATAATAATAATGAAAATATTCAAAAAAATATTGATCACTATTATTAATATCAAATAATTATTATTGATGGTCCTTTCTTAATTATATCAAGTATCAAGATTGGAAGAGTTAGATATTGGTGAGGTTGTTGATATGCTCCTTAATTATATCAACTGCCAATATTCAATGTTCGAATATGTAAACAATAGTGAAGGTAGTGGTTTGTTTCTTAATTATATGAACTATCAAGATAAAAACTTCTAGAGATTGGTGAGGCTGATGGTTTGTTTCTTAACTATACTAACTATCAAGATTAGAACTTCTAGAGATTTGTGAGGCTAGTGGTATGTTCCTTAATTATATCAACTACAAATGTTTAAATATGTAAATAATGGTAAGGGTGATGGTTTCTTTCTTAACTATGTCAACTATCCAAGATTAGAATGGTTAGAGATTGTGGAGGCTAATGAAACATTCTGTAATCATATCAACTATCAATGTTCAAATGTGTAAATAATGGTAAGGGTAATGATTTTTTTTTTTATTATACCATCAAGATTAGAATTGCTAGAGATTGGTGAGATTGATGGTATGTGTTAGAGTAATTATCTATTTACACTTATTAATTAGATCACTTTGATTTAATTAATTAAGTTGTTTATTACTCTAGTTTACTTAAGCTATCTCTTGGGTGCATTATAATTCATATTTATATTAATTATTAATGTGCAACCTAGCTTTTCTAGTTTTAGGGTTTCATTCACCTTTATAGGTTGAACTTTGTAGTTCTTTCTTCATTAATTCAGATTATAATTTAGCTCTCACTTCTTGAGCAACTTCTGAGTTCTTCTCCTTCCCTCTCCCTGCTTCTTTCTTGTTACAGGTTCTTGCATGTAGGTGTTCTTCGGGTTCTGTGGATTTGTCTCTCAAATCCTACATGGTATCAGAGCTTCCTTGCTGCTACCTGGTCTGAAGGTTTTGAAACTGTGTTTCAAAGACGAAAGTCACAGCTTCTCTGGGGTTTTTTCTTTATTCTGGAGGAGGTGCTCTTTCCTGGTACATTTTGAGCAAAAACGGATGCCACCATCATGCTCAGAATGCCTAGGAGAGTCAAAAATTATATTAAGTTTGTTGTTTTTGGCCATAGTGACCTCTGGGAAATTTTTTCTCCCTCCTAGGCTGTACGACACGCAAATAAAAAATAAAATAAAATAAAAAATATTTTTTTAAGTTTTTTAGGGCGCAGTCGGACATAGCCCGCAGTAACGCCAGTGCACAACCCCAGTGCCACCCCGGCTCGGCCTGACCCAGGCCCCCCGCCGACGCGCCGCTCACCGGCCACCGACCGATCGTCAATGCAGCCCCGCAGGTGCTGCCGCCCGTGAGCCACCTGGCTGCCACCACTACTGGCGACAATCACCCGCCCACCACCGCCTGCCACCTCTAACCCGCAAAGGTGACATCATTGCTGATGTCACTTGCCGGCAAAGTTTTCCAGCGGACTTTCAAAATTTCCGGTGGTTTTTTCTTTTTTCAAAAATTGAAAAATATTTTTTGGCGACAGGCCCATGAGGTGCTGACGGCTGTCAAATTTTTTCTCAAGTGGTGTGATGGTCATTTGACCGTCAAATTATTTCCCGTCTCTGGTTTTTTCCAGAGAGCTATTTTCGGAGGAGCAGTTGGTTTTTCGGCCATAACTTGTGCATACGGTGTCCATTTTTGAAAAAAAATATATCATCGAAAAGGTGTTTCTGAGCCGGATGCGATGGTGCTAGTCTCATTTTCTAATTCAAATATTTGAGCTCTCATTTTTGGCATTGAATTACAGGCTTTAGTTTCCTCCATCTCTGCATCTAGCGTCCAGGTTTTCTTCTCATTTTTTATGCTTTCTATATATATTCTTAGTTGTATGGGGAATAGATTTATACATTGTGGGGGGTGCATTTTCTTTCTGTACTTTAATTTAGAAATGACTCTTCTACTTCCGTCTACTTCTTCTCTCAATGTCGGACCCCTCTGTGGCTTGGCTGACACCACACAATTATCACACCTGGAAAGCAATTCTTGACCAGGCTACTCATCTCACGTGGGTTATGGTCATGTCTGGATGAGAACCAACTTATTCTGCAGCATCTTTTTGAGGTCCTTCAGCATAGAAACAAAATGGATGAAGCCATGGGTTTGATTGCACTACACATTTTAGACAGCCTCATGTTTCATCTGGATGGTTTGACCAGTCCCCGCACCTATTGGGAAAAGTTTGCAGATTTGTTTGGCACATTGAATGCATTCAGGGCACTTCAGCTTAATGCAGAGTTGATATCCTTGTCTCCTGATAGTTTTTCCACCATTGAGGACTTCTTGATGAATTTCAATGCTCTCCGATCACTTTTACAGGGATGTGGGAAGACCAAATCAGATGATGAGTGTATCTTTCTGATACTCTCAAAGCTTCGTGGAGAGTTCCAAATTTTCTCCTCCACTTTCTATTCCACTATGGATGCCTTAGGTCCTAGGCACAATATACCTTCCTTTGCGGCCTTCTATGATCAGTTGACTCGAGAGCAGTCAAAGATTCAACAGTTGAATGATGCTTCAGGTTCTATGAGCCATGCCTTGGTTGCTCACCCATGTCCATGGAAACCAAAGAAGAAATAGGTATCATCATCCATAGAATCTTGGAAGGATTCTCCTTCCTAGCATTCCTCTGGCCCGCCTCCTTCACCTAAGGGGAAATCAAAGACAAACAAACCCAAGTGTACTTATTGCAATAAGTTCAATCATGATGAGTCTCAGTGCTTTCAGAAGAAGGTAGATGGATATGACCAATAGATTGTTGATTTGACAACTCTTCTTCATAAGAGAAACATTGATATTCCTTCTTCCTATTCTCGTTGGTCTTCTTCATCATCATCTCAGGTAGATGGGTCAGAAAAGGGAAAGGGTCATGCCTTATGTGCATCAGCTATAGCTCCCTCTTCTAGGTGGTTGCTGGATTCTGGTGCTTTACATCATATGGCATCTTCTTAGAGTTCCTTCTCATCTTTTGCGGCCTCTCCTACCCCACACATATTGATGGGGAATGACACTATTATGCTTGTGTGTGGTTAGGGTTCTATTGAAATCATGGTGGTGCATTCCATGATGTACTATGTGTTCCATCCTTGTCATCGAACCTTCTCTCCATTTATCAGATTACTCACAATGGGACAGAGAAGACAGTTGAGTTCACTATAGATTCTGTACATATTAGAGATAGTGCGACTGGCCACATTGCTAGTACAGGGATATTTTATCGTGCCACCCGCTTGTACTCCTCCCATTTTTGTCCACCATCTCTAATGTCAGATAATATCTCTCCTACTTCACGAAGGCCTAGTGAGAAGAATTTGGGTCACCTAAACTTCTGTATTGCTTCTGAGATCAGTGATGTGGCTTCTCCACCTCCTCCTATTGCGCCCGTATTTGTTTAGCATGATTCTTCTTTAGTAGTCCCTCTTATGGTCACTCCCTACATCGAGCCTTCCCCTCCAGTTGTTGAGGGCATATTCGAGGACATTCATCTCCTCTCAGCTGATAGATTTAGCCCATCTATTGGCCCGCCCTCATTGAAGATTCCATTCCAGGAGTCTCATTCATTCTCCTTTGAGCACCAGCTTGGACTTCCAGTTTCACCTCTCATTCAAGGGTTTTCTTGTTGCTATGTGCCTCTGTCTCATCCCTCTCTCATGGGGGGTTTGATTGTACTTATGGTTTTGAGAGAGTCTCTTGAGCCATTCTTTTTTGCATTTATTTCTCTCTTCTTGGAGCAGGGTTTTTCCCATGTGGTTTCTCTATTTCTCCACTTTATAGAGATTTGGTTGTGCTTGGGTACCTGATTAGGCCTTGTTTCCGGGACCCATTTTGTAATTCCCCACCAGGGAACCCAGGAGAACTTAACCTAAACATGACACTAAGTTTACAGAACAATTTTTTTTTAAATGTTTACAAACAATAATGATAACAATGCAGAAGCAATACAATGAAGTGCATGACATACATGAAATACAACTCATACATAGTTAACATTTCTTGAGGGTTCCTTGATGTATAATTACTGAAACAAACTAATCTATGATTAACACATATAAAGAACTGACATAAACGTTACATAATATGAATCCAATAACATACATCTCACAATAAATGATTACATATACATCTGATACCATAAGGTATACTACCTAATCAACATCCACTGCACAATTCATAGGGTATGTAATAATACATGATAAACAATACAATACATCCTCCAAAGGATGATAACCAATATATACATATGGTACAAAACACAACTCAAGTAACTGAACAAGTCTCCAAAAGACTAGGAAGATAAAACTGTAATAAGGAACATCCAAGCATGAAGAAGAATTCGTCGAAATCTCAATGGTAATAAGAATCTCTACCACCTGACCATGTGGAACCAAAGGTACACTCCCACCGTGCTGAGGAGATAGTAACATGGCCATCACACGGGGTATACAACAAGAATGCAAACAAGGTATACAAGACCTCATACTCAAATGCAAAGGAGGATCCTATAAGCACTCTAAACCATAACAAGGAGTACTAAACAAAACCAGAGGTACTGACACACGTAGGATAACCTAAGCTGTATACAAGAAGGTGTCATCATGTACGTCGCATCCTTGAGTTAAGTCCTAGCAATCCCTTAATGGATTTCGGCACCCAAGTGACTATACACAACATCAATGACCTCTCAAACTGACAAGGCCACTAACTATGCCTGAACCTGCACCTCGAAAGGGGGCAAGCATCATCTCATCCTCCATCTTAGCCTATACTAGCACTCAAGCATGGGTGAGGCATTAATCTTTATTAGTTTAATCTAGTGCATCCTAATTAATTCATTATGTTATCACTTGTTACCAAAACTTACAATAAGAAAATCCTAGCAGCCACTTGTGGGCTCCAATACTTATTGCAAGCCACCTCCTATCATACAACTAGGTCACCTACCCTAGGTTCACAAAAGCATATCATAAAGGTACATCATAAATCAAATCATATCCTACCCATTCAAGTGCACATAGGTTCTCAGTAACCATAAAATATCCACGGTATCCTCACAAGACCAAATAATACATCATAACTGAATTAGGTTGGGTTTAGAAAATCAGGACTATGACAACATCATAAATCATGAACTAAGATCACAACAATACCATACAGAAAGTATAATCTCAAAAACTTTAGATTTAAGTCCTAGGGTCATCTAACCCAACAGATACTTGAACATGATTACATGAAAGAATGCACAAATTTATTTAATCACGCACCCCAGACACACCATGGAATATTAACTTCATATTCAGAAAGCATCAAATTAAGTACAATGTTAACGTAGGGATAAATAAATTTATAATCCCTAATTATGCAAATTCATTTATCCACTAAGAATTACTTAATCCAAAATCTAATAAATACCACAATTCATTAAATTCAACTAATTATCATTTCTCTTTCTATTCCAAATACACATTATAAATCCATCATATTATAAAATATTCCTATAATGAATTCATTTTAGCATGCATCAATTATTTTGTAATTAAATAAAACATAAATTGGTTAATTGCAAATCATCTACATTATATATATATATATATAATAACCATATTTAAGTTCATCTAAAGTACAAGTCCATTTAAAAATTCTTATATCCCACGATACTAAATTAAACAATGAACTATATTGATTAAAATTAATAATCCTTTATTAATTAAAAATAATCCTCCCACTTAACTAAAAAAATAAATAATAATAAATTTATTATCTAAAAATTAATATAAAAATTAATATTAATTCAAAGTTAACAAATAACATAAAAATGAATTAAACATTAATACTAACCATTTTAATAAAATTAATTTTAAAAAAACTAATATTATAAAAGAAATTAATATTTAAAACCTAATATAAAAAAAACTAATATAATTTTTTTTTTGCTTTAAATTAAAAAAAACCACATCACATAAATTAATGGGGGGGACGGGGGGGAGGNGGGGGGGGGGGGGGGGGGGGGGGGGGGGGGCACGCGGCTTACCCACCCCCTGCGCATGCTGCGCGATACTCTAAGGAGTAGGGCGGACCACCGCCCACCCTCCCCTATGTAAAAGGTGACAGCTTGGGGATGGCGACAGTCATGGGGAATGGTGGGGATGGGGTCTCACCTTCCGCTTCCCTTAATAAATTTTTTTTTTACTTTTTTTTTTGTTTTAGTTTTTTTTTCAAACTCATTTTGAACTACATTTTTTTAACAAAGGATTTTTTTTTTTAATTTAATAATTTCAAAAATACAGAATTTAGTATAGGATTCATTTCTTTTGTCTTTTCCTAATTTTTTTCTTTTTTGGGTAAATTAATTATTTTTCTTCACCAGTCTGTATATTTACAGAGAGTTGATTTTTTTGAACTTATTTAATTTTTTTCAATGCAAATACATAGAAACCAAATATTTTATTTTTCCTTATAGTTTAGACTATAGACGGGATTGATTTTTCAATTTCTAGGAAATCTAGAAGGAATTTCTTCACGAAATTTCGACAGCATAACGGTACTATGCTAAGTTTATATAAAATGGAAGAAAAGAAGATCTAGGATTTTTGTAAACACCCAAAAACATAAAAAAACACTCAGAAGCCATTTAAATGCCAAAATGACAAACATGCATTCACTCAACAATGAAAACCTCAGATCTACAAAATTGGACCCATACAAAGTAAACGAAACCTACCTTGATTCCAATGCTAGAATGGAGGAATGTGTCTTTGAAGGTGGAAGCAAATCTGAAACCCTTCAAGCACAATTTGACCACAAGAAACTATGAAGATCCAAGCACATACAAGCAAGAAACACTCGAAAACTCCAAAGTAAGAAGCAACCACAACAATCCTCAATCCTTAAAAAAAAACCTAAACACCAAGAGCTCTCTCAATTGCCAAAAACTTGTTATTGCAAAATGAAACCCCAAATCCCTCCTAATGACATTCAATTTCCCCTAAACATGTAAACCCTCATGACAACATATTCAATGAACTCCTAAAAGGACTCCACCTAAAATTGAAAGAAAATAACAATTAATTAATTAAAATATCTTTTAATTCCACAACTCAACTTTGAATCCTAAAATCTAGTTGAAAGCTTTGAGTTTGAAAATATATTTTTAACCAAATCTTGCACATGTAGTTAATAAAATATTAATTTAAATAACTTAAATATTTAAAACACAATAATCCATGAAACTTAATATTCAATTATTTAATAAGGCATAAAAGCACATTCACTCTAATTTTCAATTAAATATTAATATTCAATAATTGCACTTTAATTAACCTTTTAATTAAACATAGGTATTTAATTTAATTTTTAATTAATTAAATACCCTATATTTAATAATTAATTGTAATAATATTCAATTAAATAAATAACATGATTTAACACCCACATAATCACATCAAACACCTAAAATAAAAAATAAGCAAAATCAAACATACACAAGGAAATGGATACATGAATTCCTATCAACTACACGAATTCGGTAAGGGTAGTCAAACAGATACTAGTCCACTAATTAGGACAATTAGGTTTAGGATATGATTTGGACCTGAAAACCATCTCCCCTCTCTTACCATTGAGATTATTGTGATAGGGCACGCTCACTCCTGTCAATTCAGGGAAGATGTAGCCCGGTACCTGCAATCCTGTCATCACAAAGACAAACATACATGCATACATAATATGGCAAACAATGGTTGAGACTAGGTTATCATGTGGATCTCGCCGAAGCAAGTAACTACGACTCTGTCCCATACCATACCAAACACATCAAACAGTAACGCAAAATATACAATGATCCATGTGCATATAAATCTAAGGTCAGTATTGTCAGAAAGCCATAATCGAAATAAAATCCTTACATGTACATAAATATCATAAAATAACCCTATATCATATATACACAGAAGATACAACATGATAATAATGGATCAATAACATACCAAAATGTAATACATAAATATCCTCAAGATCAACTGAAATAACCACACATACATCAAAATACCTAAAAGAGTTTGGCATCCAAAACTGAAAAGCAAACTAAGAGGTGGGTATTACACATTTTCCTATTTTCATAGTTATTCTAGGTTAGCTTACCTCCTGAGCTTCACTTAAGGGGGGTGTTAGAGTAATTATCTGTTTACACTTATTAATTAGATCACTTTGATTTAATTAATTAAGTTGTTTATTACTCTAGTTTACTTAGGCTATCTCTTAGGTGCATTATAATTAATATTTATATTAATTATTAATGTGCAACCTAGCTTTTCTAGTTTTAGGGTTTCGTTCACCTTTATAGGTTGAACTTTGTAGTTCTTTCTTCATTAATTCAAATTACAATTTATCTCTTACTTCTTGAGCAACTTCTGAGTTCTTCTCTTTCCCTCTTCCTACTTCTTTCTTGTTACAAGTTCTTGCATGCAGGTGTTCTTCAGGTTCTGTGGATTTGTCTCTCAAATCCTACAATATGTTCCTTAATTATATCAACTTCAATGTTCAAATAGGTGAATAGTGGTAAGGGTGATGGTTTGTTCATAATTATAACAAGTATCAAGATTAAAAAGGCTAGAAATTGGTGAAGTTGATGGTATGTTTCTTAATTATATCAAATGCCAATGTTTGAACATGTAAATAACTGTAAGAGTAGTGGTTTGTTTCTTAACTACACCAACTATCAAGATTAGAACTGCTAGAGACTAGTGAGGTTGATGGTATGCTCCTTATTTATATCAATTGCCAATGTTCAAATATGTAAATAATTGTAAGGCTGGTGGTTTTTTTCTTAACTTTACCAACTATAAATATTAGAACTACTAGAGATTGATGGGACTGACGGTATGTTCCTTAATTATACCAACTACCAATATTCAAATATCTAAATAATGGTAATGATTTGTTTCTTAACTCTACCAACTATCAAGATTAGAAGTGCTAGAGACTAGTGAGGCTAATGTTATGTTACTTATTTATATCAATTCCTAATGTTCAAATATGTAAATAATGATGAGTCTAATGGTTTGTTTCTTAACTATACCAACTATCAAGATTATAACTGTTAGAGATTGATGAGACTGATGGTATGTTACTTATTATATCAACTACTATGTAGAAATGATAAGAATGATGATTTGTTTAATAATTATGTCATCTATCAAGATTAGACAAACATATGATATTGAAATTTTATACTAAGTGACATTAATAATATAGAAACCCTTAATTGACTAACAAAACCTTTAAAAAAATGAATTTAAAGACCTTATTTCTCTAGTCTTCTTCCTAAAATTATGATTATGTTTTACAGCTAAAATGATCAAATATGTCATACGGCTATGAAATAATCATGTTTATGTTTGTCATTGCTCTCGCCACAACGGAAAAAAATTGGAAAAAACTCTGTAATAATGGAAATTATTTAGCTTGATTACAAGACAAAGTAAGTGGGCCAGACAGATGGCATGCACAGCCCAAATAGTTTCCAACAGAGTATTACTGGCAGAATATGGAATGCCTAAAATTTTGGATTGCTTAAGGGCCCGTTTGTTTCGTGGAATTTGTGCATGCTGGAATTGCCTATTCTGGAATTGAATCCATTCTGGCAATTGGGCTATTCTCAAAATGAATTCTAGAATTAGGCTGTCCTGTTTGGTTCAC
>MU226853.1:1999769-2009926 GCA_018584345.1 Thuja plicata | reverse complement strand
TAAACGTGCCGAAGGAAATGTTACCGTGTGTGACAGACGGTTGGTAGACAACTGTTTTGCCAGTAACCATTTTTTTTGTACCGAATTCTGTAACGAATTGCA
The DNA here is from genome assembly GCA_018584345.1 of Thuja plicata. Taxonomy (NCBI): domain Eukaryota; kingdom Viridiplantae; phylum Streptophyta; class Pinopsida; order Cupressales; family Cupressaceae; genus Thuja; species Thuja plicata. Next base: position 2,009,824 of record MU226853.1, on the reverse strand, counting down.
GTGTGCATAAATGGCTGCAAGATTCATGAAGAATGGTATGCTTGTAATATCAGGTTGATTATAACACAATCTGAGCCTGTGAGACCGTACGGAAAACCAGAGTGTTTTGTATGTAATTGTTTACTGTAATACAAAGTTGCTCGGGGGGTTTTTCGGTGGTGGGTTTTTTCCCGTAAGGGTTTCCCACGTTAAATCTGGTCTCATGCGTTTATCTTTTGTGCATTATTGTGTTTTCTCTGTTCTTTGCTTTCCTATGCATATCAGTAGTTTGAACTTTATATAATTTCCCCTGTAAATTGACATTTGGAAGGCGTTTCCGCAAGTAGCTTTCCTAACAGATACTTCATGATCTATTATCAAAATGAACAAAGAATCTAAGGAAATAAGATGATGACATATAAACAAGACAAGAAAATTGTATGATAAAATAAGATTTGAAACTTTGATGAAGAAAAATGATCGAACAGTCTCATCCAAAAGTATGCAAACTAATAAACTGTGAAAATTCAAACCATGGTATTGATTTTGCACAAAGCTAATGGCTGTCTAGTGAGTAAGGCACATAAATGAAGAGCAAAACAGAGGAAAGGATGATCAAGTATGCTTGAAAGCAGCCCCATTCATGGAAAGCTTGATTGATGGCCTCCACAAGATTGGCAGAAAGACCAAAAGGATTATCATCTACATGATCCTGCAGATCAATAACTGGTATATTCTCCTGCTCTTCATCTTCAATATCCTCTGACACATTTGGAATTTCTTGTAGGGGTCTTATAAAATGTTGAGGAACTCGATCCAACCCTTTTTCTATCATGGATTTCACTCCCATAAACTCCTGCAGAGAATTGGCACTCTCCATCTCTTGCACGATTAAAAAATTCTAGATAATGAAGAAATAATACATTCAGAAGAAAGATTGACATAAATAGATGGCAAACTGTCTAAAAAAACATTTGTTGAACATCGAAAGAATAGATAATAAAGTAAATCGTGGTGGTAACATTGTGTGTGAAAGTTAAAGAGAAGCCTAAAACTTGTGTCAGCGTGATGGACGCACTTTTTCTAAGTAGTAATCAATTTTTCAACTACTTCCAATTAGTCACCCATGAAATCAACTGACTATTAAACTACTTTCAATTAGTCACACATGAAATCAACCAATCCTTTCCAATAGCATTGGCTATGGACATAATTGATCAATTAATAGTCTTAGGATCTAGTTCCCTCATTCTGCCATGTGTTTTGTGGTGACATCTAGTGGGCTCATTATATTATACATGTATGTGCTTTTTCTTTGCAATTGCTTACATGGCCTCAATGGTGATTGTCTATCAGTTATTTTTACTAATGAATGTTATGTACGGTATAAGGAGTATGGAACACATGTGATATTCTTACTAGCTAGTAGCCAATTCATAGAAGTTAAACTAAAAATTTAATCGCTTTTCAATAACCACATGATCAGCATTTATCATGTTAGTTGTTAACCTTTCCACAAGCTTAAATATGTTAATGTCATATGTACCTCACATTATGAATATATAATTGCCAAATGTCCCATGATGGTTACTTTTTGCCATTGTATGTTTGATGGGATGCCAAACTTCCAAAGGAAAAATTAGATTAATGTGCAAGGCTTAATTTGTTAGCCAATTGTTTTTAAAGATATGTCTAGGTTTTCTCTTAATCATTTTAGGGTAGTTTAATATCAATAGATTTTTTTGGGGTTTGTATATGAAATTAGTAGTTCTAATATGGATATTTATGGTATTTATATTGTGTAATTTGTGAATTTTGTTTTTTAATTTCTAATAATCTTTTTTTATATTTTTGGGTGATAACTTGATCTTACTTGCAAACATAATACTTAATATTTGAAAACAGAATAAAGGTAATACACAAACAATTTGTAATAGACTACATAATCATTATAGGAGAATGACTCAAATTATCTTATTAAATAAATAATGAATTGTATTCTAGTGAATATATATTAGCAATCATCAAGTTAGATTTGAGAACTTCATGAGAAAAATCTCATGGACTCACTCTATCCAATAGTCTCATTTGTCTCAAATTACCTATAAGGGACAAAATTTTATTGGGAGGGTTCTCATATACTTATATCATATCCTATCAATGATTACAAAATTGTTATTAGCAACACTTGAGCATAACACTAACAACATAGCTATTTATTATATACAAATTAAATGGATTTTTACTTTACTAGAAGTGTTGATATACAAGTTTGTACTATGTTAAATCTTCTAATGAACTTAACTATTCTATTTGCAGAAGAAAATAGTAAAATATATAGAAAAGTTGATAAAGTTTCTATTTTAGTCAACCTACCTCTGCATTTGAAAGGGGTCCCGAGTATGCTTCCACTGTTGCTCACATTCTATGAGTCTAGAATTTAGAGCCTCGGCTCCATAGCTACTCTAGATGGATCCCTTGGTGGAATGATGTCATCACCCGTACTGCCAGATTTCTTCACATCTACAGCTGCCAATTAGCCCTATATAGGAGAAGTTCTATCTCTTTGGAGTGCTTATGATGCTCTCACTTTGAATCCCTTTGATTCCGAGCTTCAACTTAAGCTTGAGCAGCTCCGCCATGAGAAGCAAATTTCTGACAACTATGCTGATTGGGGAGCTCAAATCAAAGCTTGCCTCCACTGGCTGGAGGTGGGTGATAAAGCTTCTAAAGAGTTTTTTCATTCTCTTAGAGCCTGGCATACCAACTTTGGGATCAAAAAAACCAAGCATGGTCATGAAACTCTCTCATAACTTCCTAATATTCTTCAAGATTTTGTTCAACACTATGAAAAAGTGTTTTCTTCACAAGGAAACTCAGTTGCTCAGGAAGAGGCTCTCTAGGAGTGCATTGTTGTTACTCAAAACCACCTAGTGGTTGAGAAGCATGCCTTCTGTGAGAAATTTCTCACCATCAATGACCTAAAAGAGGCTGTCTTTTCTATGGAAGATGACAAGTCCCCTGGGTGTGATGGCTTCCCTTGTGAATTCTACAAGAATTTATGGGATGATATAGGTCCTGACCTGCATAAACTTTATCTCGAAGCCTATCATAATAAAAGTCTGGGTGTTATTATTAATAAAGGAAATATTAAATTCATACCTAAAGATGGTGATCCCGAAGATATTTGTAATTGGAAGCCCATCACCTTGCTGAATGTTTCATACAAGATCGCTGCTAAGGATTTAGCTCTTATGATCAGGCATCTCCACTCTCTAATTTTTCATCTAGACAAAACTGGTTTCATTGAGTCCAGATATATCCTTCACAACATTATCGTTGTCTGTGAGGGAATGGAATGGGTTCGTCAGTCCAAGAAACGCACATTGTTTCTCAAAATTGATTTTTCCAAAGCTTATTATCGTATTGAATGGCCTTTCATTCTTGTCATGCTACAAGCTATTGGTTTTGGTCCCAATTTTTTGATGTCTGTGGAAATGGTTTTTGGTGATGCCTCTACTTGCATCTCTATCAATGGCTCCCATACTGACACCTTTGGGTTTTATTAGGTCCATTCATCAGGGTTGTTCGCTAGCTCCTACATTGTATGTGCTTGCTGCTAAAGGTTTTGGTTACCTGCTTGCCAATTCTGTTCCCTATGGGTTAGTGTGAGGCATCTCTCTTCTAGATTCTTCTTCCCCAACTTGTCAATGGGCACTTTACTGATTCCTTCCTCACTCTCCTCAAGGATGAGAAAAATGTCTCTAAAGCTTTGCAATGCTTGGATACCTTTTGTCAGGCCTCTGGGTCTACTATTCAATGGCATAAGACCCTCTGCTAAAGACAATCTTTTCTTCCAGCCCCTCCTTGGCTGGCTAATTTTGATTGGAAGTCGGTTCAGCATGGGGAATTTTTTTTCTTTCTGGGCATTCCCTTTTCTTTTCAAGGCTATTCTGTGGATTTATAGAATTTTGTGGTTGCTAAAATTGAAAAGAAGCTGCAATATTGGATTTCTAAGCCTCTCTTTTGTGGGGAAATTTTAGATTTGTTCTAAGGTTTTGGCTGCTACTCATGTTTATTATTCTTCATGTCGGGCTCCTTCTAAATCCTCTTTCCTTAAGTCGGAGCGCCTTCTTAGAGATTTCCTTTGGGCTTCGGGAGCTGAAAGTCATGGGTTCCACTGAGTTTCTTGGGATTTTTGTTGTCTTCCCAAATAGTTTGGTGGCCTCAGTATGCTCTCCACTAAAAAATGAGGGCTTTCTCTATGTGCTAAATGGATTATTTGTGCTCTCACGAGCGATGAATCTTGGAAAATCATTGTCAGGAATTATATTTCTTGAGACTATCTTGTTCACAGACCAACTTGGAAGGGAATTAGTCTTCAAACTCTTCTCATTATGCGGGAACTTATGCATATTCAAGGCACCTTTGTGATTAAGAGTATATGGAAGGCATGGTAAGCTATCAAACCTTGGCTTCATTGGGATGGAGATGGATTTTGTAGTGGGCTTTCTTTGAATCAATAGAAACTTTGGTGATCTCCCTTGTTCTCCATTCAGGGTATTCCTCTAGCTAAGACTCAAGGTGCCAATGTTATGCATTTTTTCAAATGTGGCATCAGAAAACCTAAGGAACTCTTTTACAAGGCCACTATGAGCCTCCGCTCTTGGGAAGATATGCAGGTCCAGTTCTGTCTGGCTCATCCAGGTTGTCAGACTTTTGATCTATTGGTTTCTACCATTCCAGATCATTTGCTTCATAAGCTAGGTATTTAGTCTGTTCGACCCTGGTGGAAAGACTGGAGATGGTACCCTGCCACTCCTTCAACAACTACAAGCTGAAGATGGGTTATATATGGTTGTCTCTGCATCTGTCCATAGTGGACATTCTCAACCAGAGATGGCATTTGAAATCTTCTCCTCACCACTAGAGCTCTCATTTCTAGATCATTTGGCCTGCTATTAATGAGCCTAAGATGGCTCTCTTTGCTTGGTTTTTTCTCTTCCAAGGTCTTCCTTTGGGCCCTTGGGTCAAACACCTAGGTGTTCCTGACCCTAAGTGTCCTTTTTGTGGGAAACTTGAGTCATTTTTGCACATTTTTTGATTCTGCAGGAGAGCTCGACAGTATTGGTAGCGGATTCATGATTTTTTTAAACCATTCCAGCCCGAGCCCTTATCTTGGCATATGATGGTCCTAGGAGACTCTCCAATACTTCCTTTCAAGTTTACCCAGATTTGGCCTACTTTCAGGATGGATTTTTTGTTCACTTTATGGAAAGATAGGAATGTTGTTCTTTTCACTCACAACTTTCTTAATATAAATGTTACTTTGTATAATAAAGCTTGTATATGTAACAATGTGATAATGTAGATTCAAGTGCAAGCCAATAAAGTGGCTCTAGAGGTGGCCCACCTTCAGGAGCTTCTCAATCATTGGGGCAATTATCTATGTACGGTTGCCCGGGTACCTCTTGATATAGTTTCTATGGATTGTACTCCACCCAGGGGTCACCGCCATGACCGCAGCTCTTCGGCTCGCCACTCTCACACTCCATGGTCATAGGCTCCCCGCCACCACTCTCCTAGGGGTGGCAAAACCACTCGGCTTCTCTGCCTCACCGCACCTCTGGCTGGTCTTTCTCTCCAGTTATGTATGCCCCTCATGATTCTTCTGATGTTCGTGGTGGCCCTTAATCCAAGTGGTCTTTCCCCTGCTTGGCTTTGGCTATTTCTCTGCCTCGGGCGGAGGAGAAAGAAAAAGAAAAATATGATGTTGTTGATGACTGGTTAGTTCTTGACCCTCTAGTCAATCCCAGGGATTCCTAGGGTTCTGATGTCAGAGATCCTCCTTCGGCTAGCACTTCTCTTGCAACCTAAAGGCTTTATGTTTTTTTTTTCTATGAATAGTTTCTAGCTTTTGTGTCTCGTTGTGTGCCATGTGAAACTCTCGCAGGGTGATTTTTATGTCCCCTAGCCCCTTTTGTTGTGAATATGTAACTTTTATACTAAATTAATAGGAAAGGCACTATTCATCAAATAAAAATAGAAAAGAAGAACCCATTTATTAAACTTATGGATATCATCTTAGGTTTCTTATAAGTATACAATATTATAACTTATAAAAAAACATTTCTTAGGCACTAAAACCATTTTTAATATAAGTTCCTGACATTAAATAATGGTTTGCATAAAAAAAATTTCCATTACATTATTAATTAATATAAATATCCAATATTTTTTATGGAGGGTTTAGACCTGTCAGGCTGTCCAACAGAGGCATGAAGCCTATGAGAAACCAACCATCGAAGGCCACCACAAAAGAAAAATATTTGAATTTCCCATCTTGAACATGAAATGCTATAGAAAAAGTAAATGGTAGGCCAAGGGTGGGGAATTCCTTTCATTTACTTTTAATTTTATTCATTCCTACCATGTTTTTCAAGAAGATGTGTTTTATATCTAGCCACAATTTAAAGGATTATAATTCTTGTCAATAAAATAGTAGAATTATGGCCACATCACATGATCAATTAGAATTTCCAGTTGTCTGACAAATTTACTAAAAAGAGCTAAATGTTTACAACCAAATTTGGTTCCACTGTAGGAATCCTCTCGGCTTATATATTTGTTCTTATTCTTTTTTATCGGTAATAATAAAGATTTTATTAATACAGTTTAATTAAAAAGTACATAGGTGTAATTACATCAAAAAGTATACCTAGCAATCCATGTCATAAAATTTACCACTTGAACACCACCCTAAAACCACCACCCATATATACTACCACCCAAATATCACCTGACCACCACTCAACTATCACCCGACCACCACCCTGCTACCCTCCCATACCACTATGACATTACCCGCATTCATACACACCAAAAAGAGGAACCACTTCCAATTTACTACCAACCAAAAACTTATGGGAAAGAGAACAACTAAAAAATGCACCCCCCTTATCCAAAACATGAACACAAAATAACAATACCCTACACCATGGACTAACAACACCCAAAAATACTTAACAAAAATAGAACAACCAATATGGGTATTCACCCAAACCCAAAATAGTAACACCTACTTTACCCCATCCATCTCCACCATTACCTCAGTGTCATGGGGAGTCACTTGCTTCCTATTTCTTAGTCTCTTCTTATTTACATTCTCCACCATTTTCACCACCACTAAGGCTTGGCTTGCTATGAACTCTCGTTGACGAAAGCAAAGCTTCAATGTATCTCAACCAGATAGTACTAGAATTCTTCACTCATCTTTATTCATACCAGAGGGCCATTGTGATAAGGCCGAGATAGGGCCATATAGTTTTATGTTTTCATGTTTTCATGATACTTTCGAGACTGTTTAATATCTTAGAACTGTTATATCTATGGGTGTATGCAAATATATGTGAAATTTTTTTAAAAAAAGTTTATAAATATTCTATCTATGTTTTGTATAGATATATGGAATTAAATCTGATACCTTTCTATCTTACCTTAAGTTGGGTGGGTTTCCTGTAGCCATATGGTGAAGAGCGAGGTAGTAAATAAACTTGTTATGAATTCTTTGTCTTGGATATGTACACGTGCTAACCCTTTTGCAGAGGCAATGGATCCATGAATAAGAAAGGAGTCAACATAAGAGGAATAGAGTAACACTTTGAAAGGACCAACCATTGCGGAGCTCATAATGGTTCTACTACCACGGGTGACAATGAGTCCTATTGCGGATGAATTACAGCTGAAGCGGCCACGATGGAGTCAATCTAGCAGCAGCGTGTTCCTAGATTTCATGAATGTATAAATGCAGTTTGTTCCTCCAATTTAAGTTGTTGGTCATGTTCTTGATGACTGCCATATCCCTAATGTTGGGGAAGTCCTAGTCAATAGGAGTTTGTTTCAAGTTGTTGTTAAATAAGCTAGAAGTTCTATTCCCAGTAGTTAGTCGATAGATAGAGAATTATTATTACAGTACAATGTTGTAATTCAGAAAGAGATATATAGTCTTATTTTCTGTATCCTGTGTAATCCATGTTTTATGAATAAATTAAGAGAGCTTCAACTTCTAGTATCTGAGATCTTGTTTATTCACACTTCCATGGGGGCCCACACGGGAGGTGAATCTAATTCATAGTTAAGTAGGTTGCAAGTTATTTTGAATAAGTAGGTTTGCAAGTTATTTGAAGCAAGTAGGACTCTATTGCTCCTACAGCCATTAGTAACAGCACTAATGGTTGTTCCTGTAGCAAAGGTAGTTAGCTAGTCTATTGTTCCTTCAGCATAGGATTAAACTTACTATTTCAGCAAGTCACTTCATTTTTAGATTACACTGTTGACATTTCATTTCCTAGTTTAGTTCCTTTCAAGCATTTTCCATTTACTATAATGATGACTTTTAAGATGGATTAGAGCATATACTTTGTAGTCACCATTTCAAGTTTACGCTCCCTGGTCGATAATTTAATGAGTTCAACATCTTGTTTCTATTGGAAAGGATGCACAATCCTTAGCTATAGAGGTATTATAACGAGAAGTCACATTGAATAAAGGAAATTAATTTATAAGCATCTAATAACCTCAGGTTTTGAATTCTCTCACAAAAAAAAAATCTCACCCTAAGAATGGCTCATTCCAAAGCAGACTCCAACTCGAACAAAAACTCTGCATCCACTATTGACTGCATAACCCATCTAATTAATGCATCACTCTCTATCAGCTTCAGGCCCCAAGAGAAGACCATACAAATAAAATCCATAGTCACCCAATAATGATGCTCAGCATAAATGAAATCTCCTCCACACAATTGTAACAAAGCATTAGCAAACTCTGAATCTCAAAATTTGAACACCCTCTTAAAACATTGAGTTGTGACTGGACCAAAAAACATAACTTGTTGCAAAGTGGAAAGAAAAGTGAATGTTGCTTCCATTTCTACCACACCACTAATGCACAACTCAAACCTTTGAATGAAAAATATGTTTACTTTTCCTCCTTAAAACATCCCACACAAACCCTCATCTCATCAACACATTATTTGCGACAATAATTAATATCATTGTTAGTTGAATGCAGATAAGTGATGTCACTCATCAAAAGGAATATTACAAAAATCCTCCACTACACTTCCCCTTCATCATTAAACACTAGTGCCCACTTTGAAAGGTCTTCAGCCACCTGATTCCTCAAACTTTGTACATGGATTACTTGGAACCCCTCAAAGAAGGTTAATTTCATTTTAATAACATTAATAAAGTAATGCAGGTGCCAAGATTATACATTGCCAATAGTAATGGCATTAATAATGATGAGAGAATCACCTTCCAAGTGAATTCTCAAGACCCCCATTTTGCTGCCAAGTCTGACAACATGAAGAGTCACAATCGCCTCAACAAAATTATTAGTCCCTTCAGCAATCCTCTTTGCTCCCATAGTGAGAATGCTATGAGAACCATCCCTTGTGACATACCCAATGCTAGAGGTCGATGAGCAGCCCTTGGAGGCACATCCAAAATTTATCTTTATCCAACCCTCCATAAGACACGACCACCTTATCTCTCTAGAAACCTTTGTTGTTGGATTAATCCATCTTTTCCCATTAACAAGCCATATATAGTTTTTTATTGGTAAGGCACAACCTCCTAGAGTTTGCAAAGGGTCACATTTATGGTCCAAACTTGTGAGCACATTAGTCCAGTGAAGGCACAAGGCTTGCGAGCACAATATCACAGTAGGGTTTGAACCTTGGTTTTTGTGACACCAATGAAGTGACTTAACTAGGACACTGTGTCTCATAAGACATTAACAAGCCATATATATTTTTTTTTTTTAGGAAAAAGTGGCAGTGCCACTATAATATTTTATTAATATCTGATTCAAAAGGTCAGCTAGGAAAGAATCAGTAAGAAAACCTAGCCTCATCCCATTACTTACAACCTAATAATCATTCGAATAATAATCTAGGTGTGATTTGCATACAAAATGGAGTAAAAACTACCTCCCATGCATACACCCTTTCTAAAACATTTTTATATTTTTTGATTACAATATGTATAGATTTAGCTACATTTCTTCATTCA
>MU226853.1:1975110-1996929 GCA_018584345.1 Thuja plicata | reverse complement strand
ATTTCTTTTTGTTAAATCATGTATCCCTGCCCCACCTATTTCTGGGAAATGTGCCAACTCTTGAAGTGAAATTAGAGGGATTTTTCTTGATTCATTCATGTTACCTGTCCAAAGAAAACTCCTAATCATTTTCTGAATCTGACATAAAACTGATGAGGGGGCTTTTAGGACTGCAATAAAGTAGTTTGGTATTGCTGCTAGTACTGATTTTATGAGTAAAATTCTACCTGATAATGATAGCCATCGGACTTTCCATGCAGCTATTCTACTTTGGATACGCTGTATTACTGAAGACCAATAAGTAGATTTGTTTGACCCCATGAAGAATGGAATTCCCAAGTATGTGGATGGTAGAAAGTCTTCTGTAAATCCTAAAATCTGCACTATCTTATCAAAAACATTATATTTATATTTTTAAATATTGTGTGTTTTGAGTAATATTCTGAATAAAATAGGCATATTAAATAAATTTATTTACCAAACTTTAAAAGATATTATTTTTCAAGCATTTTTTGACATTTATCTTGTGTAAACATTAAATATACTTAAATACTAATTTCTATTATTTTATCTTACACATTTATCATCTCATGATCTTAAATAAATATATTTACAAAACTCTAAAAGACATTAGCCTTGAGGAAGCCTTGATGAATTTTTGACATCTACTTGTGTAGATGCTAAAATCATGTATGGACTAATTTGCATTATTTTATCTTTTGCACTTATCATCTCATGATTGATTAAAGCCTAAACAAAAAACTATATATCTGATGAGGTTTTCTAGATATGTATCCCTACCAAGCCTCATAAGAGGGAAAAATCAAAATTAAGACAACTAGAACATAAAAGAAAACTATCAACTCAAATCATCATAAAGAAGTGAAAGAAGCTAAAATAGTTTTGTATTATCTCCCTTGGTTGCATTATGTCATGTTTATTTTGATCCATTTGCATTCCCGTGACTATTTGTATGTTGTGCTCTTGTATTACCATTGTAAGATGCATCTAGTTATAGTATATTCTTTTTCATTTTACCGATATCATTGTTGACATGGATGATAGGTTATACTTGGGTAAAAGTACAAAGGTGTGTTGCACTTTTGGCTAACTTTATTATTTCTTTTACTTGGATAAATGGAGGCTTGTTTTTTCATGTAGTCATCACTTGATGTAAACTTCTAATACCAACAACTGATTGACAATTATAAGAATTAGGTCGATCAATATTTTTTCAATGAGATTCAAGCATATTTTTAGATCAATGTACTTGCATGATATAAAATTGAAATGCATGTCTTCAATTATAAATTTTAAAAGAATCCAAACGCAAGATTTAACCTTTGACTTCCCAAAAATAACTTTTGTTGTTTTTTGTGTGATGACTAGAAAAATGACTTCGGCACAATTCAACAATCTCCTTTGAATTGTCTATGCTATTAACTATATAATAAATATCTAACTATCAGGTTAAATAAGATGAAGCATCTCCAAATATATATACCTTGTTAAAATTAAATTAATAAATAGATAAAAGAATTATGTATTCACACCATTTGTACATGCAAGTTCATATTGGCGAAGTACATGTTTCACACATGCTCCCACTCCATTGTGCTCTCCTTTCCCATGTCCACCTTTTAAAAAGTTCCACAGAAACGTAAACTCACATCTTGCATGTTGCATGGAAATCAAATGAAAGGCTTTTGTAGACTTAAATTTTCCTGTAATTACAAATCAAATCAAAACCAATTACAAAAACATGTAAATCAAGAATTTAAATATATACACATGTACGTGCTCTGGAATTAGATTAAAATTAAATTTAATAGGTCTTAAAAAATGAGAATGAAAATCAATTTCAAAATCTATGTACTTACCCACACAACCATTAGACCAAATCCAATGTTGTGAAGTATGTATCCCATGATTCTCAAGATCTTCAAAAAACATCCTAAAACGGTGGGTTGCATAGCTCCTATCATAAACCTTATCATCGTCGATATAGAAATGAACCTCTTTGATGATAATGCGATCATTTGGACTATTACTTTCTACACCATCCAAATCAAATTGTGTGTGTCTATAGCTCACTTCCACAAATGTAAATCTACTTGATCAAAATCATAATATTGAGCCTGAATTTGTGATTGAGGGTCAAATGTATAGTTCTCATAGAAATCTAAAATTAAAAGAATACAACCAAGTGGAAAATAATATTTGGAATCACGAAACTATTTAGCTTGCCATCGTGCACCATGATAATGTTCGATATGTGGATAAATCATAGTACTAAATATGTTCATAAATTCAAGGTAGGGCAATTTACTCTCCTTCAATGTAATTTTTTGGGATTCATCTCTTGTCTTAGTTCGATATGTCACATATTCAAATCTCTTCCACAAAATTGTCATTGTAATACCAATATTCTCAATTTACAATGGAAATTTTTGTGAATCTCCCCAATCAACGCATGCATTTTTTATGCAATGTACATTGAACTCATCTAAATCTTCTGATTTATCACATAAAATATACTTTATAAATTGTGTCATACTTCCAAAAAAAGTCATATTTGGATTAAGTAGTGTCATAGATTTTTTTATATGATTGCAAGTATAGATGAAACTCTACATGATTTCAACAGCAACAAGTTTCACGTACCTTACTTATGTGTACAAAGAAAGGGTGCAACCTCTCAAACATTCTTTGACATGTTTTAACATGTGAAAATTCTTGTTTGAATGCTTCAAATAGTTCACTTTGTATTGTATCTATAAAATGTTTTTGGTGTTCAATTTTCTTACTGGTTTCTTCGTCTTTCATTTGTATAGTGTCCTTTCTATTAGAAGAAAAATGAGAATTTTTGGTCCAATATTCAATCACCTATTTAAAAAGGATACTAAGCAGTGAAAAATATTTTCTATCTCTTTCACAATGATATTTTGGTGATGAAATTTAAAAAGGATACTAAGCAGTGAAAAATACAAGAGTGTAGAGTACCAAACAACCATTAATGGAAGCACAAATTAGAAAAAAATTCTGACAATGTATGGTCGATCTCTCAACACAATTATAAGGCGTGCTCTTGAACTACTATAGAGAACTATAAGCATTCTTATAGAGAGATTAGTTTCATAAAATACTTGCAAGTGATTATATGTGGCTCACTTGAAGTCAAATGTTCTTTGTATTTCCATTTCATAGGAATATAGTAAAATGGGGATAAGAAATCAATTATGAATATTTAGCTGGCATTATAGTTTAAACTTTGACAAGAACTTGTGTGGAGAGGAGAAACACTTCCATATTTTATTTTTAATATTATTTATAGTTTTGGTTAAATACATTCATTGAACTGAACTACACCCCTCTTTTATAAAAAATGACATCTTAATTTACAATCTATTCCTTTGTGATAGAATTATAAAATCTATATCATATAGTTGCATTAATATCTCACAAAGATACAAAGGTAAAATTTTGTATCTAACATTTCTTTTGCTTCTAAACTAGAATATGCACATTTGTTCAACAACAAAGTACATGGAAATAATTCATACAAGGCTTGTGACTATTCCTAGGTTTTTTTGGAGTGATAGTTTATACAAATTTTGCAGGGCTTCAATACAAGATGTATAGACTTGTTACAACTACTTCTAACCAATAACAATATGAAATTATCTTTGAGTATAACCAACTTCGTGCAAGTTCTTCTATAGTATTGTTATTTTTCTATGTAATACCATTTGGTTAGAGGACATGAGCTATAATAAGTTGTCTCTTGATGCCATAATTGTTCCAAAAATTTACAAATTATTTGAAAATAAATTGTACCCCTCTTTATACTCTAAATAGTTAGAAATAACACTTTCTTTCTTCTTAGCCATAGCATTGAAATTTGACAAATATTCAAACGATTTATATTTCTACTTAATTAAGTAAATAAATATATAATAAATAAAAATTATCAATATAAAAATATTACTATCCAAAGATTTCCCCTACATAGATCACCAAAGATGTGAGTATGCAAAATCTCAAAAGAATATTTTACCATCTATGATTTATTCATTGGACAAAGTTTAGTGTTACCTTCTAAATGAAGACCCTAAACAAACTCTTGCTTTTTGATAAAAAAGTGGAAGTACGCTCACTATATTCATTTTGTGGAGTAAAATAAATCCTCTAAAATGCAGATGTCAATAACATTGGCTTCATAAATGTGTATCATTAATGGTTTCTTTGAGGGATTGAACGGTAGGGGAAAGGAATGAGAGGGAAAATATTATATACTTTATCATTGCTTTCTATTTCAAAAGAAGATGGTTATTTGATTTATCAATTATTTTACATCAATAATCTAAAAAAAAGTATATTTTTTACTTAAAGTTGCTTAATATTTAAAAGATTATGCTTTCCTTTTGACAAATATAAAGTGTTATGAATATAATTTTTTTTTACTAGATTGAAACCAAAGGATATAGATTTTAGAATCCTAATACAAAGGAATAGATTGTAAATAAAGATGAAGTTTTCATTGAAAAAGGAATCTCATAGTCAAAGAATTGTTAAGTCTAACATCAATTCAAAACTCTTTAAGAAGCTATAGAGCTTAAATTAAATTTATGAAATGCATACTAATATGAATCAAATTGTTCTTATTGTTTTCTTTAGTATAATGCGAAATAAATTAAGAGTTTATAAAAAAATGAAAGAAAAAATGTAGATTAATGTTATCAATAAAAAGATAAAAGAAGATGATAAATATAATAAATTAATAAAAATCAATACAGCTTGCAAAAGATAAATAGATGATTGGTATCAAAAGATAAATAGATGATTGGTATCAAATGGATATAATAGATGAAATATCAGATTTGTAAAACATAACGAAACAATATTAATTTTCAAACACCTAAACTAAACTAGAGGATTCAAAAACGTCCACTCTAATTACAAACTCTAATATCAATTAAAAATGATATGAGGAAACCACTAACACTATACTTAACCATTAAAAATGATATGAGGAAACCACTAACACTATACTAAACCATTAAAAATCATATACTCCTATTTTCACAGCTGTTTATAAACAAACATAAAAACGTCCATTCTAATTACAAATTGATATTGCTATCAGGATTCAACTGTGTAGTTTTTGAGTCAAACTCATTGACCCATAATTCATGAGTAGTGGTTCACATGAACCCATCTCTCATGAGAATGAATGGAACATTTAGCACTCATTGGATCTAGGTGATGCTCACAGAGGTGACAGTCAAACTCTAATACCAATTGAAAATGATATGAAGAAACCACTAACACTATACCAAACCATTAAAAATCATATACTCCTATTTTCACAGCTGTTTATTAACAAACACAAAAAAGTTAAATGAACATGCATTTGCTTTGGCTGCTGAGTTCGAAATAAATGAAAATAAGGAGGCAATCATGTAAATGCAAACAACATGCTCGTGCCGTTGAGCATGCCTTCATAGATCACATTGTGAAGCTTATATTATTAGAAATCTTATAATCTTGCATACCATACTTCCAACTTTAAAGTTCAGAATCAAATAGTTAGCTGAACGTGTAACAATTATCATGCATAATCTCAGCTAAAGTAATAGTTATTATTTTGCAGCGGGGACTATTCTCCTTCCTTTAATATGACATAGCTGTAATTGGATTTCTAGCTTTCATGCAGCGAATACAACAATCTCATGCTGTTTATGTATTTTCATCATCGATCGCTTAGCCTCCATTTCATTGTATTTCCAAGCGATGGAAATCCAACGAGCGTTTGTCTTCGAGCGACCCGCTTAGAATCATCTCCATGTATTCTTTATAAACAATTTCTCTATAAGCAGGCTTACAACCATTCAGCAGTAATTCAGGAGCAGGTCTGATAATGGTGTTCAGAGATGGACCATACGACGTCACCACAGATATCCGAGCTGCGCTTCCGTTAACGATCGCCCGGTGCTCTACGCTTTTGTATATCCCATTGCTCAGTATCTGTTCCGAATTTCATCACAAAAAAAACCATTCAGAAAGATAAAGAAAACCCTAATGATCATATCTGTTAAATAAAAATAATCAAATAGTCAAACCCTAATGATCGTGTCTGTTAAAGAAAAATAATCAAATAATCAAACCCTAATGATCATGTCTGTTAAAGAAAAATAATCAAATAGTCAAACCCTAATGATCATGTCTGTTAAAGAAAAATAAAGAAATAGTCATTCACGGCATAGCGTGATGATTAAAAGGTGATATTATTCTACTTAATGCTGACGCATGCTGAGAATGAAATCTCCAATTTGTAATCTCACCTGATTAGACGAAAATTTCTCTAACATACCCACACAAAAAAACCAATTACCTGGAGTACATCACCCAGATTTATGACAAGAGCATGGGGAATGGGGTTGACTGTGACCCAGCGGTCTTCATGGAGGACCTGTAAACCAGTGACGTCATCCTGCATCAATGCCGTGATCCAACCTGGGTCTGTGTGACTCCCTACACCCAGAGTGGACTCGGGCTCTGGACATTTCGGATAGTAATTGCAAACCATCATCTGCGAATAGTCTGTAAATGCTTCTTCAATATACTTTTCTGGGAGCCCAAGGCTTTGTGAAATTGCACCACAAAGCTTCCTTACCACCCCATGAATTTGGGTACAGAAATTTACATTCGCTTTCCTGCAAATTGAAAGTAATCTGTTCTTATTACTGCTCGCTAGACAAGCTTAAATGATGATATAATTTTAATGTTTGTTTCTAAATAATAAAAATCTATACTATTATAGATATCAGATCACTGTTATTGATTGTATGTTTTTTAATTATAAAAATTATCAGTCAAAGCTATTAGATTTTCACAATCTATAAAAATGCTATGCTATTTTCTGGGTTAGATTGTGTAAAAAAAAATAACATCAGTGATCTATTATCAGGATGAAGAGAACATAAGGATAGACAGTTCCTATTCTTATGCTCTCTTGCATTCTGATGATGGATCACGGTTTCCTATCCTCATGTTCTCTTGCATCTTCATGATGGATCCTTATGTTCTCTTGCATCTTCATGATGGATGAAAGAGTGTGATGAAACGTTAATGTTAAAAACTTTGTACATGATAAAACTCAAAAAATAGCATAGCACAATTATCAGTACTTAAAAAAAGAAGTAAATATTGATAAGTCTAATGGTTTGTTTCTTCACTATACTAACTATCAAGATTATAACTGTTAGAGATTTATGAGACTGATGGTATGTTTCTTATTATATCAGCTTCTATGTAGAAAATGATAAGAATGATGATTTGTTTCATAATTATGTCATCCATCAAGATTAGACAAATATATAATATTAAATTTTATACCAAGTAACATTAATGAAATAGAAACCCTTAATTGATTAACAAAACCTTTAAAAAAATCAATTTAAAGACCTTATTTCTCTAGTCTTCTTCCGATAATTATGGTTATGTTTTAAAGCTAAAATGATCAAATATGCCATACGGCTATGAAATAATTATGATTATGTTTGTCACTGCTCTCGCCACAACGGAAGAAAATTGGAAAAAACTGTAATAATGAAAATTATTTAAATTGATTACAAGACAAAGTAAGTGGGCCAGACAGATGGCATGCACAGACCAAATAGTTTCATCGACAGAGGATTACAGGCAGAATATGGAATGCCTAAAATTTTGGATTGCTTAAGATTCTTTGCTATTTTGTGACGTTTTGTTTTTTTTTCCTTGGTTTTGTTTTGTTTTAATTTTGGATTGCTTAAGATTCTTTGCTATTTTGTAACGTTTTGTTGTTTTTCTGGGTTTGTTTTGTTTTGAGAACTCCATCAATATAAACAGTGTTCAAAGTGTTTTTGCAAACAAATAAAAGTTGATTTTTATTAATAAAAATATAAAATAAACATATTTTTATTTGATATAAATATCGTTACCTAAATGAGGAGGGAGTACTCGGCCAGAAAGAAATGACGTCATCTAGAGGATGACAGTTGTAACGAATGAGATCTCTCCAGCTTAGTACTTTATCCTTCTGCAAGTTGAAGCTCGATGCATAGCGAAAATTGGACATTGCGTCCAAAGTAAAGTACTTCATTTTCTGTTCATCTGGTAACTCAAAGAACTCACGAGCTGCCTCCATCATTTCATTCATTGTCGATGCTGCAATTCCATGATTCACCACCTGAAATAGTTTTTACTCAATAAATACAGATTTTGACGAATATCTATCTAAATTGAAAATTATATTCATATTTTAGTTTGAAGATTTTTGGGTACTCTTATTTTTTTTAGACATTTTGGATTTATTATCAAGATGAGTAAACAAGATAATCCATGATCAATTTTCAAAATGAATAAGCAAACAAAGAGAATTAGAATCAAGATAAGTACAATGGAAACAAGAAAAATGTATTATAAAGTGCAACCCAAACTTTGGTAAAGAAAAATATCAAATAATCTAATTAAAAAACATTCAAGCTAAACATTTATGAATTCTGAAAATTCCATATCCTTATACTCATGTTGCCCAAAGTTAATGACTATCTAGTGAGTAATGAATTATTTTTATCATACACAAATATATCTTTTATTGGTTCAAAGGATCACAAGAACTTGTTGATCACATGATTAAGGATCAACTGATTGAACTATCAGAGATACTAAATGTATTATAATAGCCTATTATATAGAGGTCGTTGAAACAGTGAACAAATCGTAGAAGATCTGGAAATTTCTCATGCAGTTCTAAATATACCAAAGAAAATCTATGTTTGGAACATGTATTTTATCTTTATGAAAGACTGCACAAGCCGTTCTCTTCATACCTCTCCTCATGCGAACTGGGAGAAATTAATATTTCATATCTATCTATGTGTATACTGAAAAGTATATTCATATTTTGGTTTTCACCTTTTCAGATTAAGACTGTGATTATTTTGCTTTCAATATTGCAATCACATATTTCATGATCCTTCATTAGAATGAGTAAGTAAGAGAAGAGACTTGAATTAAGATGAGTATGCAAGATAAGAGAACCAGTACTTTAGATGATACTTCATGATCTATTATCAGAATGAACAAACAATCTGAAAAAATAAGATTATGACAAACAATCTAAGAAAATTGTAGGATAAAGTAAGATTTGAAACTTTGATGAAGAAAAATGATCAAACAGTCTCATCCAAAAGTATGCAATCTAATAAACTGTGAAAAATTCAGATCTTGGTATTGATTTTGCACAAAGCTAATGGCTGTCTAGTGAGTAAGGCACATAAATGAAGAGCAAAACAGAGGAAAGGATGATCAAGTATGCCTGAAAGCAGCCCCATTCATGGCAAGCTTGACTGATGGCCTCCACAAGATTGGCAGAAAGGCCAAAAGGATTATCATCTACATGTTCCTGCAGATCAATAACTGGTATATTCTCCTGCTCTTCATCTTCAATATCCTCTGACACATTTGGACTTTCTTGGAGGGATCTTATAAAACGTTGAGGAACTCGATCCAACCCTTTTTCTATCATGGATTTCACTCCCATAAATTCCTGCATAGAATTGGCACTCTCCATCTCTTGCACGATTAAAAAATTCTAGATAATGAAGAAATAATAAATTCAGAAGAAAGATCGACATAAATAGATGGCACACTGTCTTAACATTTGTCGAATATGGAAAGAATAGATAATAAAGTAAATCGTGGTAGTAACATTGTGTGTGAAAGTTAAAGAGAATCCTAAAACTTGTGTCAGCGTGATGGACACACTTCATCTAAATGGTAATCAATTTTTCAACTACTTTCAATTAGTCACCCATGAAATCAACCGATTATAATTAAACTATTTTCAATTAGTCACACATGAAATCAACCAATCCTTTCCAACAACCAATCCTTTCCAATAGCATTGGCTATGGACATAATTGATCAATTAATAGTCTTGGACCTAGTTCCCTCATTCAGCCATGTGTTTTGTGGTGACATCTATGGGCTCATTATATTCTACATGCATGTGCTTTTTCTTTGCAATTGCTTACATGGCCTCAATGGTGATTGTCTATCAGTTCTTTTTACTAATGAATGTTACGTACGGTATAAGCAGCAGAGTAAGGATGTCACTATTCTAATTAGTGCAAAATGATCAGCCTAGTTGTATAGTTTTGAGATTGTAGAAAATACAACAGATTTTTTCACAAAATTCAGCAATTGATCGTCATTATCTGCATTCTCAATGTTGTAAAACCACAAAAAAATTTATGAAAAAATAGTATGTTTTGCATATTTGCAATTTTTCCCAATTTTTTTTGTTTATATTGTTTTGTCATTTTATAAGGAGTATAGTAAGCAGCCCAAAGGAATGGACCTAATGACCTTTTACTGCAAGATTATGTTCATGAGTATGGACCACATGTGATATTCTTACAAGCTAGTACCTAATTCATAGAAGTTAAACTTAACTTCAATGGCTTTTCAATAACCACGTGATCAACATTTATCAATAACCTCATGCTCAACATTTATCATTAGTTGTTAACCTTTTTACAAACTTCCAAAGGAAAAATTAGATTAATGTGCAAGGGTTAATTTGTTAGCCAATTTTTTAAAGAAGTGTCTAGGTTTTATCTTAATCATTTTAGGGTAGTTTAATATTAATGGATTTTTTTTGGGTTTGTATATAAAATTAGTAGCTCTAATATGGATATTTATGGTATTTTATATTGTGTAATTTATGAATCTTGTTCTTTAATTTATAATAATCTTTTTTTAAACTTTTGGGTGATAACTTGATATTACTTGCAAACATAATAGTTAATATTTGAAAAGAGAATAAAGGTAATATACAAACATTTTGTAATAGACTACATAATCATCACATAATAATGACTCAAATTATCTTAAATAAATAATGAATTGTATTCAAGTGAATATATATTAGCAATCATCAAGTTAGATTTGAGAACTTCATGAGAAAAATCTCATGGATTCACTCTATCCATTAGTCTCATTTGTCACAAATTACATATAAGGGACAAAATTTGATTGGGAGGTTTCTTATAAACTTATATCATATCCAATCAAAGATGATAAAATTGATTTTTTTTTTAGGCAAAAGTGGGTGATACCACTATAAATATTATATAATAAATAAAAACTAGTTCAAGAAATCCATGGGGAAAGAACTAAAAAGAAAACCCCACTTCTCAGTTCAATTACAAAACAATCTCAGAGAGATCCTATGAACAACTTTGACCACCCAAGTCTTGGCATGAGTATTTTCAATACATTTTTATGTGCCAAGACATTACATCAAAATCTTGCTACTGAAGACCGACCAGTAACTCAGTAGCAATTTTGCAGCAACTCAGAGACTTAATATTGACCACTTGGGAGCACCTCAAAACTTTGGTAACTCTGAAGAATTTTAGTAAAGAACCTTAGGGTAGACTTGGAGAAAGCTCGGTGATAGTGAAGTACCTTGGAAAATCAGTAATTTGTTGGTGTTTATTCAGTAAATCCTCAGTATCAGTGGCTCAGGGTATTACTTAGATTTGATATCTTGATATTCGTAGGTACTTATTATGTCATCAGTATCGGTGTCTTAGTGTACTTTCTCAAAATTCATAACTTGGGATTGACTCGGTATAGAGTCGGTAGCAATGTAGTATCTCAGTAGGCGACCCAGTCTAGATGCTTTGGTTAGTCGACTCAGATAGGATAGCCAGCATGCTTGGAAAAAGAAAATGTAGGCGTCATCCAAAATTTGAGTTATAAAAAATGCCAACGATAGCATCATTTCAAGGAAGACCAAATCCCTCATTCCTCCAGCTCAGTCGCTCCCTGAGATCCCGCCCAAGCTCATTCTGCAAGTGCATAAGATCAACCCGTGATTGAAATGGCCAACCCGATGCCCAACCACTTGGACACTTTGGAGGAGTGAACACCTCCCAACCACTCTTCTGGACTTCATGAGGCATCTGACCAAGGTCAGGTAAAGAGGTAGCCGCAACCGCCCAATAACATTCATGAGTGATCATTACATCTGTCACCCTGCCCGTGTCACTAGAACTTGCCCACAATGGAGATGGAAGAGGAGCCCGACACTTCCTTTCAATTTTCCTGTGTTTACTTGATGGAGCCACGTCCCAGTTAGCAGACAAATCATGAGGAGAGATTCATTGGATGGAAGAGGTATATTGCATACCCAAAATTGTTATTAAGATCCCTTTAACAACACTTCAGTATAACACTAACAACATAACTATTTATTATATAAAAATTACATGGATTTGGACATTACTAGAAGTGTTGATATACACGTTTGTACTATGCTAAATCTTCTAATGAACTTAACATTTCTATTGGTAGAAGAAAATAGTAAAATATATACCAAAAGTTGGTAAAGTTTCTATTTTAGTCAACCTACCTCTACATTTGAAAAGGGTTCCTCCTTTATATGATAAGTTTTTTTAATAAATAAATTAAATATTAAATAGAATAGAAGAACCCATTTATTAAACTTATGCATATCATCTTAGGTTTCTTATAAGTATTACAATGTTATAACTTAAAGAAAAAACATTTCTCAAGCACTAGAACCATTTTTAATATAATTTCATGACATGAAATAAGAAAAATTAAATACCACAAATATTTCCAAGATTACATGACATCAATTATTTCATACATCAATGGTTCCATTATTGAAATTTTAAAAGATGTCAAAAACTTAGTCATTTATTAGACATAGAGAAGTAAACTATTGAAAAATATATGAGAAAAAAAATTGCAAATATCCTCCTCCTTGTGAGTAGGAAAATAACTTTCTATTTAATAAATACCTAATTACAAATAACTCCCAAAACATCCCTCTCAAAGGGACGAGTCTTATATTTATAGACATCATTCAATTGCTAATATAAATATAGGCCTCATTTGTTTGCTGGAAGATAAGGGGTGGAATTGGAATTTGATGCCCAAAACCAGGATTTGGGTTCAATCTACCATTTGGTGCATTAAAACAATAACCCGAATATAGTTTCCATCTTCCAATTTTGGGAAAAAATGAGGGTTTCCATCTTCCACCCAAATAGGTGGAATATGATTTCAAAACCTGGTTTTATATTTTTGTTAACCCCATTTTATAAATTTGTTAGGTCCATGAATTGGGGATTGGGATATAATACATGTTGTTACTGTGCATGCCATGGCAATCCAGAATAGTAGGAATGATGTTCGGTAATCTCAATCTGATTCCTCATACCAGATTTTACCTTGATCTATGTGTGACTATCCCCATTCTCCCACCGTGCCCTTCTCTTATATTCAGTTATTATCTTTGAAGGAGAGCGGCCCTTGGTATCATTGTATCTCTATGCAGGGTTGTCTTTATCATTGTCTCTCTATGAAGGGTCATGTCTTCTTGACCAAATCTATCACACCTTCTCTATTTGACCCGCTGATTAAGAGAACTGCCCAGTTCAATTAATCTTAAGATCGTTGTTATTAATGAATCACTTCATCTTGCATTATCATGTTTGATGCCTCTTATCAAGTTAATTGATGTTTATGACAAACCTTCCTTGCTTGGGATTCAGAAGGGATTTGGGTATTCATATAAGATTTAGAACGAATTTGGGTATTCCAATTCCAATTTCAAACTTGGCAACCAAACGCAGAAGATGGATTGACTAATCCATCTTTCGAGTCAACCAAACGGTCCAAATTAAAACCCGAAGATGCAAAACCAAAATTTCAAAACCTGATTTTGTGATAATTAGGTTTTGATTCAAATTCCAATTCCCCAAACAAACGAGGCCATAGGGAATATGAGTCTTAGATTAGATATGTAAGCTAAGAAAGTACATGATCACTACTCTCAATTGTTTCATTGAGGAGGCATAATCAATAAGATCCAACTTTAGTCCTTGAAGGAGAGCTAGATGTTGTATATGATTATTCTCCTTTTTGCAATTTGTTTGATTGATTGATTGATTAAATGTAAGAAATGAAGCATGAAGAAAGTAAAATGATCAAAAATTAACCATAAATATTACAATAAAGAAGTTATTAAACTGTAATAAGAATTCTAAGACTAGATCTAAAAATGGGATAAAAAAGGAACTTATGCCTAAAATATAGGCCTGGAAATATTGGTCTAGGGAGTGAGGCGCCCTTGACTAGAGGTGTCTTAGTAAGTTGAGACCTATAAAATTTAGATAAGGATGCTCTATAGAGTGTCCTCCCAAAATTTTAGTGAAAAAGCATCGGTCATGAGAGAAGATTGACAATGACCATGATTTTCTAGTTTCCAAAAATATAGAACTATGCATCTCAGCTCTCTCTCTACAAATCTGCAACTCTCTCCTCTTGAATTTGGAATCTACACAGAAAAGGAGAAGAAAAGTGTTGATTTCTATGTGGGATTTCCATTGTTAAACCCCAAGTAGGAATTAACCTCCACTATAGTGATGGTGATTAGAAAAGAGAGCTTACCCTAACCCAAGTTCTCATAGATCCATTTTTAGATGTGTGGATATGTCGGTCATCCTCCTCATTTCATAAAAAAGGCCCTCTTGTTTAAACAACACACTGAATCTTGTCATTGTTCTGATTCAATCAGACTGAAACAACTCGATTATCAACTACTGCGGTTTTTTCTTTGGTCACCTAAATTGGTTGGAAGGGATCCTTTAGTCTCCATTCCTTTTTTTTTGGTTCTTTAAATCCACCCTTTAAGTTTTTGAATATCCTCAAAAACCCCCCATTGATTCCTTCCATTTTATTTATTACTCCCTTCTCTACATTGGGTATCTCTTCTTCTGTCCACACCAACACTTTTTGAAAACTCCCAAGCCTTGCCTGGGGGAAACCATAGTAATCTCTTTCCCTACCTTCCTCCATCGTGCCCTTGCCACTGATTTCTACTATCTCAGCCATTGGTACTAGAGAACCCTAGCCTCTGCCTCCTCTTCTCCATTTGATTCCTATGGTTTCAATCTTATTATTATCAGCATTTCAAATTCTCTAAATGACAAGTGATATACCTTAAAATATTGCACAATGCATGTACATGTTTATTGCAAGTCCAATTGTTTTTCTAAGCGGAAGTTGATGAATATTTCACCTACAAATCAAAACATAAACCAAATAATTTAAATTTTGAATTCAATCTAACATTCTATACCATAAACAAAAATATGCAATAACATAGAGAATCAAAATAAAATTGTGAAGAAATGAAAATATTGTGTCAATAGCCAGCAATCTTCCACCAAGCTTCTATAATTATAAATTTTCTTGCAAATGCATAGAAAATATTATTTTTAACATTTTGCAAGCCAATTATGTCCTAAGTTACATTATTAATTAATATGAATTTCCAAACTTTTTTTATGGAGGTTTCAGACATGCAAGGCTGCCCAACAAAGGCATGAAGCCTACAAGCAACCAACGAGCGAAGGCCACCATAGAAAAATTATTTAAATTTCCCACCTTGAACATGAAAATTTGTAGAAAAATCAAATGGTAGGTCAAGGGTGGTGAGTTCCTCTCATTTGTTTTCGTTATTTTTTATTTTATTCATTCCTGCTTGGTTTTTCAAGAAGATGTGTTTTATATCTAGCCACAATTTTAATGATTATAATTCTTGTCGAGAAAAGAGTGAAATTATGGCCACATCACATGATCAATTAGAATTGCCACTTGTTTGTTAAATTTACTAAAAGAATAAATTTTCACAACCAAATTTGGTTCCACTATAGGAATCCTCTCAACTTAAATATTTGTTCTTATTCTTTTTTATCGTTAATAATAATGATTTTATTAATATAGTTTAATTAAAAAGTACATAGGTGTAATTACATCAAAAAGTATGCCTAGCAAGCCATGTCCCAAAATTTACCACTCGACCACCACCCTGAAACCACCACCCAACTACCACTCAGATACCACCACCCAAATATCACTCGACCACCACTCGACCGTCACCTAACCACCACCTTGGTACCCTTCCATACCACTACGAGATTACCCATGTTCATACACACCAAAAAGAGCAACTACTTCCAATTCACCATGAACCAAAAACTTATGGGAAAGAGCAAAATTCAAAAATGTACCCTCCCCTTATCCAAAACATGAACAAAAAATAACAGTACCCTACAACAGCGACTAACAACACCCAAAAATCCTTAACCAAAATAGAAGAACCAAACTCGCTATTCACCCAGACCCCAAACAGTAACACCTACTCTACCCTATCCATCCCCTCCCTTACCTCTGTGTCATGGGAAGTCACTTTCTTCTTGTTGCTTAGTATTTTCTTCTTCTTTGCATTCTCCACCATGTTCACCACCATTAAGGTCTAGCTCGCTATGAACTCTCATCGATGAAAGAAAAGCTTCAATGCTTCTCAACCAGATAGTACTAGAATTCTTCATTCATCTCTACCCATACTAGAGGTCTATTGAAAAAAGTGAATTAATACATAAGCATATGATATCCTCAGGTTTGCAATGCTCTAGTGAACAAAAAATCAGACCCTAGGAATGACCCATTCCAAAGTAGAGTCCAACTCGAACAAAACCTCTGCATCCACTATTGGCTGCATAACCCATCTAATTAATGCATCACTCTTTGTCAGCTTCAGGCCCCAATCCAAGACCATAGAAATAAAATCCATTCTCACCTAATAATGATGCTTGGCATAAATGAAATCTCTTCCATGAAATTCTAACAAAGCATTAGCAAACTCTGAACCTCAAAAGTTGAACACCCTCTTCAAACATTGAGTTGTGACTGGACCAACCAACCTAGATTGTTGCTAAGTCAAAATAAATGTGAATTTTTCTTCAATTTCTACCACACCACCAATTCACAACTCAAACCTTTGAATGAAAAAGATGCTAACTTTTCTTCCTTAAAACATACCACACAAACCCGCATCTCATCAACACATTCTCTGCGACAATCATTAATATCATTTTTTGTTGAATGCAGATGAGTGATGACACTCATCAAAAGGAAGATTACAAAAATCCTCCACCACACTTCCCCTTCATCATTAAACACTAGCGCCCACTTTGAGAGGTCTTCAACCACCTAATTCGTCAAACTTTGTACATGAATTACTTGGAACCCCTCAAAGAATGTTAATTCTTGTTTAATAATATTAATAAATTTATGCAGGTGCCAAGTGTGTACATTGCTAGTAATAATGACATTAATAATGATGAGAGAATCACCTTCCAAGTGAATTCTCAAGACTGCCATTTTTCTGCCAAGTTTGACAACATGAAGAGTCACAATTGCCTCAACAAAATTATTAGTCCCTTCAACAATCCTCTTTTCCCCTATAGTGAGAAGGATATGAGAACCATCCCTTGTGACATACCCAATTTAGAGGGCATCAGGCATCCCTTTGAGGAACCATCACAATTTATCTTTATCCAATTCTCCATAGGACACGACCACCTTACGTCTTTAGAAACATTTTTTTGTTGGATTAACCCATCTTTTCCCATTAACAAGCCATATATAATTTTTTTTATTGGTAAGGTTGAACCACCTAGAGGCTACGAAGGGTCAAATTTTTGATCCAAACTTGTGAGCACATTAGCATAGCGAAGGCACAAGGCTTGCTAGCACAATATCCCAGCAAGGTTTCAACCTTGGATTTTGTGACACCAAAAAAGTTACTTGACCAGGACACCGCATCTCATAGGACATTAACTATTCATATTTTTAAATATTTTGTGTTTTGAGTAATATTCTAAGTAAAATCGGCATATTCAATAAATTTATTTACCAAATTTAAAAGATATTATTTTTGAAGCATTTTTTGACATTTATCTTGTGTAAACATTAAATATACTTAAATACTAATTTTTATTATTTTATCTTAAGCATTTATCATCTCATGATCTTAAATAAATATATTTACAAAACTCTAAAAGACATTAGTCTTGAGGAGTTTTTGACATCTATATTGTGTAGACACTAAAATCATGTATGCACTAATTTGCATTATTTTATCTTTTGCTCTTATCATCTCATGATTGATTAAAGCCTAAAGAAAAAACTATATATGAGGAGGTTTGCTAGAGATATATCCCTACCAAGCCTCATAAGAGGAAAAAAACAAAATTAAGACAACTAAAGCATAAAAGAAAACTATCAACTCAAATCATGATGAAGAAGTGAAAGAAGCTAAAATAGTTTTGTAGTACCTCCCTTGGTTGCATTATGTCTTGTTTATTTTTATCCATTTACATTCTCATGACTATTCGTATGTTGTGATCTTGTATTGGCATTATAAGATGCATCTAGTTATAGTAAATTCTTTTTCCTTTTACTAATATAATTGCTGACATAGATGATAGGTTATAATTTTGTAAAAGTACGAAGGTGTGTCTCACTTTTGGCTAACTTTATTAGTTCTCTTACTTGGATCAATGGAGGCTTTTTGTTTCCTATAGTCGTCACTTGATGTAAACTTCTAATACCAACAATTGATTGACAATTGTAAGGATTAGGTTAGTTAGTATTTGTTCAATGAGATTCAAGCACATTTTCATATCAATGTACTTACATGATATAAAATTGAAATGCATGTCTTCAATTATAAATTTTATAAGAATCTAAACATAAGATTTTACCTTTGACTTCCCAAAAATAACGTTTGTTGTCTGTTGTGTCACGGCTAACAAAATGACTTCGGCACCATTCAACAATTTTCTTTGAATTGTCTATGTTATTACCGAAATAATAAATATCTAAGTATCAGATTAAAGAAAATGAAGAAGCTCCAAATATAAATACACACACACACACACACACCTTGTGCAAATTAAATTAATAAATAGATAAAAACATTATGTATTCACACCATTTGTACCTGCAAGTTCATGTTGGCAAAGTGCATGCTTCACACATGCTCATGCTCCATCTTGCTCTCCTTTCCCATGTCCACTTTGAAAAAAGTTCCACAGAAACTTAATGCCACATCTTGCATGTTGCAAGGATAGCCAATTAAAGGCTTTGGCAGACTTAAATTGTCTTGCAATTACAAATCAAATTAATCACAAAAACATGTAAATCAAGAATTTAAATATATACACATGTATGTGCTCTGGAATTAGATTAAAAGTAAATTTAATAACTTAAAAAATGAGAATGAAAATCAATTTCAAAATTTATGTACTTACCCACACAACCAACAAACCAAATCCAATGTTGTGAAGCATGTATCCCACGATTCTCAAGATCCTCAAAAAGCATTCTAAAACAGTGGGCTACATAGCTCCTATCATGAACTTTATCATCACTGATATAGAAATGAACATCTTTGATGATAATCTGATCATTTGGATCATTACTTTCTACACGATCCAAATCAAATTATGTGTGTTTATAGCTCACTTTCACAAATATTTCTACTTGATCATAATGATAATATTGAGCCTAAATTTTTGATTGAGGGGAAAATGTATAGTTCTCATAAAAATCTAAAATTGAAAGAATACAACCAAGTGGAAAATAATATTTGGAATCATGAAACTGGTTAGCTTTCCATCGTGCACCATGACAATGTTCAAGATGTTGATTTAAATCATAGTACAGAATATGTTCATAAATTCAAGGTAGGGCAATTCACTATCCTTCAATGCATTTTTTGGATTCATCTCCTGTCTTAGTTTGGTATGTCTCATATTCAAATCTCTTCCATAAAATTGTCGTTGTAACGTCAATATTCTCAATTTGTAATAGAAATTTTCACAAATCTCCACAATCACCGCATGCATTTTTTATGCAATGTACATTGAACTCATCTAAATCTTCTGATTTATCACATAAAATAGACTTCACAAATTGTGTCATACTTCCAGGGAAAGTCATATTTGGATTAAGTACTACCATAGCTTTTTAATATGATTGTTAGTATAGATGAAACTCAACATGATTTTGACAACAACAAGTTTCAAGTACCTTATTTATGCTTACAAAGAAAGGGCACAACCTCTCAAACATTCTCTGACATATTTTTACGTATGAAAATTCTTATTTTAACATACCGGTCTCTTCAACCACATACCGGTCTCTTCATAGTGTCCCTTCTATTGGAAGAAACACAATATTTATTGGTCCAATATTCAATCACCTATCTCTTGACATCTTCAGAAATTTTTTTTTTTAGGGGAATTCTACAAATATATACCCAATCCTTTTCATTATTTACATCTAACATATTTATCATCCTGATATATACCTTTGAAAAGTTCTTCTAGATACACTCATTAATTCAGAAACTGTCTGAACTTGTCCCCTATGTGACATTATCTTAGTAGAAATTGTAGTCATAAAAGCTCTGCATGCAGCACTTAAATCAGCTCCTCAACTAGTGTTATTAATAAGGTTCAATGCATGTTGCAAATTTTCAACTATTGTTTCTTTTACATCACCTCCTAAGTTTTTCCTATTATTAACACCCAGCAACTCCAAAACAAGATTCATTTCTTTTTTCCTGAATAGCTTAGCAAATAATTATTCTCTTCCAACCACATATTTCTTCTCAAAATATTTCTCCCACATGTTTTTGCAATGCAATTTAATAGTTATTCCAGGTGCCATGTGTTCAGATGAGATTTGACTAAAGAGATAATCCTCATTCATCTCCATCAAATTTTTCATGCATGTTGAAATGTGTCTCCCTTGACTACTACCAATTTTCTCCCCTGCTTGATTTTCATCTTCTAGAACATCAGCGGGTTCTTCTTCAACATAAATGGAATCTTCGTGAACATGAGCAAGGTCCTCTTGATTATGTTTTGTATGACCTTTCATTTTGTCATCCTTAATTCGATCGTATTTATTTTCTTTGGTCCTTTTATTCCCCATTGTACAAAGTATTTAAATTCAACTTCCAAATAATCACCTTCAATAGTCCTTCACAAAAAAGGCTTCAATACTCCTTCACAAAAAAATGCTTTAATGCTCCTTCGAAAAAAAATGTGTTCGGAAAAATTATGCTACTTCAATTGGAAGAAATCTAACAAAATAAATTAAATGTTGTTTTTTGTATCTTTTAAATAATAAAAAAGACCTTTTATTTATACCAATCTAAGCATACGGTTGCTTAGATATGACTACTCGCGGGTCAGCCTGTACATGTATGGATTTGATTGAGTATGTTTAGGATGAATCCTTATCGGCTAAAACAACTTCGGTCGAATTAGCTTATGTGGCATGACATGTGGTAACCACATCACCAAAAAAAAAGAAAATTGAAGAAGGTTGGCCTTCTCCATCTGATTTATCCATCAAAAGTCCACTTGCTGGAAAAACAAAAAATACCCTTTTGTACGGCTCATAGTTAGGAATAGGATGATATATGTTTTTTAGTATTTTGATTTGAACTACTATATTAAATTTATAAAATACTATGCGTAGGTATATTTGTATGCACCCTAAAATGGTCGCCTAGGCTTTGGGCCCCATTTTATCATTTTATCAATTTCCTGAATCATTGCTTTGCAATATTTTCAA
This sequence comes from Thuja plicata, assembly GCA_018584345.1. Taxonomy (NCBI): domain Eukaryota; kingdom Viridiplantae; phylum Streptophyta; class Pinopsida; order Cupressales; family Cupressaceae; genus Thuja; species Thuja plicata. The sequence goes on along the minus strand of MU226853.1, from coordinate 1,975,344 downwards.
TTCAAATCAATTTCCTTAATCAAATTGTAACTAACTCAATTAATTCAATTATTTCAATATTTTCTAAGGTTTGATCATTTTTATCTAATTAAAAGATTTAATTTTCGTTTTAATTAAATAAAATTTATCTTATTTAATTAAAAGATTTAATCTCCCTTTTAATTGAATAAAATTTATCTTATTTAATTAAAGTAAATTTCTCCCTTTTAATTAAATAAAATTCCTTTTATTTAA
>MU226853.1:1915022-1964147 GCA_018584345.1 Thuja plicata | reverse complement strand
TTTAATTGAAAGAAAACCCTTCTTTTAATTAAATAAATAAAAATCCCCACTTAAAGCACTTTATTTGTTGAAAAAGGCAATAAATTAAATGAAAAATTAAATAAAAATCCCTTTTTCTTCACATCTTCCTAAGTGGTGGGATTTTTTCCTCTTAATCATAGCCTTTGATTTTTGCCTCTTAATCTCAACCATTCACTTTCCTTTAAAAGGAGACCTCTCATTCTCATTCATATACATCTTTTTCATAGTATTGTTGTACTGCAAGTTTGGAGAGCAATTTTGGAGGAGGATTTGAACACTTGAGCTTGGATATTGCAACTTCTCTCTTCTTGTCTTCTTCTTCTTGCATTCATGGCTACTCATGCAAATTAGATTCATGTTTATTTTCATAGATTAAACTTGCATTTGTATTTCCTTCATAGATTAATCATCCATTATTATCATTTAGATCAATTTATTTTTATGCATTGTTATCATATAGAGTAGATCTCATTTTCATGCATTGAATCTCTCATTTCATGGTGTACTTGCATGGGCACAACTAGGTCAATCTGAGGGCCTCCATTTCAAACCTTTGCACTCCATGACTAGAGAGTTATGAGTCTATATTTGAGGCCTCATTCTTGAGCAACCTTGGATGGAATGATTCATAGAAGTGTGTTAACATTTTAGCACACATTTGTACAGCTTAGAGTCAGGAATAGGATGATATATGTTTTTTTGTATTTTGATTTGAACTACTATATTAAATTTATAAAATACTATACGTAGGTATATTAACCTATGAGAAGACATTGATTTGGAAAAAGAAGAAAAATAGTAAAACATATGAGAAAAATTTATATATAACACTAGAAGAGAGAGCCCCCTTCAATAATATGTAATTTGTTTTTAAATTGGGTTAGATTTGATAGGGGAAATATGGTGGGAAACAAAATTGTCAATTTCAGGTAAGTTTGACTTTGATTAGCTATAACAGACAAACTACACATCGGAAACCAATATTTCTTTTTTTCTACATTGCCTATATATGTCATCTACAAAATATTTTGAAAGTAGAGGGAAAAAATATTATTTACATATAGTTTTGGGTGGGATGTAGACCCCCTAATTTGCAGCAATTTTCAGCAATTAAAAGTTGGACTTTAATTTTTTTTTTCTAAATACCAATAATTATTCATTTAAAAAAAAATAATTAAAAGGAATAAACCTCATCCAATTTTACACATTTCATCAGTTTACATCATCTTCAAATTTCAAATAGAAATTTCACTTTTATGTCGTTAAATTTGAACATTTTTGGTGTTGTTAACATTTTCCTCTATAAAAGTGTGACACAATAAGTTATACTTTTACCCACAGTTTGTGCTTACCATTTTGATCATATCGGCATGATGATCTAGTTGTTATGTGACATGATGCTTTATGATGATAGCTAGTTTATTTTGTATTTAAGGATACTTGATTATGTTATCTTGATGTTGTTACTAATTTACTGATGTGTATGCTAGTGTTCACTATGATATTGTGCCTTATTTTGGTTATTACTAATTCACTGATGTATATGTTATTGTGATAGTATTCAAATTTTGGTTTTCATATTTTCAGATTAAGACTATGTGATTATTTTTCTTTCAATATTTTAATCATATTTCATGATCCTTCATCACATGAATAACAAGAGAAGAGACTTGAATTTAAGATGAGTAAGATAAGAGAATCAATACTTTGGATGATACTCCATGATCTATTATGAGAATGAACAAGAAATCTAATAAAATAAAATTATGAGAAATAAAAAAGACAAAAAAAAAAGTGTATAATAAAGTATAAAAATGATCAAATGGTGTCATCCAAAAGTATGCAAACTAATAAACTGTGAAAAAATCATATCTTTGTATTCATTTTGCACAAAGCTAATGTTTTTCTAGTGAGTAAGGCACATAAATCAAGAGAAAAACAAAGGAAAGGATGATCAAGTATGCCTTAAAGAATCACCATTCATGGCAAGCTTGACCAATGGCCTCCACAAGGTTGGTAAAAAGGCCAAAGGATTATCATCTATTTGTTCCTATAGATCAAAAACTGGTATATTCTCCTGCTCTTCATCTTCAATATCCTCTGACACATTTGGAATTTCTCGGAGGGATCTTATAAAACTTTGAGGAACTCGATCCAACCCTTTTTATATCATGGATTTCACTCCCATAAACTCATGCGAAGAATTGGCACTCTCCATCTCTTGCACGATTAAAAAATTCTAGATAATGAAGGAATAATAAATTTTGAAGAAAGATCGAGATATATAGATGGCACATTGTCTTAACATTTGTCACATATGAAAAGAGTAGATAATAAATTAAATCATAATATTAACATTTTTGTGTGAAATTTAAAGAGAAGCCTAAAACTTGTGTCAGCATGATGGACGCACTTTATGTAAATAGTAATCAAGTTTTTGACTACTTTCAATTAGTCACCCATGAAATCAATCGATTATTAAACCACTTTCAATTAGTCACACATAAAATCAACCAATCCTTTCTAATATTATTGTCTATGGACATAATTGATCAATTAATAGTCTTAGGAGCTAGTTCCCTCATTCAGCCATGTGTTTTGTGGTGACATCTATTGGGCTCATTATATTCTACATGCATGTTATTTTTCTTTGCAATTGCTTACATGGCCTCAGTGGTGATTGTCTATCAGTTCTTTTGACTAATGAATGTTATGTACAATATAAGCATCAAAGTAAGGATGTGGCTATTCTTTGTGTAAAATGATTAGTCTAGTTTTATAGTTTTGAGATTGTAGAAAATACAACAGATTTTTTCAAAAAAACAGCAATTGATCTTCATTATCTGCATCCTCGGTGCTTAAAACCACAAAAAATCTCATGAAAAAATAGTATGTTTTGCACATTTATAATTTTTCCCAAATGTTTTATTTATATTGTTTTTATGTCATTTTGTAAGAATTATAGCGAGTAGCCCAAATTAATGGACCTAATGACCCTTTATTCTAGGATTATGTACATCAGTATGGAACACATGTGATATTCTTACTAGCTATTATCCAATTCATAGAAGTTAAACCTAACTTCAATCACTTTTCAATAACCACATGATCAACATTTATCATTAGTTGTTAACCTTTCCACAAGCTCAAATATGTTAATGTCATATGTACCTCACATTATAAATTTATAATTGCCACAAAAGCCCCATGACGGTTACTTTTTTTCATTGTATATGTGATGGGATGCCAAACTTCCAAATGAAAAATTAGATTAATGTGAAAGGGTTAATTTGTTAGCCAATTTTTTTTCAAGATATGTCTCTAGGTTGCTCTTAATCGTTTTAGGGTAGTTTACTATCAATGGGATTTTTTTGGTATGTATATAAAATTAGTAGTTCTAATATGGATATTTATGGTATTTTATTTTGTGTGTAATTTGTAAATTTTGTTTTTTAATTTCTAATAATCTTTTTTTTTTCAATTTTTGGGTGATAATTTGATATTACTTGCAAACGTAATACTTAATATTTGAAAATAGAATAAAGGTTTTACATATAAAAATTTTGTAATAGAATTCATAATCATCACATGACAATGACTCAAATTATCTTAAATAAATAATGAATTGTATTCAAGTGAATATATATTAGAAATCAAAAAGTTAGATCTGAGAACTTCTTGAAAAAAATCTCATGGATTCACTCTATCCAATAGTCTCATTTGCCTCAAATTACCTATAAGGGACAAAATTTGACTAGTAGGGCTCTTATAGACTTATATCATATCTTATCAATGATTATAAAATTGTTATTAGCAACACTTGAGCATAACACTAACAACATATCTATTTATTGTATATAAATTACATGGATTTGGACATTACCAGAAGTGTTGATATAAAATTTTGTATTATGATAAATCTTCTAATGAACTTAACTTTTCTATCCACAGTAGAAAATAGTAAAATATATGCCAAAAGTTGGTAAAGTTTATATTTTAGTCAACCTACCTCTGCATTTGAAAGGGGTTCCTCCCTTATATGATAAGTTTTTTTTAATAAATAATTTAAATATCAAATAGAAAAGAAGAACCCATTTATTAAACTTATGCATATCGTCTTAGGTTTCTTATAAGTATTACAATGTTTTGACTTAAAGAAAAAATATTTCTCAGGCACTAGAACCATTTTTAATATAAGTTCACAACATGGAATAAGAAAAATTAAATACCACAAATATTTCAAAGATTACATGACATAAATTATTTCATACATCAATGGTTCCATTATCTAAACTTTAAAAGATGTCAAAAACTTAGTCATTTATTAGACATAGAGAAGTAAACTACTGAAAAAAAGATATCAGAAAAAAATTGCAAATATCCTCCTCCTTGTGAGTAGACAAATAACTTACTATTTAATAAATAACTGATTACAAATTGTTGGAAATACAATATTGGGAAAGCAAGATATTGAGAGGGGGGGTGAAGTAGATCTTGAACTTTAATCACTTTAAAACAAACTGATCCACAAACATATAAATATGTAATCTATCTAACATCTAATAGCATCCATTACAGTAAATGAATAACACAATACACAAAATTTGGTAACCCAGAAACCCAAATAGCTAAAACTAGGGTGGGGATGACACCCACAAATTCTTCACTACTACAGAAATAATGTGTGGCTGTTAGGGCTACAAAAGTTTGGTCACAATATGCAATCTACCTGGTCAAAGGTTTTCTTGGTTAAGAGATTTAGATCATTAAAATATACCTTGTGAAAGGATTTCAACTTACATTAAAGTAAGCACTCTGCTAAGAGATTTAGAAAGGTCTGCTAGAACCACTCTGTTAAGAGATTTCACCTAATACACTTGTTAGAATGTCTCAAGATATGATCCTTTGATATGCACTCTGATGCTAATAATGGATCTCCTCTTTATAATGCCTTTTCTGATCTTGTAATCTGATATGTCCTTACTCTTATTCTCACTGCTCTTCTACTCTGCTAGATCTATGCTTCTTATCAAAACAACCCTTCACACATCTCTCATGCATGCATGTATGCACCTTCTCTTTGTGCTCTCCAATCACTTATATAATTAGGGTAAGAAGCAATCTTATTATACTCTTCAAATCTGGAGAATAGATCTAGATCAACGATCAAAAATAAAACTTATGCCTCCTAGGCATTCCAATTTTATGATCGGCTGCATGTCATGCATAGGATAAAATAATTAAATGTGTAATTAACTTTGTAGAGAATATTAAATGCTTCACATATGTTGGCCCAAAACACCCATAAGTCAGCCCAAACATATTACCTTAATGTTTGTATCATATCTGACATGTATGTCAAAATTGTCTTGCTCGGCACTTAAGTCTCTGGTGCTTCGCACAGAAATGTCAGATAGCTCCGCATCTATGATCTGTTCTGCTTGGCAATGACTTGCCGGGTAGCTGGGCCTATACTATTTTAGCTTGGCCGCAGTGGTAGCCGACCAAAATTACTTGAATAAATGACTAAGTGTGGACACTAAATGATCATCAAATAATTAGAGATTAGCAATCTCCCCCTTTGATATTTTGTGGAAAAAACACTTATCATTTCTTTTACATCCACAAAAATTACCTAAGTACATACAGTACTCCCCCTTTGATTATACTCCATACTTAATAGATTATCTACATATTATACATTCCTTCAGCAAAAGAAAATATATATTATACCTTCGGCTCATCTGTTCTTCCTTCCTTTCCTAATTCCCCCTTGTTTTTGTCACTGATAGCTGGAGGGGTTAGGTTGTACTTATCTAAGAACTATTTATGAAGTTGTAGAATCAATGCAAATGAAGTGTCCCAACTATCTTTAACAAACTTCATAATTCCAAACTTAACTTCTAGCTCAGCTGCTAGACTTACCAAACTTTTTGCAATAGAGAGATGAGAGTCTCTCTTTATCAGTTCTCTGGCAGCTGTGAGTTCTTTCTGCATAACCTCCAGATGAGGTATTAGATTAGCCTGAATCGTAATCAATTTTGCCTTGATTCGGCCATCTTCAGCCATGAGCTTGGCTAACCTCCTCTGTGTATGAGTTAACTTATTGAAATGAATGGAGCTAGAGCTAGCCTCCATGCTCAGTGAACTTGCAGTTGACTTCATATCCAGTTGTAATTTCTCAATTAACTGTTGATTTTCTTTTGTAAAGAAAGATTCATGACATAGTCTTTTGTACAAAGAAAATACATTGTTTGCAACATCTATAATTTCAATGAGATAGGAAAGTTCAACCTGTTGTGTAGCTATCTTTTTAGATATCTCTAGTACTTTATTCTTGAAATTTCTCTCAGACCATTGAAATAGTTTTTCATTTGCCTTGATATTATCATCAGTCACCTTTTGTACAATGTGAACTAGCTGTTCTAGTATAGGTGCCTAGTCATTTACATCATCCATATCAAAAGCATTTACAAAAATGTCTTTGATGTCATGCAAAACTTGCTTCTATTTCTATTCTCTCTTCATTTCTTCCTGTCTCTTCTTCCTCTTCAAAAGTTCTTGAAGGGTCTGAATCTGCTCATATGATAAATTCTCAGGATCCCATTTAGGAATCACAATTACTTAATCTAATGTGACATTTAGTCCTAGTGACTTCTTCTTATTTAGCTTCCTCCTTTTGGGCTTAGGTGAGCTATCAATCGGCTCAGTTTTAATGATTTCCTTTCCTTTGTCAGTAAGCAATTCAGTTGCTAACTTCATCTTAATCAAGATTTCATGCTAGTCAAGTACATTCCCCATTTTGGGTCTAGTGGGGGTAGATGAAGCAAAGAGTGGTAGGTTTACCAACACTTGTATAGCCTCTTGTTCTTTAGGCTTGTCTCCAATTACTTCCATTTTGTCTCTGTTGTTTAACAATGTCTAAGAAACCTCTAGAATAGGTGGATTTTCAGTATTTACCTCTTGATCTTCTAGTTTCTCTTTCTTGGCTCCTTCTTCTTCATTTTTCTTTTCATCGACCTTAGTAGCCTTGATAGGCGATTTGATAGTTGTGTCTACCAGCTCATCCTGATCCTCGGCATCCACATTGCTAACATTGTCTAGTGTAGTGTCAATGGGACTATCCATTGTCAAGTCTATAACTTTCTCATCACCTATTTCCTTTTGTGTTTCTATTTTTGTTTCTATTTGATCAGTGATGATTTTCTCAGAGGTTCCTTCATCTATTTTCTTCTCTTTTGAAACTGACAACCCAAAAATCTCTTTCCAAATTTGAGTACTTTGTTGTACTACTCCTTTAATATCATTCTTTAAAATAGCATAGGCTCTATGTTTGGGTACAAACTTTTGCTTATATTGATCAACAAATTTTGCTTTCTGTTTCTTTGTCAATTGTGGGATGACTCTATCCAAAGTTGCTTCCCTAATTTGCCTTTTAGTCATCAATGCAAATTCCCATTTACTAGATAAGAAATCATAAAGTTCTATAGGGACATTATTCCCTATCTCTATAGGTGTCAATTTGAATGTACTCATCATGTCTAATAGAGCTTCTTGTAACTTGACGTTATTCTCTATACTTTGCTTTTCAGATTTGATAAATTTAAGTCCAAAAAACCCAGTTGAAATTCTAATGTTCTTGCATACCTCATCAATGTCTATAGGATGTTTGAATGATGTTGTAGGTATTTTTCTCAGCACATCAGTGTCATTTTCCTCATCTTCTTCATCACTCAAGATTAGTCTCCTTTTCCTTGGTCTTTTGGTAGAACTGCTCGGCACAGCTTTGGTCTTGACTTGTTTCTTTTTCCCTGAGCTTCTCTTGACAGCATTCTTCCTTGTGTATAATGATGTTCTCACCACAGGAGGTGAAATAGCTGATTCCCTGGTCCTTGGTCTGTTTACAGTAGGAAGGGTAGCCTGAGGTTTAACTTTGCTTACTTTGGTTTCCTTGGCAACCATTGGCTTTTTCCCTTTCCCCATAACAACTACATCCTCTTCATACTCAACTTCTTCTTCTTCTTCACTAGGTATTTCTTCTCCTTGTCCAGTAGTTAAGCCTAGAGAAGCATCCTCTGCTTCCTCATCACTTTCAATGTCAACCATCTTCTTCAAATTCTTGACAATATTTTTCCTCTTTCTTTCCATGGTGCCAGCCTTTAGGTTCATAGAAATTTTGGCCTTTGCTTGTGCATAATTACCAAAACATTTACCAGTACTGTCAATTTCCTCTGCTAGTAAAGTTGTTATGGCTACAGATGTTTCATCTATGTTTACTTCATAAGGTAATGGCCTTAAAAATGATACCGTAGGTACTATAGCCTGAACATAAGTGTAATCTGTGTCAACTAGAAATCACACATCCTCATAATGTTGTTCCACTAATGAACTAGGAATTCTTCTTCTCAGTCTCATACTTTTCTTGAACTCCATAAAGTTCCCATCACATTATCAAAATTATCACCTAACTATTGAATCAGTACATTTATCTGTTGGGCGATAGGTCTATCTATTTTCCATACTATGTCTCCATAGGTAGGAAAAGTATTTTGAACATATAAAAATATTCATACAAGCAAGGATCCAAACTTACACACAGAATTCTTCGCTTTCCTGATTGATGCAAGGTTCTTGACAAGCTGTTTTAGCTATAGCTCAGTCAAGTCATATGTGTGATCCTTTTTGATGATTTTCCATGCTTGGTCTACTGCAATTCAAGGCACACTATCCGGTCGACTCGAATGATAGAACTTGTGAGCTATAACCCTAACAGCAAAACCAAGTTATAGGTCTTCAATGGTGGAAATAGTCATTCTTCTCTTGTTCCAGACGGCTTTAGTGACCTTCTCTATGTCTTCTTTACTTTGGCATTTCATGGTCCTTTTCCCGTTGAAAATAGGGTAACTAGTTACATGATGTATGATATCCTTGGTAATATTTACTGGTCCATTATCCAACCAAAAGCTCATATCATGTACCCTACTAAGAAAAATTTTGATCAATTCTTCTCTTAAATTCCTCAAAAACTCTAGGGCTTGAGTTAACCCTCGCTCGGCTAGATGATTGTGTTTGGGTTTTAGGACTCCATCTTTACATAGTTTCCCATAGGATTCCCTCAGCTCGTGGTCTCCAACTTCACTGATTTTACACATGTAACATGCCCTAATGTCATGAATCATAAGTACCTTTGGAGGGATCGAAGATAGGGCTCTAGTTAGAACACCTTTGATAGTGCTCTCAGGAATAGCTTGAAAGTTGGGAGGCGCACAGGTGTCACTCCTCACCAATTGAACTTATCTCAATTCCTTCTCCATTCCCTTAACTGGTGAAGACAAACTAGCAGCCATGATTTCAAGATAAAAGGATTTGAAAGACAAAACAGAGTACCTTGGCAACTATCAAAGTTCGCACTTTTGTTGAATGGTCGACGACACGCTATATAATTCTTCAAAAATCTCTACTGAAATCAAGTTTTCCAATTCTTCAAAACTTCAAGAAATCTCAAATCACAAGGTGAAATGAATCATGAATGGTTCATTCCTTTATAGGCTTTGAGGTAGGTTTGCAATAAATGTTATGTCTGTTGGAGTTAGTGCAAAACAATTGTCCTCGTCCGACTCCAACAATCTCTTAGTCACAACCCAAACTAGCTTGACACATATGCTAACGAGCTCAGTCCTAGTATAATACTGATGCTTGGCACCACTAGTGCTTAAATGACTTTGCTCGGTAATTTAACTTTAAAATGTGTCCTAATGCATCTTTTCATATGCAGATATGGACTTTATTATAGTATATGTTAGGAACTAATGTAAGATATGAAATTTAAATACAGTTCCTTACGTACCTCTTCTGCTTAGTTTTAGATTGTGTGATCACCTGATCCATTGGATTTGGTGACCTCGGCTTCAGTAGTTTCACTGTTGCTCAGTTTTGTTTCCTTACCCATGTTTGTTTCATTTGTGCTCTAATTTCCTCAATAGTAGGAGCAGGTACTCTTGTCTTGCACTCTCTCTTAGTATGACCAATTTTCAAACAACTAAAACAAACTAGGCTTCCATTCATCCAACTCTTAGATCTTCAGTTGAAATGTGTCTTTATGCATTCTTCAGGTGCATGTCCATACTCTTCACAGTAATGACAACTTTTCCTTGTGTTATAATCCCAATTATAAGTGTTGAATTTTCTTGGTGCTTTTGCTTGTGTCTTTGATGTCCATTGTTGTTTAGCATTAGATCTGCAATCTTGTGCCTTATGTCCAAATTTTTGACAATTGTAACAATATCCTTTGATTCTTGATGTGGGAGGTGCATCTTTTACGTTAGCCCAAAATTCATGTGCTTTATGTCCAAATTTCTTACAGTTAAAGCAATAACCATTGAACTTAGGTTTAGGATTGGACTTACCATTCTTGCTTCAAAAAATGTTTACAGTGTGTCCTATTTTGCAACAGTGGTAGCATACAAGTTTGTTGCTATTTGTCTTTGCATTCCTCTTTTCACCAGTCTTTGATGATTCTCCTTTCTCAGTAGATGTTTTTTGTTCATTGTGACCTAATCCAAAAGAATCTTTTGGTCTCCTTGATGCTTTCATCAAATTCTCAAAATGAGTCAAAGCTTCATTAGGTTTATTCAACCTTTCATTCAGTTATTTCTCAGATCTCAAATCATCTTTCAATTGACTGTTCTCAGATCTTAGATTCACAATTTCCATGTCTTTCCTACTGATCTCCTGATTCGTAAGTAGCAGTTGATTTTCCATGTCAACCTAATTGTTTGTCATCATTTGCACATCATGTGTCCTTTCATCAAGTTTGACAATCATCATTCTTTTATCTTCTTCATCCATAGCTTTATCATCTTCATCTTTCTTCTTTTTTTCCACTACTTCACATAGTCTTACTGTTTGCATTTCCTATTCTCTTTTAAGGTTCCTAACTTCTTCACACAATACATTGTTCTTTTCTAGTAGATCTGTAATTGATGTGTCACTCTCAGTAGAATCTCCATTCTGAAATATATTTGCAGTGTCTTCTTCCTAATAATGATTATCATTCATTTGTTTGGCCAAATCTTTCATAGATGTCAATGACTTCCTCAATTCCTGTCTAGCTATCTCAAGCTGATGTAATGCTAGCTAAATTTAAATCTTTTGATTCTCAATGACTTTACCCAATCTGTAAATCTCCATCTCTAGATTTGTACTCTCAAGATGATTAAAACCTTTTGTAGGAGAACGAAGCTCTGATACCAATTGTTGGAAATATAATATTGGAAAAACAAGATATTGAGAGGGGGGGTGAATCAGATCTTGAAATTTAATCACTTTAAAACAAATTGATCCACAAACATATAAATATGTAATCTATCTAGCATCTAGTAGCATCCATGACATTAAATGAATAACACAATACACAGAATTTGGTAACCCAGAAACCCAAATAGGTAAAACTGGGGTGGGGATGACACCCAAAAATTCTTCACTACTACAACAATAAAGTGTGCCTATTAGTGCTGCAAAATTTTAATCACAATATGCAATCTACTTGGTTAAAGGTCTGCCTAGTTAAGAGCTTTAGATCATTACAATCTTCCTTGTGAAAGGATTTCAACTTACAATAAAGTAAGCACTCTGCTAAGAGATTTAGAAAGGTCTTCTAAAACCACTCTGTTAAGAGATTTCACCTAATACACTTGTTAGAATGTCTCAAGATATGATCCTTCAATATGCACTCTGATGCTGATAATGGATCTCCTCTTTATAATGCCTTTTCTGATCTTGTAATATGATATGTCCTTACTCTGCTTCTCACTACTCTTCTACTTTGCTAGATCTATGCTTCTTATCAAAACAACCCTTCACACATCTCTCATGCATGTATGCACCTTCTCTCTGTTCTCTCCAATCACTTATATAATTAGGGCAAGAAACAATCTTATTATACTCTTTGAATCTGGCAAATAGATCTAGATCAACGATCAAAAATAAAACTTATGCCTCCTAGGTGTTCTAATTTTCTGATTGGCTACATGTCACGCATAGGATGAAATAATTAAATGCGTAATTAACTCTGTAGATAATATTAAATGATTCACATATGTCAGCCTAAAACACCCATAAGTCGGCCCAAACATATTACCTTAATGTTTGTGTCATATCTAACATGTATGTCAAAACTGTCTTGCTCGACACTTAAGTCTTTCGCGCTCGGCACAGAATTGCCAGATAGCTTGGCATCTATGATATGTTATGCTCAGCAATGACATGCTGGGTAGCTCAGCCTATACTTTTTTAGCTTGGCCGCAGTGGTAGCCAACCAAAACTGCTTGAATAAATGACTAAGTGTGGACACTAAATGATCAACAAAGACTTAGAGATTAACAAAATATTTCTCAACAAAGACTTAATGATAAAAAAATATTTCTCAGGCACTAGAACCATTTTTAATATAAGTTCACAACATGGAACAACAAAAATTAAATACCACAAATATTTCGAAGATTACATGACAAATTATTTCATACATCAATGGTTCCATTATCTAAATTTTAAAAGATGTCAAAACCTTAGTCATTTATTAGACATAGAGAAGTAAACTACTAAAAAAGATATGAGAAAAAAATTGCAAATATCCTCCTCCTTGTGAGTAGACAAATAACTTACTATTTAATAAATAACTGATTACAAGTAACTCCTAAAACATCCCTCTCAAAGCGATGAGTCTTATATATTTATTCACATCATTCAGTTACTAATTAAAATATAGGGAATATAAGTCTTAGCTTAGAAATGTAAGCTAAGAAATTACATGGTCATTATTCTCACTTATTTTATTGAGGCATAATCAATAAGATCCAACATTAGTCCTTGAAGGAGAGCTAGATGTTGTATATGATTATTCTCTTTTTGGCAATTTGTTTGATTAATTGATTAAATGTAAGAAATGAATCATGAACAAAGTAGAATGATAGAAAATTGACCAGAAATATCACAATAAAGAAGTTATTCAACTATAATACAAATTCTGAGACTAGATCTGAAAATGGGATAAAAAGGGAGCTTGTACCTAAAATCTAGGCCTAGAAATCTCAGTCTAGGGAGTAAGGCACCCTTGACTAGAGGTGTCTTATAAAGTTGAGGCCTGTAAAATTTAGATTAGGATGCTCTATAGAGTGTCCTCCCAAAATTTTAGTGAAAAAGCATCGGTCATGAGAGAAGATTGACAATGACCATGATTTTTTGGTTTCCCAAAATATAGAACTATGCATCTCAGTTCACTCTCTACAATTTTGCAACTCTCTCCTCTTGAATTTGGAATCTACATAGAAAAAGAGAAGAAAAGTGTTGATTTCTATGGGGGATTTCTATAGTCAAACCCCAAGGAGGAATTAACCTCCACTATAGTGATGCTGATTAGAAAAGGGAGCTTACCCTAACCCAAGTTCTCATAGGTCCATTTTTAGATGTGTATATATGTTGGTCATCATCCTTCCCATTTCATAAAAATTCCCTCTTGTTTAAACAACACACTGAATCTTGTCATTTGCCAGTTTTTCTTTGGTCACCTAAGTTGGTTGGAATGGATCCTTTAGTCTCCACTCCTTATTTTCTAGATCTTTAAATCCACCCTTTAAGTTGTTGAATATCCTCGAAAACCCCCATTGATTCCTTCCATCGTATTTGTTACTCCCTTCTCTGCACTGGGTATCTCTTCTTCTGTCCACACCAAGACTTTTAGAAAACTCCCAAGCCTTGCCTGGGGGACAGCATGGTAATCTCTTACCCTATCTTTCTTCATTGCATCCTTGTCATTGATTTCTATTATCCCAGCCATCATTTCTAGAGAACCCTAGCTTCTTCCTCCTCTTCTCCATCTAACTCCAATGAGCTCAATCTTATTATTATCATCATTTGAAATTCTCTAATTTACAAGTGATACACCTTTAAATATTGTACAATAGATGTATGTTTATTGCAATTTCAATTATTTTTCCAGACAAAAGTTGATGAATGTTTCACCTACAAATCAAAAGATAAACTAAATAATTAAAATTTTGAATTCAATCTAACATTCTATACCATAAACAAAAACATGCAATAAACATAGAGAATCAAAAGAAACCTACAAAGAAATGAAAAGATTGTTTCAATGGCCAACAATCTTCCACCAAGCTTCTATAATTATAAATTTGCTTGCAAATGCATAGAAAATAATATTTCTAACGGTTTGCATGCCAATTTTCTCCATTACATTATTAATTAATTTGAATTTCCCACCTTTTTTTGGAGGGTTCAAACCTGTGAGGCTTCCTAGCAGAGGTATGAAGCCTACAAGTAACCAATCAATGAAGGTCGCCATAGAAAAATTATTTGAATTTCCCACCTTGAACATGACATGTTGTAGAAAAATTAAATTGTAGGCCAAGGGTGGCGAATTCCTTTCATTTTTTTTATTTTATTCATTCCTACTTGTTTTTTCAAGAAGATGTGTTTTATATCTAGCCACAATTTCAACGATTATTATTATTATTGAGAAAAGAGTGAAATTATGGCCACATCACATGATCAATTAGAATTGCCAATTTTCTGTCAAATTTACTAGAAAAGGATAAATGTTTAAAACCAAATTTGGTTCTACTGTAGGAAGCCTCTCGACTTAAATATTTGTTCTTATTTTTTTTATCTCTAATAATAATGATTTTATTAGTATAGTTTAATTAAAAAGTACATATAAGTAATTACATCAAAAATCATGCCTAGAAAGCCATGTCCCAAAATTTACCACTCAACCACCACCCTGAAACCAAAACCCAACTACCACCCAGATACCACCACTCGACTATTACCCAACCATCACCCAATTACCCTCCCATACCACTACAAGATTACCCACATTAATACACACCAAAAAGAGGAACCACTTCCAATTCACCACCAGCCAAAAGCTTATGGGAAAGATCACAACTCAAAAATGTATCCCCCCTTATCCAACACATGAACAAAAAATAACAGTACCCTACACCAGGGACTAACAACACCCATAAATGCTTAACAAAAATAGAACAACCAAACTGGGTATTCACCCAAACCCCAAACAGTAACACCTACTTTACCCTATCCATCCCCACCCTTACCTCAGTGTCGTGGGGAGTCACTTGCTTCCTTTTTCTTAGTCTCTGCTTCTTCTTTGCAATATCCACCATGTTGACCACCTCTAAGGTCTAGCTCGCTATGAACTCTCATCGAAGAAAGAAAAGATTCAATGCTTCTCAACCAGATACCACTAGAATTATTCATTCATCTCTATCCATACCCGAGGGTCATCAAATAAATGGAATTAAAACATAAGCTTCTGATATCCTCAAGTTTGCAATGCTCTCGCGAACAAAAAATCCCACCCTAGGAATGGCTCATTCCAAAGTAGACTAAAACTTAAACAACAACTTTGCATCCACTATTGACTGGTTAACCCATCTAATTAATGCACATCGCTCTCTTTCAGCTTCACGCCCCAAGCCAAGACCATAAAAATAAAATCCATATTCACCCAATGATAATGATTGGCTTAAATTAAATCTCCTCCACGCAATTTTAGCAGAGCATTAGCAAACTATGAATCTCATAAGTTAAACACCCTCTTCAAACATTGAGCTATGACCGGAGCTAAAAAACCTAGCTTGTTTCTAAGTGGAAAAAAAAGTGAATGTTGCTTCCATTTATACCACACCACCAATGCACAACTCAAACCTTTGAATTTAAAAGATGTTTACTTTTGCTCCTTAAAACATCCCTCACAAACCCTCATCTCATCAACACATTCTCTGCGATAATCATTAATATCATTGTTAGTTAAATTCAGATGAGCGATTTCACTCATCAAATGGAAGATTACAAAAATCCTCCACCATACTTCCCCTTCATAATTAAACACTAGCGCCCACTTTGAGAGGGCATCAACCACTTGATTCTTCAAACTTCATACATGGATTACTTCGAATCCCTCAAAGAAGGTTTATTCTTTTTTAATAACATTAATAAATTTTTGCAAGTGTCAAGCATGTACATTTCCATTAAAAATGGAATTAATAATGATGAGAGAATCACCTTCCAAGTGAATTCTCAAGTCCCTCATTTTTCTACCAAGTCTGATAGCAGAAAGAGTCACATTCACCTCAACAAAATTATTAGTCCGTTCAACAATCCTCTTTGCCCCCATAGTGAGAATTCTATGAGAACCAACCCTTGTGACATACCCGATGCCAGAGGGCATCGGTTTTCCCTTGGAGGCACCATAAAATTAATCTTTATCCAACCCTCCATGGGACATGACCACCTTACCTCTTTAGAAACCTTTGTCATTGGATTAACCCATATTTTCCATTACCAAGCAATATATATACATTTTTTATTGGTAATTTGAAACCACCTATAAGAGGTTGCAAAGGGTCACATTGTTGGTCCAAAATTGTGATCACATTAGCCTAGCGAAGGCACAAGGTTTGCGAGCACAATATCCCAGGGGGGTTTGAACCCTGTGTTACTCCTAAAGAGATTTTGTTGTCATTATTTTTCTGCAAAGTCATACATTGGTGAATGCAACTGAAGGAAGGAAATCATATAATTAAGGAGACATAGATGGTAAAGGAAACCAAGATAGCCACCGAGCACCGAGTAGTTATCAAGCCCCTAGCAAGTTGCATATACCAAGTTATGCAAAGACAGTTACTGAGCACTCATAAATACCGAGAAGTGAGCACAGAGTTATCGAGTAAGCACAGGCATGTTACCAAGCACTCCAGAGTCGACATTTCATTTGAATTTAGATACATTGTATCTAGACATCAAGAAGAAAGCATTGCATAGATTTCAAGGCAAAAGTTAGAGGAGTCATTGGGACTCCAAACACATGATTGGTTATGATCATGAGGGCGATCAACCAGTGAAGTTTCAAAATGAATACAACATTGGAGATGTAACCTAAGTTTAACCACTTAATCTCCACCATTTATTCTTGATGCCTTAGATTTGGTTAACCGCCTAAAGTCACAGTTAACCACCCGAAGATTGTATAAGAGATCAATTTTGAACATTGAGCAAAGTTGACATTTTTGTTGAAATTGTTGTTGATGTTGCTAAAGCTAAAGATTTGGATGATGTTGCAAAGTGAATAAAAGGAGAGGTATGCATAATGAAGCAGAGATTATGATACTAAGCTACCAAGTGCAGAATAAGGTAACAGAGTTATAGAGCACAATGAGTCTAGATAGCATTTGATTGATGCATCTTTATCAGACATTTTGTGGTGAATTTTTTGTAATTAGAGAAGTAAAAATCTCGCTTGTGGGTAGGCCCTAACAGGTCTTATATTTTTTAAATCCTTTAACAAGGAACATCTCTTAGATTAGAGATTGTAAAATACTTTAACAAGGTAGACTGAATAAGTCTTTTGTACTCTTAACCGAGTATATTACTCCTAACAGGGTAAGCTATCAGACGTAGCTAAATTGTAGCCTCTTGTGTGGAACTACCACTATTTGGGACTTTTTATTTCTTGAAAGTTAGTGGGAATGTTTTCCTCTTGTGTGGGACCATCATTGTTTAAAGACATTAGGTTTGGGGAAACATTTTTTGGTTTAATCCTATCATATTTGGGATTTTCAAGGTGTGTTTGGGGTCCAATAATATGTTGGGGTCTTAAAACCACTCTTGGGTGCATTTGTAGCACCCATAGCCATGTTGTATATGAGAATGGATTGTGAACATTTATATGATCAACTAAGTTTGTAACTTATGATATATTGAGTGAATAGATGGAGTTTTTATGTCATGTACACCCTATGTAAATTTTTCTATGTGTTTATTAAGCCTGTAAGGCCATTGTTCCCATTTAAAGTTGTGTAGTCTTATCAAGGTCATGCCCAATTGAAGAGAGTTTAGTATTTTCAAATATGTCTCACTTTCTAGAAGGATTTCTCTCATTAAGGAATTATTGACTACTATCCTAGTTTATGGCATGTTATTCTTTCATGTTACAAGAAAGGTGGGTAATGGTGCAGGGGCACCCAATACCCTACATGCGTTCATGAGGCAAATTTTCAAAAATGGTTTTTTTTCATTTCATGGTCTTAGAATAAGGTCCTATGGACCATTTCATAATGTATGGAATTCATTTAGTGTGTTAGGAAGTCTTGTTGGGTCAAATTGGTCAATGTTTCTATAAATTGCAATTGTTGTCATGGGATGCAAAAAGTTGTCAATTTGGTCCCTATCATGTATAATCATGTAACAAGGTCAATTTGACCTATTTGAACTTATTTGTAATGGTTTGGACTCATAGGAGTTATTTGAACAAAGTAGAGCCATTTTTCTAAGTAGCGTTCAGAAACCCTGGGTCCAAGGGTTTGGAGGAGAAAAACATTATTTGTAAGCCATTCCACCATTAGAAAATTATGAAAATCAATGGAATGGTATTTTTTTATGTTTACTTTAAGAGTAATCAGGTTTCAAGGTCACATCTCATGTTCAGATAAAACGACATGATGCCCTAGCCCAACATTCACCATGTATTGGGCCTAAATGAATGATTAACATGAGGGTTTTGTATAAAGTGGATCAAATGAACATTCTTGATTAAACTAACCACTGGAGTGAAATTTGGAGGTTCGTGATCAGATATTCACCAATTTTCTTTGGAAAAGAGGGCTAATTGGGCCTAGGTTGTACATTACCAGTCAATTATAAGGTTGTGTGTTCCAAAGAAAACTTATGGTCATTTTTTGATATGTTTAATAACTTCCAAAAGAGTATTCCAAAAGCTTTGTATCTTGTTCATATCATGTTTGGGTCAAAATTTATGACCAGAATAGTCATTTGGGAGGGCTAATATAGTTTAGGCCTTCCTTGTGTGGAGAGTATAGAAGTTGAAGTAACCAGTATTATTGATGGTTTTCAAGGGTTTTTACTTTATGTATTTACTTTATCTAAGGTTTTCCCAAAGTTAGTTTAGTCCTTGTGAAGTATTGAGCTGGATTATTGGTATTTTTAGCCCTATGAAAGCATAGTGTCATTGTGAACAAAAAATTGGATGTATTGGAGTTGAGTATGGGGTTTGGTAGTAATCCAAATTGATATGAATTTATATATTTCCACTTTCATGATGGACCAGAGAGTCCATCTTGCAAAGTTACCTTGTCAAATGTAATTGTCTTGGAGTTTGAGGAAGTAGATTCCCTTGTGTTGTGAAATATGGTATCAATTTCCCCTTAGCCACCTTTGCATCGGGTAAAATTTTTGAGGCCACATAAGTAACTTTATTGGTTTTAAACTATATATTTATATGGAGAATATAAGAAGAATGAGATATATTTTGGAGTCATTTTGTGTAGTTTCAATATCTAAAGAGTGGGGTGAAAAGCATGCACTTTCTTATATCTTATTCTCACTGCATTTGCCTTGATGCAATGCAAAGATTTAAGAAGGTGGATTTATTTTTCAACCTAGATAGAGACAATCCAAAAGAAATCAGTTACTAACATGAATCTAAACAATCCAATAGCAAGAACCAATATAGAGAAACATGAGAGCATATACCAAAATACTCAACAAACATGATGTAAAACTAGCTTAGTAACATAAGTAGCTTACAAGAACAAGTGAAGGTGTCATTGTATAAATATAACGATAAAAAAAATCATTTATGTATTTACAATCAAATGGTACACATTAAAATATATAATATTTGGCCTTTCAATATTTACAAATCAGCCCATGGCCACTTATATATACAAGTTTTGACATCTAAATATGCACATGACAGTTAATTACTATTTTTATATACAAAATTTGGCCTCCAAATATGCACATATATCAGCTCAAGGCCATTTTTATATACAAAAAGATAATTTACAATATTTCACACAAAATATATACAAAATTACCGAAATCATTCTACACTTCTATAGAATCATTCTTGTAGATGACCCGTAATTAATCAAGTGAACCTTGTGGATTAGCTCTAACCCTTATTGTGTCAATTATTTCCTCGTGGTGAGAGTCACAAACTTTCCATAAATTATTGTTAAGAGGTCTACTACAATACTTAATCAATTGAATATTTATTGCAACAATAAGATTGGAGTAATGAAGAATATGTCTATGTGTCTCAAAGTCCTCAAACAACCACACATTAGATTTTTTTATAGGGTACCTTCTAAGCCATGTCCCAATCACAACAATAGATCATATTGGGTACTCAATAACTTTTCCATCAATTACTATGGTTGTAAAAACAATTTGGCCTCAATACAACAACACAAAAAGTAATATGTTCCTTCTTCATTGTTCTCATGCAACAAGTGTATACACACAGCTTGCATTTTATAGAAGGATAAGTTAATACAAAAATCAATATAAAGTGTCATAAAATGAGTCAAATACATGGTCAAAATCAACTAATACTTCCATCTGGTTCAATTGTAGTGCACCGAGAGCTTGATATTTATTAAGGGGTTGCAGAGGTCTACAAAGCCATTGGTCAACCCACTCTTTTGATTCACATTCTTCCCACAAAAAAAGAATACATGAAGAGAAAAAATGCAATCTGTCTAGTTTAAATAACTAATGACATTGCATTTGAACTTCTAAATGAATGCATGTCACTTGATCCTGTAAGTTTAAAATAATATAGATAGTTTTCAATGTTAGATTCATGTATCAACCAAAAATATCTATAAACCATATACTTACTTGCATTACCTGGTCCCATCATAGAGTTACACCTTTGCACAATTGTTTCTACATTTATTAACATGGCACCACCTTTTTACTTCAACTCCTCTCTAGCAAGAGCTCTTTTTACACATGCTCCCACACCATCATGCTCTCTCTTTCTCTCTCCATGTCCAACCTCGATGAAATTTGAAAAAAAAAACAATTTACACTTGTCACATGCATCCTAGTCAATCATCAGAACATCCTTGCATTCTTGAATTGTGAGGTGTAATTATCCAACCATATTATGTGTCTGTTGTATCTTATATCTCTTTCCCTTAGAGTGTCATAGAAAACTTTAAAGTATCCTTTCATGAAATCTAATGAATGACTGCGATCATCACTAATAGAAGTGATACTCTCTTAGAACCTTTCTATCCTCCATTACTCTATCATGTGCATATGTATTAATTCTATGTGTAAAAAAATTGTAACTCATGTAGAATAGTAATACATTGGTTGCACTTCATTTTGAAGTTTTAATGTATAATTCTCACCAAAATCAATGAGAGGGACAATAGTAATTAGGGGAAAAGTGTCCTTACATAACTTGAATTGCTCATATAACCACTGATCTCTATGTGTATGAGATACATACTTATAAACTAGTTTCTCTTGAAAAATCTTCACAAATTCAGCTACGCATATATCCTTTTTCACTAACTTACACCTCTTCAATTATTTTCCATCTTTAACACCATATGCAATTGACTTGTGTTTTGTAAAAGAAACTAGTTTCTTACCAATTTCATTTGTGCTCTCTATATGTAGGCATCTATGCAAATGTTGCGAAGCACCACATGTAGGAAAAAAGCCTTTCAAACACATCATCTTATAATAAATGTAGCCATCATCTCATTTACATAGCACAGTTGAAATAACTTCTCTTGGTGACTTAAGAGGTGCTTATAGACCTTATTATTGCAAAACATCATTAGTGTGCAAAGTACAACATACATGACGCTAAATATCATAATGCATGAAAAATTAAATATGAACCCTACAATAACATGCAGTATGTGCATGATTAATCTTAACATAAAATGGTTTTTTTATTTCAAAAAATATTTGACTAATTTTAATTTGAGGAAATCTTTGAATAAATCTTTCATAAAATTGTATTTGATTCATATATAAAAAAAAAATTTGGATGTGGCTCACGATTTGTAGATCTTATTCGTCTTCTAATAACATCTCTTTGGTTGGGAATAACCCTTGTGTTTCCATGCAAAAATTTGGCAATTAATGGTCTTAGTGCATCAACAACAACCTTGTATTTGTGTGGGAGTCTACCCGAGAATGCCCAAAGATAATTATTTTTAGGATCCTCAATTTTCTCCCACCTCCCTAAGGCATTTCATAATGTTGTTATACTTATCTTTAATGACTTTCTTGTTTTTCTTATTAAATGGGTATTGCAAGATCATGAGGGGCCAAACTATGCCCTTAAGTGGCAATGAAAAATTAGTAAATCAAGGTTAGTCAACTTGACATGAAAATTTCAACTAGCTATCAAATTAATATCAAAAATTTGTAAGAATAGAATATGTAGAAAATTGAATGTAGTTTCTAAACTACTAGGCCTTTTATGAAAAAAAGTTAATATGATTGGTGAAAAGTATAGATTTCAATGCAGCAGTACAAAAATTTCTGGAAAAAAATAAGAAGTAGGTGTATGTCTGACCACCTTAATCATAATCAATTGATAATATTTTATTATAAGATTTTATATGTAAGTAGTAGACTCATGCCCGGATGTGACCCATATTTTTCATAATTTTATTCCAAAAACAAAATTAATTATGAATTTTCTGCTACAACATTTTTAGAATTAAAAAACTCCTGTGTCTAACCACCTTAACTCATTGAAAACTTTACAAAATTCAAACAAAAAAAATTCCCTTATAGTAGGCGAAGCATAGAATGTGACGCATTTTTCAGATTTCAAAAATGTTATACCATCTGAAATTTATAGTTGTTTTTCAATTAGTATATAAATTAGCACTTTAGAGGTAACTCAATTAGAAAATAACTAATAATTACTTACCGAATTCAAAATTTGACAACAATTATATCGATAGAAAGCTGATAATCTCCTTTAGATAACCTTTTCATTTCATCAAATTCAGGTGAAAAAAAAAGTCGTCAGCTACATGGTCGAAGTCTGGAACTCAGAGAAACAGGGCAAAACCCGTTTTTGTGACATTTGTATAGTTGACCATGTAGGTTTGGTACACAAAGCAATACCAAGCCTAATCGGGTACCCAATATTTTTGGGTACCTGAAAATGCTAGCATAATTTTGATTTTTAAATTTTCCCTCCCCTTTCTCCCTCCCATTTCTCCATCCTTCATATGATATATTATATATCAAAAAATATATATTAGAATATATATTTTATATATTAAATATTATAAAATATCTATTTTACATTAAATATTATATAACATATATTAATATTAAATGTTACATTATACATCATATATTATATATTATTTTATATGTATATACATTAATATGTATTTTACAATATATCACATAATATCTTCATATTTAAATTGTATGTAATAGATATTTTATATTATAATATAAATATATATATAGTAAAAAATATATATTCAATATGATATGTATTATATATTATATATAAAATATTGTTGTATATATAATAAAATCAAGTATAGTATATATTATATAGCACATATTAATATATAGGTTAATTACACCAGTACAAGGCATCCAAAAGGTTTCCAAAGGGGTCATAGATGGTTTCTAGGGGTCCTAAAGCTTGAGAAAGTGTACTAGGACCCCTTAGGTCCCTATGTAACCCCCAACAACACATTAGAACACTCAAGTGTGACCCAAGGGGTCACACGACCCCTTGGGATACACTTTAGTGTTGAAATGTGTCGAAAGGGGTCATGGGGACTTCCTAGGGGTCCTAACGCATAAGAAGGTGTACTAGGATCCCTTAGGTCCCTCTGTAACCCCCGAGGACACAATTGAGTGTTCCAATGTGTTCTCAGGGGTCATAGAGGGACTTAAGGGGTCCTAGTACACCTTATCATGCGTTAGAACCCCTAGGAAGTCCCCATGACCCCTTTCGACACATTGGATCACTCAAGTGTCTCCCAAGAGGTTGTAGGACCCCTTGGGACACACTTGAGTGTTCCAATGTGTTGAAAGGGGTCATGGGGACTTCCTAGGGGTCCTAGTACACCTTATCATGTGTTAGGACCCCTAGGAAGTCCTCATGACCCCTTTCAACATGTTGGCATAGAATTCACATTTAGTCCATCCAGTAATGAGTAATGTTAGTTGTCATGTGAATACCAGCAAATTTGAAACTTGTTTTTGGCATAGAATTTTTATTTATGTTTGTACATGTAGAGATAATGAATTGGGGCAAACAATTTTATTTTTTATGAAGGGGAAATGTTTCAGAGAAACCCATATATTACCTCCTACCATGAAACTCTTGCAAAATGATGGCACGGATGGAGAGTCTTGTATTCCTATAAATAGAGTTGCACGGCCATATGAGAATGTATACAATTATTTACAAACCCAGTTCAGGGTTATAAGAGAAGATTTACTCAAAGCTTATAGGGAGTGTGTGAAGCAAATTAGAGGGAGTTACAAGAAAAAAATGGGAATTTGTTGAGCAGAAGGGTCCTCTGATTTCTAGGTTTATAACTCTGTTGAATATGTGGGGATGAGAGGAGGTAAAGATGGTGTAGAATTTAGTCTTTCATTCAATATTCTATTTATAGAGAAGTTAGTTTATCTAGAATCCAAAACAACTCATCTTGAATATAATTTTGATTGGAAACAAGTCTGCAAATGTGATTCTATTGATGATAGTTAGGAGGCGAACATTAATCATGGGCTCACCAAAAAATTGGCCATTATTCAGGGCCCTCCTGTCACTGGAAAAACATTTACCGGGTTGCAAATTATAAAGGCTTTGCTTCATAAGATTTCAAATTCCTCTGGTCCCATTCTCATAGTGTGCTTTACTAACAGAGCTTTGGATCAATTTTTGGAGGGAATATATGAATACGAGAAAATTCTAGCAAGGTTAGGATCTAGAAGTCAGAGCTCAATTCTTAGCAAATGTACTCTTGACCAAGGACAAGAGAGAAATATCATATTGTTTTCTTTGGTAAGAAACATTGAATTCCTAATTTGAATGTAAAAACATCATAAAATATAGAATTTCTTAACATTCCAAACAGAAATTGTGTTGCCCTTTCTAGGGATAGAATTGGTCTATATATCTTTGGAAATGCCAAGCTGGTATCAGACAATTCTCCAGTGTGGAATGATACCATAAAGCATTTTGGAGATAATGTGTATGTTGGTAATGGAATACCACTATATTGTCCTAAACATCCAGATGATGTTGGATATGTTGTTACCAAATATCATGATTTAAGGAGGTATGGAGATGGAAGTATGAGCTTTTGTACCAGGAAATGCAAAGAAAAATTAATTTGTGGTCACCTTTGTCCTAAGAAATGTCATCATGGAGGACATGAGAATTGAATTTGCAAGACCCAATGTATGAAGAAGTTTGAAATTTATGGACATGTATGTTGGAAGGTCTTTCATGCAACTTCCTATGACCCCTTTCGACACATTGGAACAATCAAGTGTCTCCAAAGGGGTTGTAGGACCCCTTAGGACACACTTGAGTGTTCTAATGTGTCGAAAGAGGTCATGGGAACTTTTTAGGGGTCCTAGTATGCCTTATCACGCGTTTGGACCCCTAGGAAGTCCCCATGACCCCTTTTGACACATTTCAACACTCAAGTGTGTCCCAAGAGGTTGTAGGATCCCTTAGGACACACTTGAGTGTTCTAATGTGTTGAAAGGGGTCATGGAGACTTCCTAGGGGTCCTATTACCCTTTATCACATGTTACGACCCTTAGGAAGTCTCCATGACCCCTTTCGACACATTGGAACAATCAAGTGTGTCCCAAGAGATCCTACGATCTCTTGGGACACACTTGAGTGTTCCAATGTGTTAAAAGGGGTCATAGGGACTTCCTAGGGGTCCTAACACATGAAAAGGTGTACCTTCCAATATTTTATTAATGTCTTGTTCTATTTCACTCACTTGAAATACCTATGTACTAGGAGGGTATTAAATTGTAATAACTATGTATGAAAGGTTGGAAGATTGCAGAAAAAATCATGGATGGCCATTGAAAGATGCAAAGGAAACCAATCAGCCATTTAAAAAAATTCATGGGTGGCCATTGAAATAAGCTATTTTGCTGGAGTGAAGAGTGGAAAATTTTTGCTAATTTGCAATGGCCTGAACCGAAGGGAGAAACTCTACTTCTAGATGTATTTTAGGTTGCCCATCTATACAGTTTGGTGAAGAAGGGTGTGCATTTTCTGATTCCTATTGCTCCAATTGTTACCAATTTGTGCCTCCTAAATACTGTGAAGATTGTCATACATGTCTTTTATATGAACTTCGTGGGGTGAAGGAAGAAAATGAAATACTTAGAGCAGAGGGTGAGAAATAATTTAGAATTACTGAAAATCTGTGAGAAGATGTGAGATTATTGCGAGAAGAGGGGGAAAATCAACTGGGTCAAATTATCCAAGCCTTGAGACAAAAAATTTCATCATTGCGTGTAGAGAGCGAGAAGCAATTGGGAACAATTCAAAGAATGCAAAAAGAGATTGAAATCTTGCGTGCAGAGGAAGCAAAAAAAAGTGAGAGTGCAGAAGAGGAGATTGGGTTTCTTTGGAAAATCTTAGGCAAAGCATTGGGTATGTGCAAGATCATGAGGGGCCAAAAAGTGTCGATGTGAAAAAAATCCACTTTTCACTCGTCTAAAAGCGCTTGAAAGCGCTTGTTGACTTTTTAGTAGGCCTGGGTGTCAGTACACCTAGGAAAACCTCACACAAAAGCACAAGCCTAATCTGGTACCTGATTTTTTTAGCTACCCGATATTTTTGGGTACCTAAAAAAATTGGGTACCTGAAACCTGCAGCATAAATCAAAACCTGCAAGCTGTTTTCCTCATTTCTACTGCCCACGGCTGCATTCAACATTTTCATTGTGAAAACATTAAAACCCTAAATTTAATTATGTTTTTTCATTACTAATTCTTTAGATAATAAAAGGATATATTTTTAATCTTGCTTTCATTGTACAACACGTCTCAATAAAATTAATTAGATTAAACATTCGATGAAACATTATTTTTTCTGGAATTGACAAGAAAAGAGCAGCACTGCTGAGTAGGGCACTTGGAACCTGTTATGCCCTGCATCCCCGTCCCTATATTTTGTGTGCAAAATGTTGGGTCCCCCCTTTTTTCTTTTGTTTATTTTTGCTTGCGGCTTTGCCTTGTCTTTTTTTTTTTCTTTTGTTTTCTTTCTCCGGGGTTTTCTTCCCCATTGTGTATTGTTTATTTGGTTTTCTGTCTCCGGGACTCTGGTCCCAGAGGTCGTTCTTCATTGGGAGCTAGACTCTGGACTCTGAATTCCTTGCCACTATGTCCAAAAGGTTATCGTTGTGGGGAATTCCCAGGCCCGGGGTCCAAAAGTTTTCTTGTCCAGAGATTGTCGGAAGGAGGTGGATTACCCTTTTTACTGCGAGTATAAATAGAACTTATCTGTCACTTTCACATTTACCGCGATTAAAGCTTTTGAGCACTCAGAGCGATTTTAGATAAATTACAAAGCTATTTGCAGAGAGTTAGATATAATCAGTGCTTAACACTTCCAGTCCTTATCAGACAATTGTGACTGCTTCATGGTGGTGGTTGTGACCGTTCGACAACTGTAGCTGTTGTAGAGCTCCCATGGTAACCCCTTCCTTTCCTCCACCCTTCGGCATTCTCAGGTTGGTGTTTCTGTTCCCGCCTTTTTATTTTCTTCTGGTTTGTTTGGTGTTTCTTTTGTCTTGCTTTTTTTTGTCATCATTCTATTTTGTCTATCTTTTGTTTTCTAGTTTTTCCGCCTGTTGGTGGGTCAGCTCTGCCAGAGGGTTGTCCACCCTTTGCGTAGAAGTGGTCAGTTTTTAGATTATGTAGATAAATGTATATACTCTGCCTTGCCTGGTTTCTTACGGACGTCATTCCACATTATATATATGTATATATATTTGTGTATAGTCTTTGTATATCCCTCCATTCCCATATATATATCCTTTGGCCTTCATGTATATCCTTCCAAGTGGCTTGGCAAGGTGGTCGAGTCGCCTGTGTTGCTGGTTTTCCGCCCATGAGCTCGTTTTGGGGTAGTAAACCACCTGTTTGAAACTCAATTCTCGGCCGGTTTCAAACAGGTGGTTTTCTCTCTCTTCCATAAAACCAGTCAGACCCTCATTTATTTCTCATGCGCATAATCAATTCCAGCCAAGTGGCCTTCACTTTTTATGCGTTCAGACAGTTGGCTCTATCGTCATCGCCATAACTTTCATTTAATACCTATGCATGTGGCGCCCACGTGGGCTTGATGGCTTGCCTTTTTACACATCCTCACCAACGGTTACTTCTCTAGGCTTCTGGACTCCTACCGTCATGCATCCTATGTCTTTACCAAGTGTGATTAATTCCCAGACTCAGATGTTTAGTAAAAATCTTAAGTTCATATAATGCGTGTGCTTTTCAGTTCTTTTGAATGAAACTAACTTTTTAGGAAAAGCAGGCATCACGGTGGTAAGATCTCCGGACCCTGGAATATTTATTTTTTAATATGTTCTGACGGTCGCTTTGTCTTGCAGGTTCCTGGAGTTCACTTCCCAAACATGTCTGAAGCATCTGCATCCTCTCCACCCGGAAGTCCAGAACTACCTTCCGCGACAGCCACCAGGGCAGCAGTAAAGTCCAAAATAGAGAAGGCCCTAGACAAGATGCCCCTAAATATGAATTTTGTGTAGGACAACATCATTATGGGCTCAAAGATCGAGTCTAAAGTCAAACTTATTACCGACACCAGTGTCAGGACATGGCTAGAAATGTAGGCCTTGGTAAAAATCATGTACATCCAGCGACAGGCTGGAGATCAGCTAGCAATAAATGTCGGGGACTCTGGAATCCTCAAGGGGGCTTGTTTCCCATGCTCTGTGCAATCCTCAAAGCTTATCTTGACACTGGCCACCAACTACAACTCTTCTGTTCAGGCTGTCATACTCGCAGCCACCGAACCAACAAGATACCCTACTCCTCTAGTATTCCTCGACCCAGACACATTCTGGGCAGGTCTGGGAATCCCACAATTTTCCAAGCACTCAGTGGTTACAAGGATGGATTCCTTGGCCCAATTCACACAGCTGGAGGATGCAGCCCAGGTATATATGAATATCCATTGGCTCAAGGTTCCAAAGAGGGACCCCAAAAGAATGAAGATAGAGATTCCTCGCTCCGAGTTCAAAGAGAGCATTCAGATGGGAATTATAGCATTGGCCCGGGTCTTTGGGCAGCCCTCCACCCAAGAGTTTTCTAAATTGATGTATTACTTCCTCGTTGGCATCTCCACCAAGAGAGGATACTTTGACTGGGCAGTAATAATTTCCAACCATGTCGACTCCTAGTTCCTCCAACTAAACAGGAAGAAGAAATTCTACATATCTTCCTAAGTTTTCTGGGCCCTAGCGGAGCAAAGGCCCCATGCCCATGGCCTACTTACATATGGCATGCTCGAGATTGGCCTGGGACAGAAGGCACCGTGGGACCATTTCCCACAAGTTCAATGGGAGGCCAGCTTCCCCAATTTTTGCCAGGTAAATGATGTGTTCGTTTATTATTATCTGCTCACACCCACCCAGGACGCAGGATACCGCTTGTCCTCAGAGGTGATGAATTTGGTCTATAGTTATAGACATTATTACATCCAGTTCCAACAGCACACTTACATTAGGGTCACCAGCTTCTCCGGGAAACCTTACTTGTTACCCAAACACTGCGGGGACAAGATCGTTCTCTTGGAATACTGCAGGCAAATGATGGAGGTGCATGCCCTCTTTGCCTTGAAAAAGATACCCAACATTCCATTCCCAATCACCTATGGGAACTACACATGCAGCCTGGCCACCGCAAAAGAAGCAGACAATGAATTGAAAAGTTATAACTTGGAGGAATTTTATTGGCACAAAAAAATTTTGATCTGCATGGCAAGATTGCAATGGCATTGCCCCGGGCTTCAGAGCCCCATCACATCCATATGGAGGATTTCTGGGAAGATTGCCAGGACAATGTGGAGGTGTGGAGTAGGCACTACGTCAGAATGACGGCTGACATGATGCAAAAGTTGAAGCTCTGAAGGTTCCCGGTGGGCTTCTCAGATGATGCCCCCACTATCAATCCCCAGTATAAGGTAAAGGGGATCGACACAAGGACTCTTCCACCAGTAAACTAGGACACCCAGGAAGGGTCCACAATTGAGGACTTCACTCGAGAGGTGGTCAAGTGAAGTCACGCCTATTTCAAGAAGGTGTGCCCTGGAAGTACCCGCCGAGCAGCCCAACCGGCACCAAAATTAACTCTGGGTGCTGGGACTTCTTCGCAGAGAATGGATAAGGGAAAAGAGATAGATACGACCCCTTCTACACAAGAAGTCCCCATAAAGAAACAGATCAAACAATCGGTGGCAGCCTCCCAGCAGATGAGGGAGCAATTAATACTACAGCTGGCCACTCTGCCACTCATGGCCAGGCCAATTCGTCCCTTTTCCTCCCTGTCACTGGCAGCCCTAATGGTGAAGGCAACGGGGGTGGATCCCATGGAAGCAGCAGTAATAAGGGATGTGGGGCCAGCTTTGGTTACCTGGAGAAAGAAGAGGCTTAATAAAAGGCCTAAGGCAGAGTCAGGGTTGGGAACATCCTAAGCCCAACAAGTAGAAATCCTCTCTTCCAGTTCCCCGGAGCCAGAGAAGGAAATAGAGTCTACTGAAGCCCCGGCCAGTCCCCCTCCGCAAGAGGAATTTGATGATGTTTTTGCATCCGATGAGTTTGGAAACTTGCAAGGGGACAACAGACAAGCAAGGAAAGAAGTCCCAGGGGCAGAACCAGAAGCTACAGAGCAAGAAGCTCTTTAACAAGAGCCTGCACAGGAATAAGAAAAGCAGGTAGAAGAGAAAGAACCAAAGCCAGAGATTTCCTCTGGGGCTCAAGCGATACAGGGTCTGGGAGTGGACCAACAAAGGCAAGGTGAATGAATGGCATCTTCTAGGGAAATTAGACCTTCATGAATAACTGTAACCCCAGCCACCATGTTCCAAGGGCCACTCCTAGGAGCAACCTTTGGGCAGGTGATTACCGCGGCCCAAACTTTAAATCTCAGCCCAATACCTCCCCTACTGCGAAAAGATGTACCAATAGAGGAAGAAGCCCCGACAGTAGAAGAAGAGCAATAGGAAGAGTAGCATGAAGAAGAAATCCCTAAGGAAGCCTACCAAAGTCCAGAAAAATTAATAGATACCGAGGACAAGGCCAAGGAGATGGAGGTTGATGAAGGAAACATTGCTATAGAAGAAGTGGATGCAAGGAAAGAGAGGGACAAGGTCCATGCCACTAAGGAGCAATAGCCATAGGACACCGGGGCAGAACTAAGGGAATAGATTCTGGCAGGAAGGCCACCCCTACCGCCTTAGTGGTTAATAGAGAGAAAGAAAAGAAAGGCTTCATCCACTCTCGTAACTCCTCTCTCCCTGGCCGAAATGATGGCCCAAGTCCAGGCCCCGCCAAAGGCCAAGAAAGCCTAGATAGATCATACTCTTTGAACTGGGCCAGGCGGAGAAACAGTTGCCATTGTGGTGACACCTCCCCCAGGCGCCGATGAAGAAACCGAGGAACCCATAGATTATAACATTACAGAGGTACCGCTGGGTAAAGAGGAAAGCAGGGCGAGGTGGACTTGCTGAAGGAGGTAGCTAGGGCAGTAGAGGCCTGTTATGAGAAAGAATCCCAGAGGCTCAAAGTAGAAAAGGCAAAGAATGCAAACCTTATGGGGTTGCTCACTGAGCTGGCTTGACCTATCAATGCCGCTCCTTTGGAGGCCTCCACCTCTAAAGATCTACCGCAGAGTGATATAGATTCCCTGCGAATAATGAAGAAGAAGGCCCAGGTAGTGGACGAGTGGGTCACCCTGCAGATAGGAAACACCCGGCGTTTCCTGGTATCCACCCTCCCAGATTTATATACAACCTAGTAGGTTGTATACCAGGCAGAAATTCTTATTGAACTATGGAAGGTTGAGCTTGAGGAACTCCTTAGCCTGGGAGAGGAAATGATTTCTGAATCCAAAATTCTGGGGGAGGAATCATTTGATTTTGTGAGGACCCAGCACTCCAGACTTGACCTCACATTGGAGGTAATCAAGAAACCGGTAGAGTCTCTGGAAGATAAGGTCAACGCTGTGAAATATTCTTTCAATTTGTATAAGTCTTTTGTAATAAAGACTTTCGGGGCTGACCCCCTCAGCACAAATACATGTACCCCAAAATATTCAGTTTTGGGGAGTTTTGATGAAATAATGAAGTCCTGGTATCAATCTCCAGAGGGGATAGATGGGGCCCAAATGACAAATTAACTCGCATGGTACTTAGTGGCCACGACACAGCAAGAATGGCCGATGAGTTTAAAGAGAATGTTCCAGACCTGGGGGAACAAATTGAAGTGGCTAAGTACCGAAGGGCCAGTCTAAAATATGTAGATGAAGATGGCATTTCTCATCTCCTCTAGGCTTTCAATGATAATAAGCAACCTTGAGCTTTCTCCGAAGGTCGGGGAAAACTCAAGCGTTGGGTAATCTTTATTCTTTTGGGGACATAAGTTCCCAGATCCCGGAGTCTCGAATCCAAAATTTTGTAGTCTTTCAAGTGACCTGTGTCCCGGTCCCCGAGGTCGACCGGTCACTTTCGCAAGCGGTTAATAAAGGTTGTCAGAAGGTGGTTGGCTACGTCAGGGGGCGTCGACTCAACAGTTGGTTTTCTGATAGGATGGTCTTCTCGAGGCACCGCTCAGGGATACACCTAGCGCATTGGAGACAGGGCACTGCATTTCCTATTTATGAGGCATGTAGCCTCAATCCCTGGGGGACCTTCTTTCTTCCTTCTCCTTCCTGGCTCTCTTCTTGAGGCCGATTCTTCCACTGTATATTCTTGTCTCATTCTTCTGACATGACAGACCTATTCTACCTCAAGGTCTTTTGTAGGGTGGCACAGGTAGTATCAGCCCCTAGATATTGTATTTTATTAAGACGTGATGTAAAATAGGGTTAAGGTTAGAGGAGAGATACAAATAGCCAGACCGGCCCATTTCCAAGGGTCGGCAAAATTGATATTTTATTGTCCACAGTAATAGAAAGGCGATTTCTCATTTTTAGTTGCAGAGCTCAATGCTTCATTGTTTTGTTTTCAATAGTTAGACGCTCCCCTAGAGCCACCATTGTACCACGCTCCAGTGCTTGCTGGAAGAGACATCAATGAAGAGGGAAGAATTCTGTGCAATGATGTTGTTGGCATTCCTGCTTCTGAGTTAATGGTATTTCATGTTTTATGTTCTTTATGTCTTCTACTCTAATATGTTAAAATAGATCAACGACCTCTTTACCCTTACTACTGATAAAATACTAGCTAATGGTTGTGTATTTCTTTGGTATTTAGTGTAGTATGTCAGAGTATTATTGATGTTCCGGACGTTTAAACATGACTATAGTTAAATGAAGTGTTTCTAACCCTGCAGGATCTTTTTCATTTTATTTGCTAAGTGTAGATTTCTAGGGGAAACCTTACCTTATTGAATCTCCGGAGGGAATGAGTTGAAGAAACTAGCTATCCCCCTTGAAAATAGTCACTTCTCCCAACTGAGCCCCACACCGTCATGACCCGACACCCAGGTGCTTGAAGGCTCGGGGAATCTATTTTCCCCGGACTACCTTTGCAGGTGGAGTTGGCTGGTACCTCTAGTACTCAGTGACAACTCATGACTGTTGGCAGATCCGGTCAGCAAAACCCCGTCAACAGAAATTGGCGCTAGAAGGAGGGCATGAACTCATCCCCCTCCTAAGATTCTAATTTTAAACCTCCCAAGCATTCCCCGAGCTATAGTTTTAAGAGGCAAGCCTTCAGCGGGATTGGGTCTTTCTCCCCAGCGAAATTTGAAAGAATCCTTAGGTCTGCCCTGAATCCCGGAAGGTTTGTCAAACTTGAGCCTCCTGCTCGAAAGAAACAGACCTTGAAAGTCATACCAGCCGCTATTGTCTAGGGGTCTAGCATACCTCAGAATACCCAAACTTCTCAGGAAATCTCGGGAACCAGTGCCCAAACTACCCAACATCTATTTCCCCCAATGGCTGCATATTTTAAAAACACCGGGTCCCCAATGGGAACTTTTCTGGGTGCAATCAATGACTTACCCTCCTACCTAGAGAAGATATGCCCACGATATGAGCACTTAGGCTCACAAACCGTAGAAGAGCATCTATAGGCATATAAAGATGCCATAAACTGACACCAGATCCAGCATGAAGATGTTGTGACTCATATTTTTCTCTTGTCTTTAGGACAAGGTGAGTTGAACTGGTACCTTAACCTTCCTGCCAACTCCATAAATAGTTGGCAGAACATGGACAATGCCTTCCTAGCTGCCTTTTGTGTACATGTGGACCCAGCTTGGTCCCATAGCTAGTTCATCTCCATTAGGAAGGAACCTAATGAACCTCTTGCAGCTTTCAACCATAGGTTCCAGCGCGCCTTGAAGCGGTGCACAGGCCCTTTCATTCCATCCCCAAAAGTAACCATACAGACCTACCTTAATGCAATGGACCCCTTCGTTGCCACTCTCCTTTAGAGAAAAACCACCGTGGGCAACCGGGACACTTTGGAAAAAGTTTACAACCTAGCTTTAGAATTGTCCCATGGTCTCAACGAATCCCCGGGCGGGATTGGGCAGAGCACGCCCTTCAACATGATCCCCGGCGGAACAGCGTACGCCAGTGGATATAACCCCAATCTGGTGATGGGAGCCCCCTCAATGGCGATGAATCCTCCACCACCCCTGATAGACCAGCAGGCCCAATATGTTTACCCAACGCAGACCCAGATGGTGCCAAGTCTGGAAACTTTCCCTTAGAATCAGCCACAGTAGGCGCAACAGCCTTAGGCACAATCGTCTGGAGTGCCCTTCTTTCAGTCGTCCACGACTGGAGGATTTCCGCCCTCGACTCCGGCCAATACTGCTGCCTTCCTGAGAAACCAACAACAACAACCATCACATTGTGATGCCAATACTCAGTTGACCACCGAGGTCGAATCCCTCCGGTGAATGTTGTCTACCTTGACCATGGACATGGGTCAACTGAAGGCAGGGTCCTACGCACCCCAGAATTCAAATTCCCAGAGGGGAAACATTTTCTACGGCCAATGAAATAACAACGTCGGAGGAAGAAACTTCAACAATGGTTGTAGGCCCAATCAACAACAATAGAATAATAACGTGAACACCGAAGGCCCGCCTCTGAACCAAAATGCCAACCAAAATGGTGCTGGACCATCACATTTCACACTAGTTGCAGACTTCCAGCCCATGACTAATTGGTGTAGATTGCATGACACAAGTTCGCACAACGAGGTGAATTATGCCACATTAGAAAAGGTCATCATGATCTCCCAACTAGATAGACAGAAATCGCATGATACCACGCCTCCAGAGCCTCCCGCTCAAGAACCCACCCACAGTTCCTTCACATGTGACACCATCTTCTTCAAAACTTCTGGGGAAGATGAAGAAGAGTCCAAATTGCGGGGATTCTTTGATGAATCTATCTCGCCCTTCGAGGCCAACACATTTACTAACCCATGGAGTCCATATAATAATCAGAGTCAGGTTGGTAAAGGACCAGCTTACATGCCTCCTATCAAAGACACTCCTCCTCCCTGGAATAACATGACTGACCGACCTGCTCCTCCAAAAGGTCCTAACTCTAACCAAACAAAAGATCTAGCTGAGGAAAATCACCAGTTCCCGAGAGGAAGATTTGATATTACGAAGGTGTTAGAACAAACCACCACCTCCATGACCTTGATGGAGGTTTTGCTAAATTGTTCCGAGCAGAAGAAGTCTCTTCTGAAGCTCTTGGGGAACCCAAAAGCTGTCAGCCGCCCGCCCAAGACTATCTCATTCGAAGATGCTAATGCGACCGTCTTCCGAGGAAACAATGAGGATCCCCCCTTCCTACTAGGGCTGAACATCTGAGGAAAAAATATACACAATTACCTAGTAGACTCTGGAGCTTCGGGTAACATCATGCCCTTGTCCATTTGTCAGAAGCTCAGATTCCATCCCACCCCATCTAATGGTGCAGTGATCCAACTGGATAAGACTACTATAAAAATGGTGGGGGAATTGAAGAACATCTAGATATAGCTTATCTAAGACCCTAGGATAGCTAGCATAATCGACATCCAAGTGGTGGACATCCCAGAGACTTACGGGATGTTATTAAGTCAGAATTGGTCTAAGTCCTTGAATGGATATTTTCAATCGACTTCACCCATTTATGGCTTCCATGGGAAGGAGAATCAAATAAGATCCAGGTGAAAAGTGAACCCCAGATGAAACAGGCCCTTACCAAGGTTGGAAGGGTCAATGAGGTCTTTTTCTCTGAGACTTCTCTGGGGGTGTACCGACCCTTTGAAATCTTAACATTCGATTTCATCCCCAGAGAGGATCCCACAGTGCTACAGAGAGCCCAGGACCTAGAAGAAAAGATGAGAGTTGAGATTGACTCTCAAGGTGCCACAGCAACCCTTGCTACTCTCCTATTCAGCACTTGGTGCCGAGTACACTATCAAAAACATTCAGAGCTCGAGCGTGGACCCTACCTTTTGGTTGCTAACCGGCACCTCGATGCCTTCCAAAATAAAAGACATATAGCTGATTCCCCGGGGCCTAGTACTTCTGCGAGACGCACTCCTCAGGTGCCATCTCCTCAGGAATCCCAAATCCAAATACCTCCATAGGTAGATCCTCCCCCCACGCCGTTAGTTCGGGAGGGATCCCCTCCTAAGTCTCCCAGCAATAATCTAAAGACTACTCCCCCTCCCCAGCCCCAGATTACAAACAATGACTTATGGACCCTCAAGTTTGATGGGTCCCGATCCAAACAAGGCTGCGGGTCCAGGGTAGAACTAATCAACCTACGAGGGAAGTCCTTCCTCGCATCCTAAAGGCTGCAATTTAACTATACAAACAATGTCACAGAGTACGAGGCTTTGGTCCTTAGGCTCTTATTTGCGTTAAGGAAAGGTGTCACCCGCCTTTGAGCTCTAGGTGATTCAAAGTTGATTGTTAAACAAGTCCGGAGTCAATACACATGTCACGAAAAAAGGCTGGCTGCATACCGTAATTGGGCTTGGAGCCTTATTAAATATTTCAATACCTTCGGCATCGACCTCATTCCCCGGTGACAGAACTATGTCCCGGATGCCCTCGACATTTCTGCCAGCACACTTGAGCCAATGGCCGGCTCGCAACTCCAGAGATTTTCAGTTGAGATGGTCCCTACCCCATCCATTCCAGATAATGTCACCCAATTTCAGGTTTTTGAGGATGATCAACGTATCCTAGCCTTCATGGTGAATGTTGGCGTCTTTGAAAATCAGATAGTGGAAGAATGAGACCATGACGATACTGGGCAGGGTGATGAAGATGATGGGATCATGGACCTACCTACTAACACCATCCTGAAGGGGATGGTTGCACTGGAATGAATCTTCAACTCAGGCCCTTAGGCCCAGGAGAAGGTATCATCCTCCTCCAAGGGAGGAAAGTTTGAAAAGGTAACATCGGCCAGCTCGGTGAGGAAAAGGTTATTCACATTGGTACCTCCTGTTCCCCTAGGGAAAAGGAGAAGATTCTTGCGGTTCTCTGAGAATACATCGACGTAATTGCCTGGGGTTATGAAGACTTGAAAAAATATGACACATCCATCATGACCCATACTATTCCCCTGAAACCTGATGCTAAGCCATTTTGGAAAAAGAAAAGACCGATAAACCCCCTGATAGAGCCCCTGATTTGTTAGGAGGTAGAAAAATTATTGTCGGCCTGGATAATCTTCCCAATCTGGCACACTACGTGGGTTGCTAACCTGGTCCCTGTGAGAAAGAAGAACGGTGAGATCCACCTTTGCGTGGATTTTTGAAACTTGAACAAGGCCTCCAAGAAGGATAATCACCCTCTCCCTTCATTGGATGAGGTGTTGCAGATAGTGAATGGATCCCAGATGATTTCCTTCTTGGATGGGTATTCTAGATATAACCAGGTCATGGTTAAGTATGAAGACATAGAGAAAATGACATTTACCACCAAGTGGGGAACATTTGCATATAGGAGAATGCCCTTTGGTCTGATCAATGCAGGGGCTACATTTCAAAAGGCCATGGACATTGCGTTTGAGGGCCTTGTAAATTGGTACATAATCATTTACATAGATAACTTGACCGTCTTTTCTCGGGACAGGCGTGACCATTCCGCCCATCTCACTTAGATCTGCGAGAGATGTCGTCGGTATGGAATATCCCTCAACCCTAAGAAGTGCATATTCAGGGTCACCGAAGGGAAGTTGCTTGGGCATATCATCTCCAAGAAGGGCATATTCATAGACCCCAATAGAGTCAAAGCATTGCTAAACTTATAAATGCTTGGCAGCAAGAAAGAGATGCGATCCTTCTTCAAAAAGATTAACTTCATTCGACGGTTCATCACGAGATTCGCAGAAATAGTTAAACTGCTCAATGAGATGATGAAGAAGGATACCAAGATTGAGTGGAGTCCTGAAGCAAAGTGGGTGTTCACCCAGATCAAACAGACAATAACAGAAGCACCTGTCCTGGCTAGTCTGGACTATTCCCTTCCATTTTACATTTACTCCTTTGCTTCCCCACACTCTGCCACGGCAGTGTTGACTCAAAAGGTTGAAGGGGAGGAATGACCAATAGCTTTCATGAGCTCCCCCTTCAAAAATGCTAAAGTCTGATATTCATCACTAAAAAAGTAGGTCTTTTCTCTAGTTCGCGTCATGAAGAAATTTTGGCATTACATTCTCCAGAGAAAAGTACATGCTATCATTCTAGACCAGGCCGTCAAATCTCTGCTGATGCAGAGTGAATTGGGTGAGAGACGGGGGAAGTGGATGGCCATCCTCTAGGAATATGACTTAGAAATGCAACCCATGAAGATAGTCCGGGGCCAGGGACTAAGGCGAGTGATGGCAGAAGAGACTCCCCCCATAGAATGTCAAACTTACACAGTGGAGTCCATTACCCAAGACCCGTGGTATATTGATTTGGTATATTTTCTACTAAATAATAAATGCCTAGAGGGATTACCTCCCCATAAATGTCGTGCCTTGCAGATGAAAAATGCCCACTTCATGATCAAAAACTTTGTACTCTACTGCAGAAACTATGAGGGAGTGTACCTCCGGTGCATCGACAGAGACCAAGCTGTGAGAGTGATTAATGAATTCCACAGGCAGTTTGGAACTAGGCATGGCTCAGCTGATGCCACTGCCCATCAGATCCTTTGGGCTAGATACTATTGGCCCTGTATATTCAAGGATGTTTACACTCATGTAAGGAAATTCCATACTTACCAAACTGCGGTGCATCGTGAGCGTAACCCAGCTATGCCTTTACAACCAGTCTTCGAGGCTAGGCCCTTCGCTCAGTGGGCATTTGACTTCATCAATAAAATCAACCACAACTCATTTGCCAATCACCAATACATACTCACTACTACTGATTACTGCACTCAGTGGTCTGAGGCTATACCTTGCAAAAACAACACGGCAGACATAGTTATCAAATTCCTGGAAGAAAATATTGTCACAAGGTTCAGAATGCCCTTTGCTTTGGTGTGTGACAATGGTCCAACATTTTCTTCGACACAGTTACTCGAATGGACCTACAATTGGAGGATCACTTTGAAGTTTTCCAGCAACTACTATCCCCAGGGGAACAGCATTGTTGAATCAATGAATAAAAATCTACTTGAAGTGATCAAACACCTGCTAGAATAGAATCCCCAGGATTGGCATCAAAATTTGAAATTCACCCTCTGGGAAGATCGCATTCGTGTCAAGGCTTCCCTGGGAACATCCCCATTCCATCTAGTTTATAGTTAGAACCCTGTATTCCTAGTTAACTTACAGATCCCAGTTTTACGGTTTATGTAGAAATTTAGCAACAAGGACAACATCGTGGAGGTTCGGCTCTTAAATCTGGTGCGAATGGAAGAATAGAAAGACATAGCCCTTGAATATTTCACACATCATCAAGCAGTGGTAAAATCATGGTTTGACAGAAGAGCCCAATACAAGACTTTTCAGATTTTGGATCTGGTCCTGTTGTGGGACAAGGCCCGAGAGAAGAAAGGAAAGTATACCAAGTTCTAAAGGCTTTGGCTTGGACCATATCTAATCTCAGAAATTTGCCAGGCAAATACTTACCACCTTAACACCCTGACTAGTGAACCTGTCTCATTGCCCGTTAATGGACAATTTCTCAAACACTACTTCGAATAGGATAAGTTTTTTAAAAGTGTATTATATGTAAAGCCTTCTGCTTGTAAATATTTCTTCCGGGTGCCTCGTTGCGAGGTACCCTATCTTGTAAATAGCCTTGTCGGCTGTCCTCTGGGGCAGTCCTCTTTTGTTGTTTTTTGGTTTCATTTTTGGTTTTCTTTCGGTCCCGGTGTTTTGTTCTGTCTTGTAGGAATTGGAATTCTTTGTATGAACTCTGGTTTCTGGTATGATGTTTTCAGCATGGTGAACTTTGGAATCTATCTTTAGCATAGTGGAATCGGCCCGGTCTCCGGGGTTGTTTCATAGGATGTGGCACATTTTGAGAAATCTCTATCAGGTGTTATCTCTAGGAGTTTGGCAATCAGTGAACACAAGTAATATAAGGAATAAGTAATCGGACATGCCGAGGGTAGATCGGTTATACTGATTGGTTGACCCAGGTCTGAAACTCTAAGGAATTCTTTTCGGGTCTAAAGTTTTATCCCCTTTTCGCACATCTAAGTATAGGTGGGTAGGTGAAAGAAGTACCACCATTAAAATTAGCTAAGCTTAAGCTTAATGGTGAAAGAAGTACCGCCTTCCCATCTAGAAATAAACAAAATAGTAAGAAAAAGGAAAGCGGAATGAAACTCTGGCCTCCGAGAGAAATGAGAAAATTGATGACTGGTTCGATGTAATTAGTGCCTCTTCTCTACTCCTCCCAGAGGTCATCGGCTTGATTTCCTTCCAAAGCACACACGACACCACTGATGAAAGACTACAAACTAATTCCCGTTTGGTTGGATTCTCTCAGATATGTTGCTCTCTGCCTTTCAGATGCTTTGGGAAGCGGCTTGTTCCAGTTTTGCTAACCAAAGATTCTATAGTTCTCAAATGCCCTAAGGCATTTATCCCAGATAGTCACCATTTTTTATGCCCTGCATCCCCGTCCCTACATTTTGTGTGAAAAATGTTGGGTCCCCCCTTTTTTCTTTTGTTCATTTTTGCTTGCGGCTTTTCCTTGTCTTTTTTTTTTCTTTTGTTTTCTTTCTCTGGGGTTTTCTTCCCCATTGTGTTTTGTTTTTTTGGTTTTCCATCTCCGGGACTCCGGTCCCACAGGTCATTCTTCGTTGGGAGCCAGACTCCGGACTCCGGGATTCTTTGCCATGATGTCTGAAAGGTTATCGTTGCGGGGAATTCTCGGGCCCAGGGTTTGAAAGTTTGCTTGTTCGCAGATTGCCGGAAGGAGGTAGATTAGCCTTTTTACCGTAAGTATAAATATAACTTATCTGTCACTTTCACATTTACCGTGATTAAAGCTTTTGAGCACTCAGAGTGATTTTAGAGAAATTACAGAGTGATTTGCAGAGAGTTAGCTATAATCAGTGCTTAACACTTCCAGTCCTTATCAGACAATTGTGAGTGCTTCATGGTGGCGGTTGTGACCATTTGACAACTATAGCTATTGTAGAGCTCCCATGGTAACCCCCTTCCTTTCCTCCACCCTTTGGCATTCTCAGGTTTGTGTTTCTGTTCTCGCCTTTTTATTTTCTTCTGGTTTGTTTGGTGTTTCTTTTGTCTTGCTTTCATTTGTCATCTTTCTATTTTGTCTATCTTCTATTTTCTAGTTTTTCCACCCATTGGTGGCTCAGCTCTGCCAGAGGGTTGTCCGCCCTCTGTGCAGAAGTGGTTAGTTTGTAGATTATGTAGATAAATGTATATACTCTGCCTTGCCTGGTTTCCTACGGACGTCATTCCGCATTGTATATGTGTGTATATTTATGTATAGTCTTTGTATATCCCTCTGTTCTCATGTATATATCCCTCTGCCTTCATGTATATCCATCTGGGTGGCTTGGCAAGGTGGTTGAGTCACCTGTGTTGCTGGTTTTTTGCCCATGAGCTTGTTTCGGGGCAGTAAACCACCTATTTGAAACTCGGTTCTCAACCAGTTTCAAACAGGCATTTTTCTCTCTCTTCTATAAAACTAGTCAGACCCTCATTTATTTCCCATGCACACAATAAATTCTAGCCAAGTGGCCTTCACTTTTTGCATGTTCAGATAGTTGGCTCCGCCGTCATCGCCATAACTTCCATTTAATACCTATGCACATGGCGCCCACGTGGGCTTGGTGACTTGCCTTTTTACACGTCCTCACCAACAGTTACTTCTCCGGGCTTCGAGACTCCTACCATCATGCATCCCATGTCTTTACCAAGTGTGATAAAATTCCCAGACCTGGATGTTTAATAAAAATCTTAAGTTCATATAATACATGTGCTTTTTAGTTCTTTTGAATGAAACTAAATTTTCAGGAAAAGAAGGCATCACGGTGGTAAGATCTCCAGACCCTGGAATATTTATTTGTTAATACGTTCTGATAGTCACTTTGTCTCGCAGGTTCCCGGAGTTCACTTCCCAAACATGTCTAAAGTATCTGCATCCTTTCCACCCGGAAGTCCAGAACTAACTTCCGCGACAACCACCAGGGCAGCAGTAAAGTCCAAAATGGAGAAGGCCCTAGACAAGATGCCCCTGACTATGAATTTTGTGCAGGACAACGTCATTATGGGCTCAAATATTGAGTCCAAAGTCAAACTTATTACCGACACCAGTGTCGAGACATGGCCAGAAATGAAGGCCTTGGTAAAAATCATGTACATTCAGCGACAGGCTAGAGATCAGCTAGCAATCAATGTCGGGGACTCTGGAATCCTCAAGGTGGCTTGTTTCCCATGCTCTGTGCAATCCTTGGAGATTATCTTGATGCTCTCCACCAACTACAACTCTTCTATTCAGGCTATCAGGCTCGTAGCCACCGAACCAACAAGATAC
Organism: Thuja plicata; assembly: GCA_018584345.1. NCBI lineage: Eukaryota > Viridiplantae > Streptophyta > Pinopsida > Cupressales > Cupressaceae > Thuja > Thuja plicata. The sequence goes on along the minus strand of MU226853.1, from coordinate 1,920,985 downwards.
CCTAGTCCTCTGGTATCCCTCGACCCAGACACATTCTGGGCAGGTCTGGGAATCCCACAATTCGCCAAGGGCTCAATGGTTACAAGGACAGATGCCTTGGCCCAATTCACACAGCTGGAGGATGCAGCCTGAGTATATATGAATACCCATTGGCTCAAGGTTCCAAAGAGGGACCCCAAAAGAATGAAGATAGAGATTCCCCGCTCTGAGTTAAAAGAGAGCATTCAGATGGGAATGATAGAATTAGCCTGGGTCTTTGGGCAGCCCTCCACCCAAGAGTTTTCTAAATGGATGTATTACTTCCTCCTCGGCATCTCCACCAAGGGAGGATACTTTAACTGGGCAGCAATATTTTCCAACCATGTCGACTCCCAGTTCCTCCAACTAAATAGGAAGAAGAAATTCTACTTGTCTTCCTATGTTTTATGGGCCTTAGCATAGTAGAGGCCCCACGCCCATAGCCTACTTATAGACGGTGTGCTCGGGATTGGCCTGGGATAGAAGGCACCGTGGGACCATTTTCCACAAGTTCAATGGGGGGCTAGCTTCCCCAGTTTTTGCTGGGTAAATGATGCGTTCGTTTATTATCATTTGTTCACACCCACCCGGGATGCAGGATACCACTTGTCCTCAGAGGTGATGAATTTGGTCCATAGTTATGGACATTATTACATCCAATTCCAACAGCACACTTACATTAGGGTCACCAGCTTCTTCGAGAAACCTTACTTGTTACCCAAACACTACGGGGACAAGATCATGCTCTTGCAATACTACAGGAAAATGATGGAGGTGCATGCCCTCTTTGCCTTGAAAAAGATACCCAACATTCTATTCCCAATCACCTGTGAGAACTACACATGCAGCCTGGCTGCCACAAAAAGAAGTGAACAATGAATTGAAAAGTTACAACTTGGAGGAATTTTATTTGGCACGAAAAAATTTTGATCCGCATGGCAAGATTGCAACAGCACTGCCCTGGGCTTCAGAGCCCCATCACATCCATATGGAAGATTTCTGGGCAGATTGACAGGACGATGTGGAGGTGCAAAGTAGGAACTACGTCAGAATGATGGCCGGCATGATGCAAAAGTTGAAGCTCCAGAGGTTCCCGGTGGGCTTCTCAGATGCCGCCCCCACTATCGATCCCTAGTACAAGGCAAAGGAGATCGACACAAGGACTCTTCCACCAGTAAACTGGGATGCCCAGGAAGGGCCCACAATTGAAGACTTCACTCGAGAGGTGGTCGAGTGAAGTCATGCCTATTTCAAGAAGGTGTGCCCTGGATTTACCCGCCGAGCAGCCCAACTGGCACTAAAATTAACTCTAGGGGCCGAGACTTCTTCGCAGAGAACGGATAAGGGAAAAGAGATAGATACGATCCCTTCTGCGCAAGAAGTCCCCATAAATGAATAGATCAGACAATCGGTGGTAGCCTCCCAGTAGATGAGGGAGAAATTAATAACATGGCTGGCCACTCCACCACTCATGGCCGGGCCTATTCGTCCCTTTTCCTCCCCGTCGCTGGCAGCCCTAATGGTGAAGGCAATGGGGGTGGATCCCATGGAAGCAGCAGCAATAAGGGATGCGGAGCCACCTTTGGTTACCCAGAGAAAGAAGAGGCTTAATAAAAGGCCTAAGGCAGAGCTGGGGTTGGGAACATCCCAAGCCCAACAAGTAGAAATCCTCTCTTCTAGTTCCCCGGAGCCAGAGAAGGAAATAGAGTCTACTGAAGCCCCGGCTATTCCCCCTCTGCAAGAGGAATTTGATGATGTTTTTGCAGCCGATGAGTTTGAAAACTTGCAGGGGACAACAGACAAGTAGGAACAGAAGTCCCAGGGGAAAAACCAGAAGTTGCAGAGCAAGAAGCTCTTGAACAAGAGCCTACACAGGAACAAGAAAAGAAGGTAGAAGAGAAAGAGTCAGAGCCAGAGATTGCCTCCAGGGCTCAAGCGATACAGGGTCTGATAGTGGACCAACAAAGGCAAGGTAAACAAATGGCATCTACTAGGGAAACTGGACCTTCAAAAATAACCGTAACCCTAGCCGCCACGTTCCAAGGGCCACTCTCGGGAGTAACCTTTGGGCAGGTGATTACCGCGGCCCAAACTTTAAATCTCAGCCCAACACCTCCCCTACTGCCAAAAGATGTACCAACAGAGGAAGAAGCCCTGGCAGTAGAAGAAGAGCAACAGGAAGAGCAGCATGAAGAAGAAATCCCCGAGGAAGCCTACCAAAGTCCAGACAAAGTAATAGATGCTGAGGACAAGGTCAAGAAGATGGAGGTTGATGAAGAAAATATTGCTACAGAAGAAGTGGATGCAGGAAAAGGGATGGATGAGGTCCACACCACTGAGGAGCAACATCCATAGGACACCGGGATAGAACTAAGGGAACAGATTCTGGCAGGAAGGCCACCCCTACCGCCTCAGTGGTTAATAGAGAGCAGAAAAAGAAAGGCTTCATCCACTCCCGTAACTCCTCTCTCCCTGGCCAAAATGATGGCCCAAGTCCAGGCCCCACCAAAGGCCAAGAAATCCCAGATAGTTCATACTCTTTGAACTAGCCCGGGCGGAGAAATAGTTTCCATTATGGCAACACCTCCCCTAGGCACCGATGAAGCAACCGCAAAACCTGAAGATTATAACGTTGCAAAGGTACCGCTGGGTAAAAGAGGAAAGCAGGGTGAGCTGGACTTGCTGAAGGAGGCAGCTAGGGCAGTAGAGGCCCGTTATGAGAAAGAAGCCCAGAGGCTCAAAGCAGAAAAGGAAAAGAACGCAAACCTTATGCGGTTGCTCACTGAGCTAGTTCGACCTATCAATGCCGCTCCTCCGGAGGCCTCCACCTCTGAAGATCTACCGCAGAGTGATATATATTCCTTGTGAATAATGAAGAAGAAAGCCCAGGTAGTGGACGAGTGGGTCACCCTGCAGATAGGAAACACCCGGCGTTTCCTGGTATCCACCCTCCCAGATTTATATATAGCCTGGCAGGTTGTACACCAGGCAGAAATTCTTATTGAACTATGGGAGGGTGATATCGAGAATTATCAAGCATGGAAGGTGGAGCTTGAGGAACTCCTTAGCCTGAGAGAGGAAATGATTTTTGAATCTGGAATTTTGGGGGAGGAATCATTTGATTTTGTGAGGACCCAGCACTCCAGACTTGACCTCACATTGGAGGTAATCAAGCAACTGGTAGGGTCTCTGCAAGATAAGGTCAACGCTATGAAATATTCTTTCAATTTGTATAAGTCTTTTGTAATAAAGACTTCCAGGGCCGACCCCCTCAGAAAAGATACATGTACCCTAGAAGATTCAATTTTGGAGAGTTTTGATGAAATAATGAAGTCCCGGTATCAATCCCTGGAGCAGATAGATGGGGCCCAAATGACAAAATTAACTCGCATGGTACTTAGTGGCCACGACGCAGCAAGAATGGCCGATGAGTTTAAAGAGAATGTTCCAGACCTGGGGGAACAAATTGAAGTGGCTAAGTACCGAAGGTCCAGTCTAAAAGATGTAGATGAAGATGGAATTTCTCATCTCCTCTAGGCTTTCAATGATAATAAGCAACCTTGAGCTTTCTCTAGAGGCCGGGGAAACCTCAAGCATTGGGTATTCTTTATTCTTTTGGGGACGTAAGTCCCCGGATCCCAGATTCTTAGATCCAAAATTTTGTATTCTTTCAAGTGATCCGTGTCCCGGTCCCTGAGGCCGACCAGTCACTTTCAGAAGCGGTTAATAAAGGTTGTCAGAAGGTGGTTGGCTATGTCAGGAGGCGTCGACTCAACAGTTGGTTTTCTGACAGGATCGTCTTCTCGAGGTGCTGCTCAGGGGTACACCTAGCGCATTGGAGATAGGGAACCACATTTCCCATTTATGAGGCATGTAGCCTCGATCCTCGGGGGACTTTCTTTCTTCCTTCTCCTTCCTGGCTCTCTTCTTGAGGCTGATTCTTCCACTGTATATTCTTGTCTCATTCTTCTGACATGACAGACCTATTCCATCTCAAGATCTTTTGTAGGGTGGCACAGGTAGTACCGGCCCCCAGATATTGTATTTTATTGAGACGTGATGTAAAATAGGGTTAAGGTTAGAGGAGAGTTGTATAAATAGCTAGACCGACCCATTTATAAGGGTCAATGAAATTGATGATTTTTTTGTCCACAATAATAGAAAGGCGATTTCTCATTTTTAGTTGCAGAGCTCAATGCTACATTGTTCTATTTTCAATAGTTAGACGCTCCCCTAGAGCCACCATTGTACCACGCACCAGTGCTTGTTGGAAGAGACATCAATGAAGAGGGAAGAATTCTGTGCAATGATGTTGTTGGCATTCCTACTTCTAAGTTAATGGTATTTCATGTTTTATGTTCTTTATGTCTTCTACTCTGATATGTTGAAATAGATCAACAACCTCTTTACCCTCGCTACTGATAAAATACTAGTTGATGGTTGTGTATTTCTTTGGTATTTAGTGTAGTATGTCAGAGTATTATTGATGTTACGGATGTTTAAACATGACTATAGTTAGATGAAGTGTTTCTAACCCTGTAGGATCTTTTTCATTTTATTTGCTAAGTGTATTTTGCTAGGGGAAACCCTACCTTATTGAATCTTCAGAGGGAATGAGTTGAAGAAACCAGCTATCTCCCTTGAAAATAGTCACTTCTCCCAACTGAGCCTCACACCACCGTGACCCGACACCCAGGTGCTTGAAGGTCCGAGGAATCTATTTTCCCTGGACTACCTTTGCAGGCGGAGTTGGCCGGTACCTCCGGTACCTGGTGACAACTCATGACTATTGGCGGACCTGGACAGCGAAACCCCATCAATAGAACCCTTTTGTTTCTGCCAAAGCTTTCAGAATTAGGTTCTTCATTCTTTTATTTTTTTTTCAATATGAATTTGTCATCATAGAGTGGTGTGTTTTGAGGATTGCAGGAAAAATAATTGTTGGTAGCCATGACTGCCAGTTTGAATGCATGGGCAGAAGAATTTGTTCGTCCTCCACAATACCCTCTGAATTTGCCATCACAGAGTGGTGTGTTTTGAAAATTACAGGCAAAATAATTGTTGGTAGCCATGACTGTCAGTTTGAATCCATGGGCAAAAGAATTTGTTCCTCCTCCACAATACCCTCTGAATTAGCCATCGCAAAGTGGTGTGTTTTGAGGATTACAGGAAAAAAAATTGTTGGTAGCCATGACTGCCAGTTTGAATCCATGGGCAGAATAATTTGTTCCTCCTCCATAATACCCTCTGAATTTGCCATCGCAGAGTGGTGTATTTTGAGGATTGCAGGCAAAACAATTGTTGGTAGTCATGACTACCAATTTGAACCCATGGGCAGAAGAATTTTTTCCTCCTCCACAATACCCTCTGATTTGGTTTTCAATTTCAAATCTCACTAATTATAGGTGTGATAGCTAAATGTGGGCCTCTGATTTAGCCATACACTTCAACATGGTCATTATTCTCTAGCTGCATACAGGAATGAATATTGATTCATTCACCCTGCATGTCTGAAAGAATCAACCTGTTGCCTTCTAGAAGGCAGGAGTATGAGCTTGCTCTCAGGTCATTGCAAGCTTAGTGACTACACCGAGGACCTAAATGAAAGATTTAAATCTATGATAATGCAAGTAAATGATTAATCTAAATGCAAGTGCAGTTTGTTGTTCATTCAAAACTAATTAGGATTCATTTTAGAAGCACCAAATTGAGTGTGAGATATTCATTTTAATACACCAATTGAAATGTGCTCTAAGATTTAGATTTGCATGATTAACATTAAAACAACAATGAAAGCTATGCTAAGAATGCAAGAAGGTAAGATGAAAATGCAGCATAATAACTTTAATTAAAAGATTAGGATCCTTTGTGAAGGAAAAGAGTTTCTCTTTTATAGAAATCTCTCTCGAATCGACGGTCGAGATCGAAATAAAAGAGTGGCTCAG